>CM036941.2:13883248-14288895 GCA_020352615.2 Yoshiicerus persimilis
TGCACTTACTCGCTATGCATATAGTATGTCCCTACGGAAAAAGTTACGATATAAGGAAATTCCTTATATTGTTTTTTCCAGAAAGTATTTGACGCAATAGCTGGTGATATAACACTCTGTAAGTCGCCAGTTCAAAGAGAAAAACAAAGTTAGTATACCGATTGGACTACTTTATTGAGGCTTTCATTTTCTGACGTGTTATTTTATTTGCTAAAAGCTTAATTTATTTAGAGGTAAGTCGGATTCTTACATGCAGACTGGATTCAAAACTTATATTGCCTATGATGTATATTATCCTATTGCGTGTATCCATTTACATCTTAGACTAGTTTCACTACACATTAAAATTTTAGGTTTATATATTCTTTTTGCATATTGTTTTCTTTGTCTGTGAGATAGAGCCCAGATATAGATTATTAAAACATTCGTGACTTTACTTGAAGACTGAGACTGGCTATATTTCTATAGAACTAAAAACCTAGAAACTTCTATTTGCCTAAACGAAAACTCTTCTAAATGTCACGCAAGCAATTGTGGCACTTTTTCTGATACATTTTTCAGATAGTTTAATGCATTTACAAATAGAATATTTGTGATAATTATGCTAATTGCGATATTTGTGATCTTAATAAAATGCCTTGAGAAATCCAGAAAAGAACATTTGATGACTTCTAAATGAATGAGTCCAAGAAATTAGTTAATTTAAAATGAACACTTTATTATTAAGTTCATTTGCTATTTCTCACCGAAGTGTTAACCAATACTGATAAACTTCGCGTACATTTTGAAAGATTAAAATCAAAATTTCAAATAGAAAAATGACACAAGGAAGAATGGACACATATCCCAGTACATGAAAAAATGCGCCGACTTTCATATCAAAGCTAACTTTGAGAAATTGCTCTTGGGCTTGTTTTTCTTTGAATTGTAACGTTTCAGGGTAAAAATAATTAAGTTGTCTCCAAAAGTCAAGGAGCCCCATTTCATTGAGATCTTGAAGAACATTCAGCAGCTCGTGACGAAAACATCTTGTAAACCCCCATGCACTAGGTGGCACAGAGTCTGCATTCTCGATTGCCCTTGAACATTTCAATAAGGGAAGTCTAATTCGTAAATAAAATAGACTGAAATCAGAATAAGAACTTCTTGCACTCGTAAAGAGTTTAAACCTCGTATCCGATAAGGCAGCTCTATATATATCACTTGTGGACGATAATGCATTAGGGTCACCACTATCATAAAAATAAATACTAGAGTTGGCTTTTTCAGTAATTCCATATTGTACGAAATAAGGATACTTGCTTTTATAACCTTGGGTTAGGGATAGGGCAGTTGCCTTCCCAATAATGGAAACTATTTTATAATCATTTTGAATTAGTTCACGGAAATTGCTCATAATGTGTTCGTCCACAGGAGCAATGACTTCACCCGTGATGTAACTTTCGTATTCAGTTACAAGAATATTTAGCATTAAAGATAGAATTCCATACAAGAAAAGATTCCTTTGGTTGTGGTCTTGACGGAGAAGAATAGCAATGGCGGAAATGAAGAAATTATTAATAGATTCAAAAGTGACTTTGACTTTTGCAGCACGAAATATAAGTGCATTAGCTAATAGGGAGCTTATTAGCAATAAAACCCACGCACTGTTATCCATTATGTCAACCCAGATGGACAATGACCTCTGCTGATACATTTCCTTCCTCACACAGTATATGAACGACATGTCACTAGAGAATGTCAAATAAATCAATTTTTCCCAGTGGTAAACGAACACATCTGCATATTGGTTTTCTGGATATATATTACCACAAAATAATTTCTTCTTGATATTCCGTAGTATACAGTGAAATTTAAATGGTCAGCCAGTATTTCTACGATGGCTGAATGGGTAGTGCAGCCGTGAAGTATTCCTTTATTAATCATACCGTATGGTGACGATGCACAGTCCCATTCCCATTTTCCGGATAATTTGTTGTCTGCTCTGGTGATATCCGTAGCGTTTATGATGACTTTATGAAGATTCCTATACAAACCTTTTCTGGTCATCCTATTCTCTGGAATTTCTTGTGCCATATCAATCTTTACAAACTCTTTTGTAAATTTTGGCACTCTAAGTACTTCAATATCTTCCTTGGAATTAATGACAATAATATGAATTACACTGATCCATTCCAATCGATCCAAGAAATTGTTTTTGACTTGCTCAAATCGATTCTTTGTGCTAATTACTAGAAACTGCTCTCTTCGTCGATCTCTTTCTCGGCCAAACATAGTTGGGAGAAATGGAATACTTTTAATGGCCTTCTCTGGTGGCTCCACGACTACAAGCATAATGCAATCCGTGTTTGACAGTGACCTCGGTTGTCCCTTGTGATAAGAGAACGATTTAGCAAAATTAGCGGTTCGAATATCAACAAGTGTTCGTGGGGATAATATGATTTCTTCAAAAACGTAATCCTTCAAATTACTTTCATATAAAAATATGTACGCATCACAATTGGAAAGTTGGGACAATAGTTTTTGACTGCCTGCACAGAAAATTATTTGAAAATGCAAAATATATATAATTAGGTTTTTAATGGCAGTCATAATTGTAGTAGTATTTGTGACCTAACTCCTTAGAATATGAAAATAAAATTTTTAGAAAGTGGAGTCATATTCCCGTTTTTCACCAAATTGGTTTCATTGTCAATACTATGCCAAAATTTAGGAACTCGATTATTAATTTTTTCTTATTGTATGAAACTTCTTTTGCCTTGCAAGGTAAAAATGAAAAAAATGAAAATTGTGCAACCAATAATGTTTTTTCTCTGAAACAAGTTTTTATCCTACGCTGTAGAAAAATTTCTTAATGTTCAGAGTAGTAAGCAGTTACTATAGTAGGTATATGTGCAAGAACTGTTTTACAATAGTTAATGGAACTTGTACCACAGCAGATATTCGGCAAGTAAGACGAAATGTGCCACGTAGGCATTAGACTTTAGTCTCCAAGCCACCACGTATCGTAGCTACGAAGCAAAAACAGAGAATTTAGCTGATATAGAACATCTTGCCACTTTGCAAGTTTGTCTCATAGGCAAAATTCAGCAAAAGTTTAAGTAAGTCAGAAAACCAGCCTTTTAGTCACATCAGGCAAATTCTCATTTATTTTTTTACCTCTGATTTTCACCGAAATATTTTTTGGATTATGTATCCAACTTCCCTGGTCCATTGAAACAGTATTCTTCGTTTATTTCGTTGTGTACATATTTTCAGTCCTGAAAACATAAACGGACCTCATAGCCATAAGATATTAACTATTTCCACTATAATTCTCTGACGCTATTAGTTACCCCAGTGTTACACTGACTTTATTAATTGATCATTAATAACCTAAGTTTTATAATGCAATTTTCATATTTCTCATTAATAAGTCCCATACTTGATAGTAATGGTGGTAGTATACATTGTTAAAAATCTTAATCTTAATAGAAATCTCTAAAAACACTTCTTGCAGATTTTTAAATCAATATGACCACGATTAAATTCCAAAAAGCAGTATATCAGCATGAACTAATAATTTTAATAATACATAGCAAGAAAACAATCGCAATAGTATGAAAAGAAAACGATTGTGGAGCTCTTCATCGGAATATTCAGACTGGATGTTGTACAACCCTCCAAGCTTCCCTTTGAGTGATTCGTCACCATAATATTTTGCGTGCGTAGCATTTAACCACGCTCAAGCAAATCTGACATGACTCCCAACTCTAGAGCTGACATTTAATATTATAATTCCTGGTTTTTTCAAGTATATTATTAAATTCCGTAATTTATACATTAATTTTAGCTTTTGAACTTGATTAGATGTTTACCTTTCGTTAAGAGTATCTCACACAGAATACAGTTAATAAGTGGTAATTTAAGCTCCCATTTGATACCATGACTAAAATTATTCATTAGGCATATCATTTTGTACACATTTAAAACCCAATTCGATTGTATTACCTTACATCTATCAATTTTGAATAAAACATTAAAATTGTTGCAAAGAGCCAAACTTTAAGCTTGTTTAAAGAAAAGTGTAAACCTCTAGTTTCAAATCCTGCGGAATACGACATTTCTTGAGACGGTAAAACTTTCGAATTTATTTTTGAAAATTAAAAAGATTTAAATCTAAGAGATGACAAATATACTTACAAGTCAACTGTACCGTATTCTCAAAATTAACCATGTTGTGGAAAATAAGAATTGTACTATTTGCTATAATATACTTTGAACGGAATAAGGTACCATTAATATTCCCCGGAATTGCATTTTCTGCATTGAATTTTCAAATATTCTCACTTCCTTTCGTTCTTGTAGAATCAAAATGGAATATTAAATTATAAAAAATATTAATGATACCCATTTAATATTTTTCAATTCCACTGAGTGGTTAAAAATGCGTAATCGTATTAAAAACTAAAAATAACCATTATTCATAATACTATTTAACTTTGCAATTAAATAATATTAAAAACACCAAACTTATTATTGTTTTCCAGAAAGGGAAAGGCATAACATCTCTAGAATAAATGCAATAACCAATTTGGTTTGTGGATGCATTTGTCTGCTTATTCAGACAGGAATTTGTACAATTCTCAAAGCTTCCTCTTCATTTAAGTTGAATCAAATCAAACTCAGTTCAGTTGATCCCCAATCCCCAAAACAGGTATTTTAGAGTTTATAAATTCGATTTGTTTAATTATCTGAAAAAGCATGCTAAGGGTAATTTTATATTTTATGTACATTATAATATTTACATTCTTGATACAAATGTTTAGAATAGCTTAAATCGTCTTTAGTCTGTACACTACATTTGATAGCACCAATTATACGCTTGTTGCCATTATCCAGTTCACATAATTAAGACATTATATTAAAGTTTGCTTTTGGTGAAAAGGGCACATATTTCCATGGACCTGCCAGATTATGAACACCAAATGGCTGATGTTAGTCGTCAACTCAAAGAGGACCTTGAAATACAACGCAGGAAAAGAAGAGAATTCGGAATAAAATGCTGTCAGCAAAATGGTAATACTTTTATTGAATATATTTAGTTTTTAATTTGCTTTATCACATAATATTACAAGGGTTTTTTAAATACATTTTTAATGTAATACCCAACAGTAATGTATTTTTCGTATAATCTATAGCGCTGATTCTAGATGCTACACTACCAAAACTTACTGCATTTTATATTGAAGAAATGAAACTAGTGACTCAAAATAAAATATCTTCACTTCATTGCCGATTAACTCACGAAGATCTGAAACATGAATGTATTGCATCTGTAAAGAGAGCCTGCTCTTCCATTGACGCAAGAATTCTCCACTTTTACTGTAAGGAAGTCGAAGATACTTTAGATGCTTCTTTTCAAACTTTTTCGACCAACGATGAATTACAAACCAATGAAGATTCGCAGACCCAGAAGATGGACGTAAACAAAGTATTAAACTTTTACAACGAAGAAATGAAAGTTGTGACCCAGAATAGAATTTCGCCAGCAGAACTTCGATTAGCTCATGAAAAAGTGAAGGAAGAATGTGTCCAAGCTTTGAAATGGGAGAAACCGAAAATCGAGAAAAATGATTCCCAACTTACAGTTCAATTCCAAGAAGTAGATGCTTCTTTAGAAAAACATTTTGAATTGCACAAGAACAATAATGAGCTAAAGGAGAAAATATGCTTTTTGGCGATGGAGAAAGCACATGATAATTATATTCATGCAATGAGCAACAAATTAGAGGGGAAAATTATGAGTCCACGAGAAATAGAGGATTTTCATAAGGAAGCTTTAAGTGATGCTTCCTTAATCCTAAAAAGGGATTTAATGTATAACCAAGAAGACATTGACATCCATACAGAGAAATTAGCAATTTTAGTAAAACCAAATTTCGAAGTTTTCGCTGAAAAAAATCGAAAACTATTCCGTATAGAGGAAGAAATAAGAGAATTTGCGAAACCAAAGAAATTGAAAGAGGAGGCAGAGAAAAAAGAAAAGGCAGCAAAGGAGAAATTAGCAATTTTAGCAAAACCAAATTTCGAGGTGTTACCTGAAAAAAATCGAGAACTATTCCGTGTAGAGAAAGAAATAAGAGAATTTGCGAAACAGAATGAAGCTCTGGAGAAAAAAGAAAAGGCAGCAAAAACACAACAGGAAGCTCTAAAAGAAAAGGCAGCAAAAGCACAACAGGAAGCTCTGGAGAAAAAAGAAAAGGCAGCAAAAACACAACAGGAAGCTCTGGAGAAAAAAGAAAAGGCAGCAAAAACACAACAGGAAGCTCTGGAGAAAAAAGAAAAGGCAGCAAAAACACAACAGGAAGCTCTGGAGAAAAAAGAAAAGGCAGCAAAAACACAACAGGAAGCTCTGGAGAAAAAGAAAAGGCAGCAAAACACAACAGGAAGCTCTGGAGAAAAAGAAAAGGCAGCAAAAACTCACCAGGAAGCTCTGGAGAAAAAAGAAAAGGCAGCAAAAACACAACAGGAAGCTCTCGAGAAAAAAGAAAAGGCAGCAAAAACACAACAGGAAGCTCTGGAGAAAAAAGAAAAGGCAGCAAAAACACAACAGGAAGCTCTGGAGAAAAAAGAAAAGGCAGCAAAAACACAACAGGAAGCTCTGGAGAAAAAAGAAAAGGCAGCAAAAGAACAACAGGAAGCTCTGGAGAAAAAAGAAAAGGCAGCAAAAGAACAACAGGAAGCTCTGGAGAAAAAAGAAAAGGCAGCAAAAGAACTACAGGAAGCTCTGGAGAAAAAAGAAAAGGCAGCAAAAGAACAGGAAGCTCTGGAGAAAAAAGAAAAGGCAGCAAAAGAACAACAGGATACACATGGGAAAAGTAATTATAACTCGACATCAACACAAAAACCTGCAAGTCCACTTCCAGAAAAGTCATCTACCCGTCTTTCAAGCGACACCAATTTTTCCGGAGATAAGTCTACGAATTCCAAAACAATAATTGCAGTAGAATTCGGCATGAGAACCGTAAAATGTGGAATTATAGTAGATGGAAATTTAAAAATCATTCCTGATCAATGGGGGAACAAGGAGTTTCCTAACACTATTGCGATTACGAATGACGACGAAATTTTGATTGGACATGAAGTTTCGGTTGAGTCTGCGTCATCACTAAAGTTCGTCTGCGAAATGGTAAACATATTTTTTGCTCCATTAGATAAAATGCAGTCTCAGACGATTTCGTTTCGTGGCACGGATATCACGATAAAAAAAGAACTGCTTTGTGGATTAATTTTATCAAGAATCAAGTCTGATGCTGACAAATTTCTGAATACCACAGTGGATTCTTTGGTCTTGACAATTCCGCTTTGCTACAGCAGTACGCAACGGCAGGCAGCAAAAGATGCAGCCATAATCGGCGGTTTTTCTCTAGTTCATTTGATAACTGAACCAACAGCAGTAGCTTTGGCTTACGGTCAACACCAAGTAAGATTTGGTTCTGATAAACATTTCTTAGTAATTGTGGCAAACAATATTTGCGGTGTAATACTTATTGATGCAGCTATTTACCACTGTAAAGACGGTAAAGTGAAAATGGTAACTTGTGTGGGAAACTCTCACCATAAAGTTCCGAACAAATTTAAGAAATCTTTTCAGAACGCAATAAATATGGTATCTGGAGACAACCAAAATGATTTAATTCACTCTTTACTGAAGGAGTGTGTTAAAAATCGGGGTGTTAACGAATTTGCACTGATTTGTAAAGAAAGGGAAGACAAATCTACAATTTTGAGAATGGTCAATGAATTATGCAAAAATTCTAGACCAGTAGCACAACCGCCTGCAGAACTCGGAGTATTAATTGGAGCGACTATATTTGCAGAATTATTGAATGGGGAAGAGAAAGTAGCCAAATCGCATATTAGTGATTTACTTCCGTACCAAATTGAAGTCCATAGGACAAATGAACATTCAACGAAGACATCGATTGTTTTTGCTCGACACGATCGACTTTCCATAGCAGAACGGCTCAATTCATTCCCATTTGAATGTCACAAGGGAAGTTTATATTGCAATGTTTATGAAACTGGGAACGTATCTAAACTTCCAATTGTAGATTTCGGTGTTCCCATTTCTTCATCAATAGGTCCGCAAAGGTATGGGTGGGTCAACTTTTGTGTCAACTGGGAAGGAATTCTAAGATTCAGCGCAAATTATACAAATTTAAAAGAAGTAATCCTAATAAAATATTCTTCGCTAAATATGAGGGAAGAAAGTATCGCTAAAAGTGCTTCTTTTGTTGCTTCTGTCGCTCCCAATACCCGAATGGAAGAGGAGAAACGACTTTTCAACGACTCCAAATCAGAATTAAAAGTTTTAGCTGAATTCATACTGTGCAGCTTACCCCAAGTACAAAGTGTGTTTGGAAAGGATCAAATGGAAAAGAGGGCCTCTGCAGCAATTGTTGCTTTGGATCATCCCAATATTACCCTAGAGGATGTCAGGAATAGAATTTCTGTACTGACCAAAATGAAGACGAAGTATATTAGTGCACCCTAAAATACTCGGCATTTTAAATTTTATATTGAAAAGAATTGCATTCGATTATATTAATTATTATGAGTACTGATATTTTTAATTGAATTATAATGTGTAAACTATTATGTAGACTGCAACTTCATTTAAATTACTTGATAACTACATGTGAAAGAAAAGGGTTTAAGTTACAAAATAATTAATACTTTTGCTAATTATTTGCATGCCTTTTGACTTCAGTGAATCCCTAATAGGGATCTACTTGCAAAATGTAGATTATTTACCAATTAGAACGAACTACAAACAACAAACAATTGAGAAGTTGATTTCTTGGGAAAGTTCCAATATGCTGATGTACAAATCTTAGAAAATTCAATTCAAAATAGGACGTTTTCGTCAGCAAAACTTCTAACAGCTGCCATCAAGGATTCTAGTGTCTCTGATTGGTTTCAACAATGCTGGCATCAGAGCATATCGTAACTGTTTTAAAATTTTTGATTCAATAACTTCGCCTTCCTGGACAAACTCGTAAGTTCCACCAGCGTTCTGAGCGATTCCCGTCACAAGGTCTCTGTCAACGTCAGCTCCAATTCCCAGAGAAAAGCTTCGAGAATGTTTCACTTGAGAGGAAACCAATTGGAAAATTTGATCGGGATTGCACACCTAGTTTTATAAATAGACAGTAAAGTTTTAGAAAGTTAAAATAGTATACCTTGTATATTAAACTTATTAAAGTGTCGCAAGAACAATATGTATGTGACTTTCTAATTTTCGATTAAATAATTAAATAGGTACGTTAACTCTGTTGTACTGTTACCGAAACCGCAGTAAAACAAAAATGAAAGCTAAGAGCGATAAGTCGACAACTGTTAGATATTATAAGTATACCTATAGTTATTTATGGGCAAAATTTAAACACATTTCAAAAATAATCGGTTTGCTTCAAGAAAAATAATATATAAATACATTTAGCTAATAAATATTTATCCATTCTCAGGTATAATTACTATTCTGTATACGTCAGGTAAATGTACTAAAACATTAGCAAATTGCATTAAAACTTTAGGCAAAGGTATATTATCATTTCAGAGTAATGATACTTGAGACTGGATAAACATTTATTAGCTAAATATAATATATGAGGTACAGTGATTATAAACTGATTTATTTTTTTGAGGTAAACCGATTATTTTTGCGGTGTGTTTAAATACAGGCTGTTATTTATGAGTCTATTTTTATTGATAATATACCTGACCATCTGTAACAGAAAAAATCTGCGTCAAATATCCAAGTTGTTGCGGCTGCTGGTAAATGTACATCAGGGGTGCATGTATCTCTGTTCCTCCGCAGGATTGTATGGCTATTATCAAACAAAAGAATATGCTTTAAGTTGTATTCCTTTTATACAGTTTATAGACGAAAAGTAATTTATAGACATAATAGGCAAAGGGCAGCTAAACATTCCAGACGCAGGGCTAAGAATTTGACAGCGAGCGTACATTTTTTCATAATATGACGTAAAGTGAATACTTATTTTTATAGCTCGCAAAAACAAGTATTGCGATCGAAAAGACATGACAAACTATTAGTAACGTAATTTAGAATAATTAGAATTAAACGGTTTACCAGAAACCCAAGTTTTCGCTTCCTGTAAAGTGACTTCGGAATACTTGGCACTTTGAGGAAATAATGCATCGTAGGAACAGTTGAATTTAATTACGTTAAAGTAACAGTCAGCTGGCAATGAGTGAAGGAAGAGCTGTAATATTATAATTCAATTAATCATTAGGGACTTATAGTGATTTTCTCCTTTTCCATTAATGACAAAAATGCACTCTAATCAAAGGCATTACATAAAGTTAGCAATAAATAATTTGCAGAGATTAAAAGATATTTACATTGACAGCGGATTTAGCCAACTCAATTTTCTCACCATCCATAGAACTTGAGTAATCCAACAAGAAAATAAATTCAAACTTTTGGTCATCAAGTTTCAATGTTGGACGTAGAAAAGAAGTTCTGACGATATCCATTCCTGGTAAAGACATCTCTGAAAATAATACTATTTTCTTTGCAGATCTGTAATCTGTAATGTTCAAATCAATCAGCAGATTTATTAGAGTACATTTCATGAAGCTATTGGTTTTAATAAACTTTGTGCTGATTTTGTAGTGCACCCATCTGTCCACTATGATATAATGCATACCATGTAAAATCTTAATTAACTATTAAATTACTATTTATTGTATTTATTACCCTTCTAAAGTTCTAAATCTGTAATGCAAATCCTGTATGACTGCAAAATAAAATCACACCGGCGAACGACAGATAATTGGCGCTTCTTTGGTGAAAATGATTACAAGGACAACTGATAGATATCAGGTAGAATATAGAATATCAATCATGTACAACGGCGTATCCAGGAATTTGGTCAAGGGGGGGCACACCAAACAATATTGCCAAAAGTGACTGTCATTTTCGCGCGTAGCGCGAGAAATTTTGCTAATTTAAGCTATATGTGGACAGACATAATACATATTGCGGAAATTTCGAAAAACATTTTTAATGATATTTTTCAAACATGATTTTTTTGCCCGAAGGGCAACAAATTTTGCTTTTTTCATATATATTTAGGCATAGGCATAAATAATATATATTTGCGGGGAGCGCAAAGAATTTTTACGATTGTATGCCTTATTCTGAAGAAAATTCTTTATTTTCTCGGATTTAGGGGGTCACGTGCCCCCGTGCCTCCCGTAAATACGCCCTTGATCATGTACTAACTTTGTGTCATTAGTTTAACAAAAGTAACAAAATCCCTCTCTAACACATGATCTGGAAATTACAGTTTGATTTTTCATTCAAATACAAGGTCATTGTCACTAGCGAAATCTCTTTCTGTTTTCCTCCGGTTTTCATTGTCATCTCACTATCTTCTGGTCCTGGGGTTTATCGCTAAAATATAACGAAAAGGTGCATTATGCAGTAAAATAAATATTTATGAATTGGGAACAGTAGCAAACTTTTACCGAGTAAAATAATAAGTAGCGTAGTTTTTTAATTATCACCAAAAAGTTAATGATTACCATAATAATGTATAGGTATTTATTAAATTAATTTTATAGACAGAAGACACAGGTACACAGATTTCCATGCATGGATCGGACCGATTATGAGAGCGAAATGGTTGACACTATTGGTCAAAAAATCGAGGATGAGCTCAAAATGCAAAGCAGGAAAAGACAAGAATTTGGAATTAAATGTTGCCAGCAAAATGGTAATTTTTTACATTAACTCTGCATCTCTACCTCTACAGTATCCATACAATTAAATACAATTTATCAAGTCCATCAGGATTGGGCTATTTGAAGTCTATTAAATAATACATTTGTCTTTAACTTTTACTAGCACTGATCCTAGAGGATGTTATACTACCAAAAATAACTGGTTTTTACAATCACGAAATGAAATTAGTTATTCAAAATAAAATTTCTTCCATTCATTTGCAATTAACACACGAAGACTTGAAACAAGAATGCGTTGAATCCGTAAAAACTGTATGCTGCTCGTTTGCCGACTTAAGAATTCTTCAATTTTACTGCAGAGAAATCGAAACCGCTTTAGATAAATCTTTTCAACTTTTTTCGGACACCAATCAATTACAAATTGATGGAGACACAGGTGACATACATTTACAGACAGATGAAGAAGAACAGCAGATGCAAAAGCCGACAGAAAAACTGAATTTAGACAAAATATTAAATTATTACAACGAAAGTATGAAAGCTGTGACCCAGAATAGAATTTCGTCTGCAGAGCTTCGATTAGCTCATGAAAAAGTGAAGGAAGAATGCATCAAAGCTATAAAAATGGAGATTTCGGAAGTCAAACATAATGGTCCCCAGTTTAAAGTTGAACTCCAAGAAGTAGATGCTACTTTAGAAAAACATTTTGAATTCCACAAGAGTAATAATGAGCGAAAGGTGGAAATATTCATGGCAAAAGTAAACTTGGTCGTTAAGAACTCACTTGATAATTATATTCATGCAATGAAAAGCAAATTACAACAAAAATCCATGACTCAGCCAGAAATTGAGGAATTGCATGAAGCTTTTTTAAATGAAGCCTCTATATTACTAAAAAAGGATTTAATGCCTTACCAAGAAGACAGCGAGATCCATATACAGAAATTAGCAGTTTTAACCAAGCAAAATTTTGAGATCTTTGTTGAAGAAAATCAAAAACGAATCCTTGAAGAGGTACAGAAAAAAGAATTGGAGAATTTGGAGAAGTTGAAACAGAACTCGGTTGATAAAACGTTGGCAAAGGAAAGACAAGATACACTTGGAATACATAACGATAATTTTAACTTGTCAAAGTCCAAATCTGAGATTTCAGAAACATTGACGGCCAATTACTTACACAAAGATACATCTTTTCATGAAAGCATTGGTATCAATTCACAAACCAAGCCTAAAATCAAGTCACCAATAATTGCAGTAGAATTTGGCATGAGAACAGTAAAAATGGGAGTTATGTTGAATGGGAAATTTTTTATCATTCCTGATCGATGGGGAAATACAGAATTTCCTAACACCGTCGCAATAACGAATACCGATGAAGTCTTGATTGGACAAGAGTTAACTAATGTGTCTGAAGTAAAGTTTAAATCCGAAATATCTGAAATTTTTCACATGGCATCCGATGAATTACCTCGCCAAATGCTTCATTTTCGGGGCAAAGATATCCTAATCACGAAAGAGCTTCTTTGTGGGCTAATTTTGTCAAAAGTTAAGGCAGATGCTGAAGTGTTCTTGAAATCGACTGTGGATTCCGTAGTTTTGTCAGTTCCGCTTTGCTACACCAGTACACAGAGGCAAGCAGCGAAAGATGCGGCAATAATCGGCGGGTTTTCTACAGTTCATTTGATAACCGAACCAACAGCAGCGGCTTTGGCATATGCTCAACAACCGTTAAGGATTAACTCTGAAAATCCTATCTTGTTAATTGTGGCAGACAATAATTACGGCGTATTATTAGATGCAGCTGTATACCGCTATAAAGAGGGCAAAGTAAAAATGGTGACATGTGCAGGAAGTTCTCACCATGATGTTCCGAATGTGCTCAGGAGATATTTACAAGAAGCTAAAGGTGTAAAAGATGGGTCTTTTGGAGAAAGTCAGAAAAAAGTAATCAAGTCCTTTTTGAAAGAGTGTGTCGAGGACAGGGATATTGTAGAATTTGCCCTGATTTGTCGTGAAGGGGAAGACAAGTCTAATATTCTGAGAATTGTCAATGAATTGTGCAAAAATGCCAGGCCAGCAGTAAATCTAGCCACAGACGAAGCAGTATTAATGGGGGCGGCTATTTTTGCAGAATTATGGAATGAGGGAGAGAAAATAGCCAAATCGCATATCAGTGATCTACTTCCCTATCAATTTGAATGTCAAAGGGAATCAGCATATGCAAAGAAGACATCAATTGTTTTTGCACGACACGATCGACTTGTCTTAACAGAACGGTGGAATTCATTTCTATTTCAAAGTCTTGGCGGATGTTTCAAATACAAAGTTTATGAAACTGGGAATGTATGTAATTACCCCACAGGGAAATTTGTTGTCCCCATTTCTTCACCCGCAGGTCAGAAAAGAAATGGATGCATAAACTTTTATGTCAACTGGGAGGGAATTCTGAGAGTCACTGCAAATTACACAGACCCCAAAGAAGAAATCGTAATAAATTATTTTCCTTTAAATATGAATGAAGAAAAGATCGCTCAAAATGCTTCTTTGGTGGCTTTTGCTGCTACAAATCCCAGATTGGAAGAAGAGAGGCGATTTTTCAATGACTCCAAATCAGAATTAAGAGTTTTGGCTGAATTAGTCCTGGCAAACTTAACTGAGGTGCAAAGTGTGTTTGGCAAGGATCAATTGGAAAAGAGGGCCACTGCAGCCATTGAGGCTTTGGACCATCCTAATGTCACTCAAGAAGACGTCAGCAATAGAATTTCCGTGTTGGCTAAACTCAAGAGCAAATATAATTTATGATTTTTTTTCAAAGCTAATCACAGCCGACAGAATAGCTAAAAGATGTTAAATTGAGGGTATTCTATCCTAGGTATTAAATTGTCATGCTTTGTTTTCAAGGCACAACAGCTAAAATTGCCATGTGCTTACCGTAGTAATATTTTAATTTGGTATTAAGAACTTTAGTTAGTACGTTAGCTCATAGGTACAAAATTAGATGTGTTTATACATTATTTAGAGATTACCAAATTGATTTAAATTTCGAATGATATTATTTATTTGCTTAATTAAAGAGTACATACGTCAGTATCAGGTAGAAATGGTTGTGCATAGTTGTACTTTAATTCTAATACATAATATGAATTCATCTTAAAAGAAATATTTGCTATAATGTGATAATTAGAATATTTATTTAAGGTTTCGAATCGATTTTTAATGAAATTTTGATATTCAATTAACAGAAAATGCATAATTTCTTTATTTAATAGCACAACTCAATCGAGGGCATCTTAAAGCTCCATTAATTCATCAAACTCTTTTTCTTCAATAGCCCTTCCTCTTCCCCCTTTCAAAACATGGACCATCTTTTCTGTTTTATAGACAGACGGACTATATTTCTATAGTCCAGTCTATAGAACATAGACCATAGTCCAATTGTAATTTTATAAACAAATTCAGATGAATTTGGTATAGTGCTTGTTAGTGAAGAAAATATTGCCTAAAATACATCTTTCCAAGTAATTAAAAGCTAGTAATGCGAGGTTCATTTATTTAAGAAATGTGTTGTATTTCTTTTACATTTTCAAATAAATTATGGAAACATGCAATCCTTTTAATTTACATTAATCAGAATTTTTTAATGGCAAGAATTGTAGATTTTATATAAATTAATTGAAATTTGGTATAAGTAAAGCAACATATTTTTCAAATACTTAATTCCAGCTAAGTATGCGAATGTCATTTTTGACGTTAGAAATTTAAATTCGAATCGTAGGCTATTCAAACATTACTATTGAGTATTTTTCATCAAAGTTAATACAAATAAATTGAAAATGTATAAAAATAGTTGATGACTAAAAATAGCTTTTTGGGAAAATCATATGTGTGGGTTGAAATCTTGGATTATAAGCGTTAAGAAGTTTTCATTAATAAAACTTCTATTAGCGACCGTCAAGGATTCTAGCTTCTCGGATTGGTTTCAACAATGCCGGCATCAAAGCATATCGTAGCTGTTTTAAAATTTTTGATTCAATGACTTCGCCTTCCTGGACAAACTCATAAGTTCCTCCAGCGTTATGAGCAATTCCCTTCACAAGGTATCTACTAACGTCACTTCCAATTCCAAGGGAAAAACTTCTGGAGTGTTTTACTTTAGAGGCAACCAATCGTAAAACTTTATCAGGGTTGCACACCTATAGTTTCAAAAATGTACAGCAAAGTTAGGAAGTGAAAATGGCGTACCAGAGGCATTTCCAGCGGAAGTTGTATGTTCACAAAAATTAAATGTGCTTTCTCATTTAAGACTTAAGTATGTTTGACGTTTACTGTTGCAAAACAGCAACTTTTGCTTACCGCTCCATCTGTAACAGAAAAAATCTGTGTCAAATATCCTGGTTGTTGCTGCTGTTGGTAAATGTACATCAGAGGTGCATATATTTCTGTCCCCCATGAGGTGTATATGGCTGTTATAAAAAAACTCGTGTTAAAATTATTCCATCATAAAAATCATCCGCAGCAACGAACAATTGATGATTGTACCATCGGAATAATAATTTTACAGCATAAATATCATATAATGAACATAAGCTTACCAGATACCCAAGTTATCGCTTGTTGCAAAGTAATTTCTGAATATTTGACACTTTGTGGAAACAATGCATTGTATGAACTGCTGAATTTAATTACATTGAAGTAGCAGTCAGCCGGCAATGAATGAAGGAATAGCTGTAATATAATGAGAGATCATTTTGGTTTAACAACAATGGAATAAATTTTAAAATATTGATAACTAATAAAATTGGGTGTTAAAATTATTTAGGAATGTTTACATTCACAGCAGATTTAGCCAACTCAATTTTCCGTCCCGTCATAGAGCTTGAGCAATCCAACAAGAAAATAAATTCAAACTTTTGGTCATCCAGTTTAAGTGTTGGACGTAGAAAAGAAGTTCTGACAATTTCCATACCGTGAATAGACATCTCTGAAAATAATCCTATCTTCCTTGCAGATCTGTAAAATTCATACCAATCAGAACTACAATTCTATTAGAATTCCAGTAAGTTATTAGTTTTAGAATATAATATGGATTTATGGTTTTCTGGTTGATATTATACGCATGCACTATATGCACTATTTTACTATACACATACTACCTAAAATCTCAATTAATTGTGAAACCATAATAATTGTAATTATTTATTACCCTCGTAAATGTGCTTAAAAACCCTGTGCAGAATGTGACCAGTAAAATAAAAGAAAATTGCAAAGTGAAACCCAAATGATTTAATCGTAGCACTTAGCACTTTAGCAAATTAGTAATGTTAACCGCCACATGATAAAATTAAATCACACCGGTAAATGACAGACAATTGGCGCTTCTGTGATGAAAAGAATTACAAGGGCAACGGAAATTACATCGCATAGAATATCAATCGTGTACTATAATTGTGTTCCTATAAAAGTAACGAAAGTTTCTTTCTCAAGCACATGATTTGCAAAATATCAGTTTGTTTTTCATTAAAATATAAGGTTACACTTTTTCATTTTCATTCCAGTTTTCATCGTCGTCTCACTCTCTTCTGGACCTAAAAGGATTATAGCAAAATAAGTCAGAAAAGGTACATAGATTAAACATTAAACCAAATATATTTCTGAATTGGGAACCCGATTATCCTGTAGCTAAAATATGTAACGTTAACGTAGTTGTAAATTATGTAAATTAAGATGTATCCCGTTTCCCG
Source organism: Yoshiicerus persimilis (assembly GCA_020352615.2). Taxonomy (NCBI): domain Eukaryota; kingdom Metazoa; phylum Arthropoda; class Collembola; order Entomobryomorpha; family Tomoceridae; genus Yoshiicerus; species Yoshiicerus persimilis. Next base: position 13,900,750 of record CM036941.2, read on the forward strand.
TAGCATAATGTTTTAAGATATTTTACATAGGAAAGGCTGTTGCCCACATTTCCATGGATCGAACCGATTACGAAAACGAAATGGTTGATACTATTAGTCGAAAAATCGACGAGGAGCTCAAAATACTAATCAGAAAAAGAAAAGAATTTGGAATAAAGTGTTGTCAACAAAATGGTAATTTATTAATCACCTATATTATTGTTTGCCCGATGCAACAAAATAACTAAAACTTCTCAGATAGCTCGAGCCGTGGCGGAGAAACTGGTTAATTTTTATAATTTTATTGAATTCAACTAATTGGTAAAGAATAAATTAACAATTTTTCATGAGAAAGTCACCAGTGTGTCAATCTCGATAATTTTTAGAGAGTCTCAAAAACAATCAACCCTCTCTACTCTGCCTCCAACACAAGACTTCGTAAAAAACTACAATTACATACTATCAAACAAACCCAAGCCTATTGCTAACGTTGAGCTGTCGTTTCACATTTAAATCATCCCACAAATGGCAGCTCAACCAATAATACATGAGTAAAATAATGAATTACTAAAGTGAACATATTCGCAAAATATAAATTAATTCAATGTCAAAAATGTATATGAAATAACAAATCCTTATTGCGCGGCCATACTCCCTCCCGGTGTAAACGCTGCATCGTTTTCACCCAAATCTGGGCCGGGCACTTTCTCCGCACTTTTCTTTTCCAAATCCAGCTTAGCCAATTTGGCAACAGGTCTGCGATACACTCCAGTTGATGTCTTGACTTCCACTACGCGGACTTGACCATCTTTTCCTGGGAAAACTGCAGTCACTCTTCCTTTGGACCAGCAATTTCTTGGCATGTCCTCATCTACGATAATGACAATATCGTCCACTTTAATAGAATCTTGCTTTTTATTCCACTTAGAACGTCTAGTCAAAGTAGGTAGGTATTCCCGGACCCATCTTGTCCAAAATAGGTCTGTCAATCTTTGAGCGATTCTCCATTGTCTTCTGAGGCACAAATCGGTGTCATCAAAAACTCCGGGCGCTTGCAAATTACTTGATCGGCCAATCAAGAAATGATTGGGTGTTAAAGCTTCAGGATCTGCTGGGTCAACAGAAACATGGGTTAAGGGCCGGCTATTCACTATATGCTCTGCCTCAGCCATCAAAGTAAGTAAAGTTTCGTCTCTTGGATAGACACTTTTCAAAGTTGCTTTAAATGCAACTTTCACCGACTTTACCAAACTTTCCCAGCTCCCCCCATATGGGGCGATGCTGGCGGAATAAAGTGCCATCGAATTCCAAGAGTAGTCATCGTTGTTCGTATTTTCTTTTGATCGAACTCAAGTAGGGCCCCCTTAAGTTCCCGATCTGCTCCTTTCAGATTGGTACCATTATCTGAATAAATTGAACTTGGAGCACCTCTTCGTGCCGCAAATCTCCGTATAGCCATTATACAGGAATCCGTAGTCAGCGAATGTGCAATTTCCACATGAACTGCACGAGTAGTCAAACAGGTGAAAAGGGCACCATAGCGCTTTTCGTGATGACGGGCAACGGTTACCTCAATCGGTCCAAAATAGTCAATGCCAGTCGAAGTGAAAGGTCTCACACACTTGTTGAATCTGCAAGGAGGAATCTGTCCCATCTCTGGCATCACAGGTTCTGCTCTTGCATTTTTACACTTTTGACACTTTGTCCATGATCTTCTGACAGCATTCCTAATTTTCAAAATATGGAAACGTTGCCGAATTTCATTAACCACCCTTTCTTGTCCGTGATGGTTAGCCTTTACATGATAATGGAATATCATTTTCTGTGTTATTTCATTTTTCGGATCCAGAATAGCCGGAAATTTCACTTCATCGCTTATACCATCGGCTGCTTTAATCCTTCCATCAATTCTCAGTATTTGCTTTTCATCCAATACAGGAGAAAGTTTCAATAACTTACTTGTCTTGTCCAAACTTTTGCCATTTTTGATGGACAATATTTCTGCTCCAAAACTCTGCATCTGACTTATCTTAATCCAGTAGCTTTCAGCATCCTGAATTTCATCAGGCAGTAATTCTCCTTTCCGTCTGGGAACTGACAATGTGTCAGACTTTCTCCACTTGGCATTGTGCACAAAACGGAAAATCCATGCTGTAACTCTTAACAGTTTCTGCCAATTCATTCGTTCAATGTCAATAATAGGTTGAATGGGAATTATCATACCAAGGAATCCCGTATCTTCTACTTGTTCCTCAGTGGTGTTTTCAGTTTCATGTCCCTCACTTGGCCATTCTTGCATAGGTAGCTTCAAGAACTTAGGGCCATTCAACCATCGTCCATCCTTGCTCCAATCTGACAGCTTACTGTCTCGTGTAGCCTCATCAGCCACGTTCTCTTTAGTTGGAATCCATCTCCAGTCTTTGACATCGGTCAATTCTTGGATTTCGCCAACACGATGAGCAACGAACTGCTGATATCTTTCTCCTGTTGATCTCAGCCAGCACAATACCGTCTTACTGTCGCTCCAGTAGAAAATCCTGTGTGGCTTAATTTCATGTATTTCCTCAATGCATTTTGCAAGTCTGCTTCCCAAGACAGCTGCTTGCAACTCCATTCTGGGGATTGAAATAATCTTCAGAGGTCGAACTCGAAATTTTGCCATCACAAAGCAAGTGTCAATTCCATTTTCAGTTTCAATTCTGAAATAGGCAACTGACGCGAAAGCACTTTCACTCGCATCACAAAAAATGTGAAGCTGAATATTTTCAGATTTCGAAAATGATAGTGAGTAACATCTAGGTATTTCAAACGAACAAATACCTTGCAACTCATTTATCCGATTGTTCCACTTTTGATGAAGATTTTCGGGAAGCTCGTCATCCCATCCTACTCCTGTCTTCCAAGTCTCTTGCAAAATTATTTTTGCTTTCACAGTGAATAGGGCTAGAAACCCCAGAGGGTCGTAAATCGACATCGTCAGGGCCAAAGCTTCTCGTTTGGTTGGAATTCTTTCTTGCGTAAGAATATCTTTTTTCACTCTCTGAAAGTTCAACTGGAAGGTAAATATGTCAAGGTGATTGAGATGATCGTGTTAGGGACCGCGTCTCCCTAGTGAACGAACGAGGTCTGCCAAAACCCGGGTTTTGGGAGTATGGTTTGTCAGGAAGGGAGAGAATTCATGATGTTCACTATGGCATGATAAATATTCACTATGGCATGATAAATATTCACAAAAATTATTGCCTTTTTTAGTACAGTAAGAGTGTATTTGGCATAACCAAATTATAATTAATTTATAAGTGTATTACAATATTAAATAATATTATCAATTGTCATATAAAAGTTAGAAATGAATGAGTGAAGTGTAAAAGACATAAGCAAATAGTAATAAGTCAACAATAATAATAACTATAAAAAATTTAACATTCAGACTGCTGTGCCACGTCTTCAGTATTTTTGCATGTAATACCTACATGGCACTTTGTTCCACAAGGTATTTTGCTCTTCTTGCATACACATTTGTTGGTCTGGCATCCCGATTTGCATTTGCAAACCGAAGCTGTGCTGTACGATGTGGCTGACCGAATAGCTGAAATATATTTGACGTACGAAGACGGCCATGCCGATGTGTCTAACGGTGCCCCCCAAGTGGCAACGTTAGTCTCCAAGAAAAAGCCTTCTATTATTCCCTTTGCGCACTGAAGCTGTAGATTACCATTTGCAAAACGCTTTAACACTATACACGGTAGTCTTGAGGGGCAGGTATTCGATCTATCCAGTCGGCTTATTGGTAATGACACTTTTTCACCTTCCTGAATGGGCTTCATTTGTGACACGAGACGCTGGTATCGTTCGCCTTGTTTTTTGCGATCATTTAAATATGTCCAAAAAGCTTGGATACGACTTTCTATGTTAGAAACATTTGCCCCGAGATATTCTGTTGACATTATTTTTGCCCACTTGATGCTATCTCCCTCTTTCAAGCATTTCCCATCGTTGTCATCGTACGGCTCTTGATGCAAGACCTTCACAATGATAAACAGATAATAGTTTTTGCTATCTGCCCTTCTGCTTTTTAGTTGTGCAATTGCCCAACAAATAGGAGGATGAGTTTCGTAGAGAACCCACAGTGGCGAAGACTGGAATGAATGGAAAAGAATGCAAATAATTAAATAATCCCTACTAAGCTACATACTTAACGTTAATTAAAAATGTCTCAATTTACCTCAGCGTCACCACCAGGTTTCCAGTATTCCATTGGCTCTTTCAATTAATCCGTTTGTCTGTGGATGTCTTGGTCTGGAATGAATTACTTTAACATTGGGGAATAGCTCACTTAGCATCAATTTAAGTTCATTTCCAGTAAATTCCCCTCCGTTATCACACTGTAATTTTCGGGGTGGTCCAAAAGTGAAAAATAGTGACCTCAGTTTATCTGTTACCTCATGGCATGTTTTATTTTTCAAGGGAAATGCCCAGCTGAACTTGCTGAAGTGGTCTCTGGCGTGTAGTATCCATTTAAAATCATTGTCAGCCTTAGAACGCATGTCAATTAAATCAATTTGCAACCTTTCAAATGGACCCTTCGAATAAATTGGCTTCCCAACTGGAGGTTTCGGAATGCTTTTCTTGCTATTGCAAGGAACACAGTTTTTAATATATGCCAATACTAGACTATCATTTCCAACTTATAAGTATTTTGTATACGGTTTTTTTTGCTACTGCTAACGTTGGCTAACTTTTCAAATTTCTTTAGTTTCAAAATAGATATCATTTCTTCGTAAACAGAATCTGTGGGAAACTGATCACTTCTTCGCACAACGTATTCAGTGAAATATGTAGGAACTTCCATTGTGGTAATTGTCACATCAAATGCACAAAAAATTCAGACCTGATATCCAGTCAGAATTCCGACATAAACTAATGTTTACTCATTTATTCAAATGTAATATTTAGCCGTTTGTCTTTCCCAGACATTATCATCTTAATGACGTCAATATCTTTTCTTAATAATACAAAACCATTTACGTATCCGATAAGCTTAGGGAAAGATAATTCCGCTTACTTTGCCCAACAAGGACACTATGCATATCTTAAATATTCATAAGTACAGCAGTACAGGGAGTTCACAGATACATCACTGCATCGCATGACAAATATACATCAGACAATTAACAGCACTAAAATAGGGAATGTTTATCATGTCATAGTGAACATCATGAATTCTCTCCCTTCCTGACAAACCATACTCCCAAAACCCGGGTTTTGGCAGACCTCGTTCGTTCACTAGGGAGACGCGGTCCCTAACACGATCATCTCAATCACCTTGACAAATACATCCGAAATGGCATTCCAGTGTAAACCCAGGATACGTTCCAGAAATATTTCAGGTTGCTGAAAATTCTTTGATCGATCAGCACAAAGTTCTTCGGGAATAAGTTTAGAAAACTCTTGGCTATTTCCAATGAAATTGCACAAATGAAATCCTCCTCGTTTCTGAATATCATACACTTGTTTGTATCTTACCACAGCTTCTTCAACAGTGTCTAAACTGTCTAAGAAGTCATCCACATAATGCTTATGCACTATTGCATTCACTGCATCCGGGAAATTCTCAATGAACTCCATAGCGTTTCGGTTTTTGACGTACTGAGCGCAACTTGGAGAACAGACAGTGCCAAACATCATCACTGTCATCTCCAACACCTCCGGTGGTCTGTCTCTGTCCACACCACGCCAGAGTAAACGTTGAGCTGCTCTGTCTTCTGCTTTAATTTTTACTTGATGGTACATCTCCTTGATGTCCGCTGAAATTGCAATTTTCCGTTGCCTGAACTTGCACAGAACTGCAGGCAAGGGGCTCAGATAGTCAGGACCAGTCATTAATTTTGAATTCAGACTTACTCCGTTCGACTTGGCAGCTGCGTCAAAAACAAGACGTAATTTTGGCTTACTTGGAGTAGTTACTCCAAAGTGAGGCAAATACCAAGTTATTGGACTCCGCACAGCAGCTTCTTCTGCAGTGAGTTTTCTCAAATATCCTTTGGCTAAGTAATCCTCAATTTTGTTGCAGTATTGCTCAGCAAAGGATGAGTCCTTATCCATTCTTTTTTCTTGACTTAATAGTCTTTTCATTGCAACAGATTTGCTTTCATGTAGACTGACATCAGGATTTCTCCAAAGAAGCCCAGTCTCCCATCTTCCTTCAATCCTGTGAGTAAGAGAATCCATCATGTCTTGAGCAATCTTGTCTTCTCTAGACCTTAAATTGTCACCGCACACTTTCACCCCAAACGACTCAGTGGAAAAATTTTCTTTCACTAGTTGGTGTAAAGTGTCATGTTCCAAATCATCATGTAGAAATAGAACCGATTCCGATTTCGGGCAATCTATGGTAGGAGGAAGGCATCCGCTGAGCACCCATCCCAACTTAGTCTCCGCAGCAATCGGAGCATTTATCGGTCCGTCCACTCTTCGTAGTGGAACGACCAATGTGGCATGAGGCAATCCAATTAATATAGTTGGTCTTGCACCTTCATAACGTGGGAGGTTGATTCCTTTGAGATGTTTCCACCTGTCCACAGTAGTTTTCTTTAAAGAACGACAAGGTAATTTTAAATTATCAAATGTACGCACAGATTTTAACAAAAATTTTGCATTATTGCTTCGTGAAGTCAAATGGACTTCCACTTTACAAGAGTTAGGCACATCAACACTATTGTCTAATCCTGTAAAACTAAATGGATATTTTTCTTTTTTCAAACCGAGTTTATCAGCCACTGCAGTGTCTATAATAGTGTAAGCAGATGCTGCGTCTAACATTGCGAATGTAGACAATTCCCCTTTGGGTCCCCGTAAGGTAATAGGTACAATTTGATACAAAACCTCACCATTGGGATTGATTTTTGTGTGACCAAGATGTCCAACGACTTCTGGCTCCTTCTCTTCAGCTTTAGGTGGGGGTTCCTTTTTATCACTGTGAAGTAGTGGGTGATGCATTTTGTCACATCCGTCTTTTCCACAGGGTTTCTTGAATTTACAATCCTTAAAGGAGTGATTAAAATTCAAACAAGAAAAACAAAGTTTTTTCTCCTTGACAAACTTTTGTCTAATGTCTAATGACTCACTAGAAAACTTTCTACACTGATAAATCTTGTGACCAAATCCAGAACAAAACAAACAAGTCTTTCCAGTCGGCTTGCTCTTAGATTCAGAACTTTCACATTTCGAATTATCAGATGTCACTAACACTTTATATTCATCATGATTCTTTTTTGAACCTTGACTACGACTTGATGATTTCTGATCTTTATTTTCCGTTTTTTCTTTAGGAGAATAAAAACGGCAAGCATATTTCACTTTCACATCAAACCAGGTGGCAAATCCTTGTAAATCCTTATTGTGTGACTTGTCTTCATCAATCCATTTGTACCAGTCCATTTTATATGACACAGGTAATTTCTCCAGTAATTCTTTAAGCATTACCGGGTTTTTCAGGTTATCTGTAGAATTTAACGATTTCAAAGTAGTCGTCAAACTATCCACAGCATTTCCAAACTCTATTATTGTCTCTGGCTTGTTTTCAGTAACAGACGGAGACTGTTTCACTTTTTGCATCAAACTGTTTATGATGATATCTGGATCACCAAATCTAGTCTCTAATTTTTCAATAATTCTAGTCACATTAACTGGGTTTCCCATCAGTGACTGAACATGACGTAAAGCGTCCCCCTTCAGACATTTCTGAAGTCTGGGCAAATTATCAGAATCACCGTACTCACATGCCTTTGTCGTAATCCGGTAGCAGGTGACGAAAGTAATCCATTCCTCTGGCTTTCCAGTGAAGATTGGTAAATCCTTTCCGTGTACTTGACGGGCCAGAAACTTCCCGAGTAACCACTCTACGTTCATAGAACGTTCTTTATAAGGACGCTTAAAGTTTTAAGACGTATCGGAAGACGCAATACGTACGATTTTGCACCGATTTCCCCGAGGACTTTTGTCGCGACATAACCACGTTCGCAGAACGTATGAAGTACGGGAGCAGAACGTTCGCCAAGTACCTTCTAGGTACCAATTACGAACGTTCGCAAAAATAAATTCCATGTGGGATTCGAAGCCAGGTACAACGGATACATAGAATTTAGTGCACAATTATACATGAATCCTGGAAATACAAACCGAACCTTTTACCACATAGCCAATTTGGCTTTAATGAAAGTGAAGTGAAGTAAAGCGTTCTATATTTCTCCACTACTATTTCCTTTCGTCTTTTCGTTTTAAAATGTGTTGATTGACAAAGTACTGCATATATTTGCAATAATTAAACCTATTTGGTTCAACATACCAATTATGCAAATAATGTTTGTAGTAATTTGTATACATTAATTGCGGTATATATTGATATATACTCATTCACTATAATGCAGCATATACTAACATATATTTATTGAATTTAGTATATTTTAAAATATATCCTTTCACCATGAGGTATAAAATAAAATTTTTTCATTCATTGAAACATATGTTAATATAACATATACTGATTTATTATGGTATTTAAAATAACGTATAGCTATTGTCATTGTATATACCTATATTAAATATACTAAAGTAATATTTTTTGTGGATTAATTGTAAAATTATTTCGTCAATTAACGAAGACAAAAAGTTTGTTTTAAGGTACGAAATACGCGAAATTCTTAAGACGACCTTTAATGTACGTTCGCAAAGAGACGGCTTAAGTACGTTCTTTAGTCGGTCGCGTCAGATTTGAGAAATTTTATATCTAGCGTACTTTTTAGGAACGTACCCTATTAGTACTTCAGAGTGGGGGACCAATTTTAACCGAAGTCGTACCTTTCACGAACGTTCTAAATACGAAGATGGTTACTCGGGTTGTTGGTTGAGGAGCTGGAGGTTTCATTTGTCACTTTCCCCAACGCTTGTCCCAGGATGGAAGCGAATCTTTCCATCATCTGAGTTTCAGGAGTAACTGGAACTGCACTAATAATATTACTGCTACCAGCTGCAAATGTTGCTGATGTGTCCATTGACTCACCAGTATCAATCGTTGTCGGTTTAACTGTTTCTATCACTGTTTTCGAAGCACTAGTAACTTTATCAGCTGTCATGTTCAGTGATGCTGATATTATTGCTGGTTTATTAAAAAATGGATGGCACTCATTTTTACATTTATTGTTAGCTACGTACCAATTGTATCGTTGCTCTTCAAAAGAGGTTTCCGGAAGCACTGGAAAAAGCGGCTCCATTTCACCATTTTCAATAGATACTTTGAACGTCGGAAAATGGGACTGAAATTTCTCCGGCTGCTCACTTGACGTATTCCAATTTTGAACTTTTTCAAAACTACCATTGAATGGTGGATCTTTACCTTTCAGGTTTTCTTCATCACTGCCCAGGTACTGTTCATTGGCATCTTCAATTTCTGCAATAGTTAGTTGATGTTGCAAATGAATAAGTTCCTCTTCTTGCTTCCGGCTTTCTTCGGCCATAGCAAGGATAATTTTTTCTTGGCTTCAAACTCAGCCCTCAGCATTTTTGTTTTACTTGAAGAACCACTGGAAACTTCAGTATTTTTTGAAATACCTGCTCTCCCCGTGGAGGTGGTTGGTTCAGTCACAGGTTCATCTGGATTTTCATTTCCGGTTTCTGGCAAACCAGAAGTTGCTGGTTGCGGTGCTGGTGGCAACTGACGTCCAAATTCCCAATCACCGTACCTTTCAGGTGGGACTCCGAAATTGCTTCGATCACTTTTTCGGGAGTCCAGCCCCTGGTCTTCTTCACTCATTGTTGAAGGATAACTTTTTTCTCCGGAAAAATATCAACTGTCCACGACTGGAGATCCGGCTCGAAGGACCAAATGTTTGCCCGATGCAACAAAATAACTAAAACTTCTCAGATAGCTCGAGCCGTGGCGGAGAAACTGGTTAATTTTTATAATTTTATTGAATTCAACTAATTGGTAAAGAATAAATTAACAATTTTTCATGAGAAAGTCACCAGTGTGTCAATCTCGATAATTTTTAGAGAGTCTCAAAAACAATCAACCCTCTCTACTCTGCCTCCAACACAAGACTTCGTAAAAAACTACAATTACATACTATCAAACAAACCCAAGCCTATTGCTAACGTTGAGCTGTCGTTTCACATTTAAATCATCCCACAAATGGCAGCTCAACCAATAATACATGAGTAAAATAATGAATTACTAAAGTGAACATATTCGCAAAATATAAATTAATTCAATGTCAAAAATGTATATGAAATAACAAATCCTTATTGCGCGGCCAATTATACTTGGAGTTATACGAATTTTTAAAAAGTTTACAATTAACTACATATATCTTAAGATTAATAAAATTAGATATAAGATAAGTAGCTAAGATTAAACCATTTTAAGTCTGTTAAAAATTATCTTATTTAACTTTTACTAGCACTGATACTAGAGGACTTTATACTCCCAAAACTGACTGGCTTTTACAATGACGAAATGAAATTAGTTACTCAAAGTAAGATTTCTTCAATTCATTTTCGATTAACCCACGAAGATCTGAAACAAGAATGCGTCGAATTAGTAAAAAGATCGTGCTCGGGCGTCGACATTAGAACTCTTCATTTTTACTGTAAGGAAGTCGAAGACGCTTTAGATAAATCTTTCCAACTTCTTTCGGACAGCAGTCAATCTCAAATTTTCAGTGAAGAGAGGGAGACGAAGATGCAGAAGTCGATTGATAAACTGAGTGTAGACAAAATTTTAAATTATTACAACGATAGAATGAAAGTTGTGACCAAGAATAGAATGTCCCGTGCAGAACTTCGCTCTGCTCATGCAAAACAGAAGGAAGAATGTCTCGAAGCTTTGAAATTGAACATTACAGAAGACAATCAAAATTGCCCCCAGTTTAAAGTTCACCTCCCAGAAGTAGATGCTTCTTTAGAAAACCATTTTGAACTCTACAAGAACAAGAATGAGATAAAGGTAGACATATTCATGGCAAGGGTGAATAAGATGGTGACGAAAGCGCAAGATAATTACATTCATGCAATGAGCAACAAATTAAAACAAAAATTGATGACTCAACGAGAAATTGAAGATTTGCATAAAGAAACGTTAACTGAAGCCACCATAATCCTAAAAAAGGATTTAGTACCTTACCAAGAAGATAGTGACATCCACTTACAGAAATTAGCAGTTCTAACAAACCGGAATTTCGAATTATTCGTTGAAGAAAATCAAAAACGAATCCGTGAAGAGGAAGAAAAGACAGAATTGGAGAAACGCGATAAGTTGAAGCAGGAGCAGATAGCAATGGCCAAAGAAAGCAGAGATGCACTTGGAAAATGTCATCACAATAATTCCAAATCCATACCAAAATATAATACTTCGGAAAGGCTGGTTACCAATTACTCACACATGGATAAAGACTTTCTTAAAATCATTGGCATCAATTCACAAACCAATCCTAAACCCAAATCATCAATAATTGCAGTAGAATTTGGCATGAGAACCGTAAAAATGGGAGTTATGTTGGATGGGAAATTCATCGCCATTCCTAGTCTGTGGGGAAATACAGAATTTCCCAACACTATTACCTTTACTCACGGAGACGAAATTTTGATTGGAAATGAAGCTTCAGTTGCGTCTGGAGTAAAATTTAAATCCAACATATCTAACATTTTTCACACACCATCGGATGAGTTACCTCGCCAAATACTTCATTTTCGGGACAAAGATATTCTAATCACGAAAGAGCTTCTTTGTGGACTGATTTTGTCAAGAATTAAGACAGATGCTGAAGTATTCTTGAATTCGACAGTGGATTCCATAGTTTTGACAGTTCCCCTTTGCTACACCAGTACCCAAAAACAAGCAGCGAAAGATGCGGCAAGAATCGGCGGGTTTTCTACAGTCCGTTTGATAACCGAACCTACTGCAGCAGCTTTAGCTTACGCTCGACAACCATTAAGGATAAATTCTGAAAATGAAATCTTAGTAATTGTGGCAGACAGTAATAATAACGGTTTAATACTAGATGCAGCCGTATACCACTGTAAAGAAGGCAAAGTAAAAATGGTGACTTGCGCTGGAAGCACTAACCAAACTCATTATGAAGTTCCAACTACCTTCAGGAAATACTTACAAGATGCAAAGGATGTGTTTTTTGGAGAAAGTCAGAAAGACGGAATCAAGTCCTTTTTAAAAGAATGTTGCGTGGATAAGAATATTACAGAATTTGCTCTTATTTGTCCTGAAGGTGAAAACAAATCTAAAATTTTTAGAATTGTCAACGAATTATGCAAAACAGCATTACACCTAGCCACAAACGAAGCAGTATTAATGGGAGCGGCTATTTTTGCCGAATTATGGAATAATGGAGAGAAAGTAGCCAAATCGCATATCAGTGATCTACTTCCATATCGAATTCATTGCCAAAGGGAATCAGCCCAGTCAACGAAGACATCAGTTGTTTTTCCACGACACGATCGACTTCCTTTAATAGAACGGATGAAGTCATTTCGATTTGAATATCACAATGGAAATTTGAAATACGATGTATATGAAAATGGGAACGTATTTCGTTACCGTACCACAGAATTCGTTGTTCCCTTTCATTACTCAGCAGGTCGGAAAAGAAATGCATCTGTTAACTTTTATGTCAACTGGGAAGGAATTCTGAGAGTCACCGCAAATTATGCAAACCCCAAAGAAGAAATTGTAATCATTTATTCTTCATTAAATATGAGTGAACAAAATATCACTGAAAATTCTTCTTTAGTATTAGCTTTTGTCGCTTCAAATCTCCGACTGGAAGAGGAAAGACGACTTTTCAACGACTCCAAAGCGGAATTAAGAGCTTTGGCTGAATTCATCCTGGATAACTTGACACAAGTTCAAAGTGTGTTTGGAAAAGATCAATTAGAAAAAAGAGCAACTGCTGCCATTAAGGCTTTGGACCATCCTAAAGTCACGCAAGAAGATGTCAGCAATAGAATTTTCGTGTTGACTAAACTTAAGGGCAAATATAACTTATGACTTGTTTTCAAAACTTTAATTCATTTTTGGGCTATGGCCTACAGAATAGTGAGGTGTAAGATTCTGAAGTGTAAAATTGAATGTATTCTATCGTAGGTATTAAAATGCCATGTTTTAATTCTTAGGGCACATTATCTAAAATTGTCATGTTTTGAATTTTACTCTTTTTAATTTTTGGGTGACATTTTTAGGTCAATTTCAGCATTGAAATAATTTTCATTAAACTCCGTAACTAATTACCAAATTGAAATAAGACTGAATGATATTTGTTTGTTTGCTTAACTAAAGAGTAGTAATGTCAGTATTAGTGAAAATAAATGACTATGCATTTAACCATGTTGTAATTTTTAAGGTTTTAATACCGTTTTAGTACTGTTTCTAATAAAATACTTCATTTATAAAATATTTTTTATTTGTCAATTAAAATATTACTTTGCTACAAAATATGCTATACGTTATTCAATTAAGATTTTTAATAAAATTGTAACATTCATAGCAAAATGTCGTAATGTTAAACTGGATTTTTTATTTAATGGCACAACTCTTCGAAGGAGTTCCCGAAAAAATTTCAGAACTCAATTAATTCGCTATATACTCTTTCTCTTCAATATTAATATACAGCTTCAATACTTGATACTGGGCATAGCTTACTTAACGGAAGCACAAAAAATGCAATTATTACTGTTAGAAATATTTAGGGTAAACATTTATTAATGTATCACTGAAATCATAAGTTAAACGTTAGGTTAAGAATTTAGTATGCATAAGCATAAATTAATACACTAAACGCAGCCTAGAAAGAGAAGAATAATTATTATTTAGGTATTTTGTGTATCTAAGCAGAAATACTAGGTTAGACAGCGTGTGTTGTAGTTATGATTACTGTATTATTTGTTCTGTATGTGAAATGAGTTCATTCATCAATGACAAATTGCAAATGCATGATTATTGCTCTCATTGTTTTTGGAATTGTTATCCTGGGTATATAAACCGTGTGTTTGGACAGTAAAGATCACTTGTTAATCGTAACAGTTAAACTGAGCTAACGGTTGAATTTGTTCGCATAGAAAATTCATTTACAATCACGCTTTTGCCTTACGAAAGTAAATTATTACCGGAAACGGGCAGAGATAGTGGGCGCCTCGTTGATGAAAATAATTACAAGGTAACTGATAATATTATTCTGATGTAGATATATTCATTAGTCATCGGTATTCCGTATGTTATCTTTAGTAAATTAAAAGTCACGAATTTTCTCTCACATACACACAGTTTGATTTGTCATTTAAATACAAAGTTATTAATTAATTTCGTTTTTCTGGTCTTCATTTTTGGTCCCCATTGTCCAGCTCCTAGGGTTCGACGTTCGACACAAAATAAACCATAAAAGGTACATCTTGAGTAAATTAAAAATAAATTATACCCTAAAAATATTGAATAAAATAATGTAATAGACTTCCAAATTATCGCAAACCATGAATACCATAATGTAAATAGGTCATAGGTATGTATGAAGTTTTCGTTTTGAAAAACAGGAAAAGTATACAGATTTCCATGGATTTGACTGATTACAAAAACGAAATGGTTGATGACATTCGTCGAAAACTCGAGAACAAGCTCAAAATTCAAAGCAGGAAAAGAAAAGAATGTGGAATAAAATGTTGCCAGCAAAATGGTAATCTCAATAAATTAACTACTATATTCAAAAAGTCAATTATAATAAAAATCACGTATTGGCAGTATACTAATATTAAACAGATAAATACATATATAATATTCTTATACATTTAGAGCGAAAATATTTATGGATACTTAAAACGACATTCAAAAGAATAATGTAGGAAATTGCCTAATAATCACGTACAATTTTCAGGGTATTGGGACTTTTCTTTAAACTAAGTAAGATAAGTCCAATCTGCAATCCATATTGGAACATTTATATCTATTAAAAGTATTTTACTTTTGACTTTTATTAGCGCTGATGCTGGAGGACGTCATACTTCCAAAAATTATTGGTTTTTACAATGATGAAATGAAATTAGTGACCCTGAATAGCATTTCATCAATTCATGTTCGGTTAACCCACGAAGAACTAAAACAGGAATGTGTTGAATCTGTAAAAGCAGTATGCCCGTCCATTGATGCAAGAATTCTTCATTTTTACTGCCAGGAAGTCGAAGACGCTTTAGATAAATCTTTTCAAGTTCTTTTGGACAATAATGAATTGTCAATTTGCAAAGAAGAGATACAGCCACCGAGAGAAAACCTGAATGTAAGCAAATTAGTAAATAATTACAACGAAAAAATGAAAATTGTAACCCAGAGTAGAATTTTGCCTGCAGAGCTACGATTAGCTCATGAAAAACTGAAGGAAGAATGCCTCGAAGCTGTAAAAATGGAGCATAAAAATTATCCCCAGTCTAAAGTTTTATTCCAAGATGTGGATGCTTCTTTAGAAAAACAGTTTGAATTGCACAAGAGCAATAACGAGCGAAAGATGGAAATACTCATTGCAAAAGTGAATTTGGTCTTGAAGAAAACGCACGATAATTATGTTCATGCAATGAGTAACAAATTAAAACCGAAAGCTATGACTCAACGGGAAATGGAGGATTTGCATAAGGCAACTTTAAATGAAGCTTCCATAACCTTGAAAAAGGATTTAATATCTTACCAAGAAGATAGTGACATCCATATGCAGAAATTAGAAGTTTTAACAAAACGCAATTTCGAAGTGTTCGTTGAAGAAAATCAAAAACGAATCCGTGAAGAGCAAGAGTTAACAGATTCGGAGAAACATGAGGGGATGGAGAAACCATTGGATAAGGAAAGAAAAGATACGCTTGGAAAACATGGTAGCAATAATTCCAAATTATCAGGGTCAAAATCAGAGATGTCAAGAAAATTGGCTGCCAATTACTCATACGCAGATACAAATTTTCATGGAAGCCTTAGTATCAATTCAAAAACGAAGCCTAAAATAATTGCAGTTGAATTTGGCCTAAATACCGTAAAATTTGGAATTATGTTCCAAAAGAAGTTCTATATCATTCCGGATCGATGGGGAAATGCAGAATATTCAACCACTATAGCTATTAGTCAGGAAGATGAAATTTTGATTGGAAATGAAACTTCAAGTGCTTATGGAGTAAAGTACAAAATTGACATATCTACAATTTTTCACACACCATCTGATAAATTATGGAGTGAAAGGATTAATTTTCGGGGCAAAGATATCCTGATCACTAAAGAACTACTTTGCGGACTGATTTTGTCAAGAGTTAAGGCAGATGCTGAAGCATTCTTGAAAACCACCGTCGATTCCGTAGTCTTGACAGTTCCTCTTTGCTACACCAGCACACAAAGACAATCAGCCAAAGATGCGGCAAGAATCGGCGGTTTTTCTACAGTTCATTTGATAACGGAACCAACAGCAGCAGCTTTAGTGTACGCTCAACAACAATTAAGAAGGAACTCTGATAATCATCTCCTGGTAATTGTGGCAGATAAGAATCGCGGTGCTCAAGAAGCACTAGATGCAGCTGTATACCACCATAAAGATGACAGACTAAAAATGGTCACATGTGCAGGAAACACTCACTATGATGTTCCGAATGAGCTCCCGAAATATTTTCAAGAAGCAAACAATACGGTTTTTGGAGAAAACGAGAATAAAGTGAAACTCTTTTTGGAAGAGATCGTGGAGAATAAGGATGTTGTGACAGAATTTGCAGTGATTTGTTGCGAATGTGAAGACAAGTCTAAAATTTTAAAAATTGTGGAAAAATTATGCAAAAATGCTAAACCAGCTTTATTAAATCCAGCCACAGACATAGCAGTATTAATGGGAGCGGCTATATTTGCTGAATTATGGAATGAGGGGGAGAAAGTAGCCAAATCGTATATTAGTGATCTACTTCCGTATCGATTTCAATGGGAATCGGTGCAATCAACGAAGACGTCTGTTATTTTTTCACGACAAGATCGACTTCCCTTAACAGAACGGGTGAATTCATTTCCATTTGAATGTCCCAATGGAAACTTGAATTTGAAATACAAAGTTTATGAAACAGGGAACGTATTCAGTTACCCCACTGCAGAATTTAATGTTCCCATTTCTTCGCAGTCGGGACGGAAAAGAAATGGTTGTGTCAACTTTTTTGTCAACTGGGAAGGAATTCTGAGAATCACTGCGAATTACACAGACCCAAAAGAAGAAATTTTAATAAATTATTCTTCGTTAAATATGAGTGAAGAAAATATAACTGAAAATTCTTCTTTATTGGTTTCTGCCTTCCCAAACCTCAGACTTGAAGAGGAAAGACGTTTTTTCAACGACGCCAAATCGGAATTAAGAGCCTTGTCTGAATTCATTATGGCCAATTTATCTCTTGTTCAAAGTGTATTTGGAAAGGATCAAATGGAAAAGAGGGTAACGGCGGCCATTGAGGCTTTGGGCCATCCCAATGTCACACAGGACGACGTTAACAATAGAATTTCCGTCTTGACTAAACTCAAGAGCAAATATTTTAAATAGTTCCGGTGACTATAATTCACCGTTTCTGAGTGTTTTTATTATTATTATTTGTTATAGTATTATTTTTAAACTGACAAACTGAATGTCTTCTGTTATTGCTGTAAATCGCAGAAATATTACCATAATTTCTAGATACTAAAAAAATTTAAGCATATATTTGTTTCGATTTTGATATCAGATCAATGTAATGTGACATGTGAATTTTATGTGCATGTCCAGCATTCTAAATATGGGCTATTTAAGCATTAGTATTGCTATTAATTATTGATTTTTTGAGATCGTTACAATAAGTTGGTGACACCTTGTTTTAAAACTGTACAGCCAATTACAGAAAAACTGCTGCAAAGTTCTGAATACTTGGCACCTTGTGGAAACATTGGACTGTAGGAAGGCGAAGAGTTGAATGTAATTACATTGAAGTATTCATTGAATCATTTATATTCTGATAATTTTTATGTAGTACTTACCAAAATGTATTGTAATCAAAGGCGTTAAATAAATATAGCTAATAATAAACCAGTGTAAGACTACGTGTAAAACGTATCGTAAACTCAAACTGAAGTTATCTCTCAGACTAGACGGATAGACTGTCACGGATATTCCCATAATGTACCTACGACTCGTAGTTAACTAATAAAGAAAAAATTAAATGCATTTAACAATTTCCAAGGTTGAAGTCATTATTTCAAACCGTTCCAAAGTTATCATGGACAGAAGGATAGATTGGGCATTCCTATAATGTATCTTTGACTCATTATCTTAAAGGAAGCTTGCATTTTGCCAACTTTATTTGCATTTCTTTCATAAAGCTTGAGCAATCCACCAAGAAAATAATTTAGAACTTTTGGTTTAAGTGTTGGATGTAGGAAAGAAGTTCTTACATCTTGAATACTCTCTATATATAAGCGTTTACTCTCCTCTCTTATATAATACATGTTTATTATATTTATTAATATTATGGGAAAGAAAGACAAGCGTTAAAAATCAGTTATATAAGTCCTAATCTACAGCACAGGAATACAATAACTCCACAGATGTACAATGTAAATGCAGTAAATGCAAATCGAATTGACTTTAGCTAACCTGAACGCAATTTGAGCTGTAAGCTGTTGTAATATTGTCACATAAATAAATTACTGCCGGCAATCGACAGAGATAATTGGGGCTTAGCTGATAAAAATTATTACATGATGCTGATATAATTATGTACATACCCATACCCATCGTTTACAGTAACATATAATACTATTATACTTAGTTACATTAAAAGTCTCGGTCACGGATTGTCCTGCGTACACATGATCTGGAAATTACAGTTTGATATCTCATTTAAATTCAAGGAGACTGACTAATATACTTTCGATACAGTTTTCATAGTTAATTTACTCTCTCTTGGTCCAAAGGTTTACTGAAATAAATTGTAGAAGGTACTTTACTTTAGAGTAGGTAAGCTAGTTGGGAAATCTAATAAAACACTTATTAAATAATTTAATTTACCGTACACACAATGATGTCGGTGCGGAATTATTTAATTCTAAATTAAATATTAAATTTCTGCAAAGCAGGGTAAGCGAGATATTCATGGACCGGACCGATTGCGAAAACGAAATGGTTGATAATATTAATCAAAAAATCGAGAATGAGCTCAAATTACAAAAGGAGAAAAGACAAGAATTGGGAATAAGATGTTGCCATCAAAATGGTAATTCTAATAAATTAATATTTTTATATTTATGTCAATAATTACAATAATTGTAATATTAACATATATTTGTATTTTGTATTTGTTTATTCGCACCCTACAAGCTTGCGCCCATGGTGCCGATGTTAAAAACGTACAATCTGATTTACATACAATATACAAAACATTTTTTTACAAAATTTAAAGTTAGCTTATATTCTAAGAAAGCGCTGGGAGTCTGGTCTGGCTACAACTTTTACAATAACAGTATTTGCATTTACATACTTTACAATATTAAATTAATTGAAGATATGTAACTGCATTTAATTCCAGACATATGATTACTATATGCTTAATTGCAGATATATATTTACTGTATTTAATTGCAGGTATATAATTACTATATATAATTCCGGATATATATGCTGTATTTAACTACAGGTATATAATTGCTAATATTAACATATATACAATGTGGCAATACCATATATTGTCAATATTCAGATAGTAAACCGATTAGATCTTTCTTTTAAATTTAGATTGAAAATAAACCGAATGTTTATCTACAAATTTTAAGAAATTAACATACAAGATATTAAAATTTTTATTTATTAAAACATAAAAATTGAGAAACCATGTAACATTAAATACTACATTTTGCTTTGCTGTTAAAAGTCACTATTAGTATTAATGGAAATAAGTCCAGGTCAGATTTCTCCATTTAAACTCTGATGTATTTTACCTTTTATTAGAGCTGATCCTAGAGGGTGCTATACTTCCAAAAATAACTGCCTTTTACAATGATGAAATGAATATTTTGACTCAAAATAAAATTTCTTCATTTCATTCCCGGTTAACTCACAAAGCACTGAAACAAGAGTGCGTTGAATCTGTAAAAAGGGCCTGCTCTTCCATGGACATTACGATTGTTGAATTTTACTGCCAGGAAATCGAAGACGCTTTAGATAAATCTTTTCAACTTCTTTCGGACAGCAACAACAACAAAATTTGCAATGATAAAACGCAGATGGAAAAAAGAAGAGCAAGCAAGCTGATTGTAGACCAAGCACGAATTAAATACAACGAAAAAATGAAAGTTGTGACCCAGAATAGAATGTCGCATGGAGAACTTCGATTAGCTCACGTCAAGTTGAAGGAAAAATGCGTGGAAGCTGTGAAAACGCAGTATTTGGCAGACAAAACAAATTATCCCAAGTTTGAAGTTCTACACCATGAAATAGATGAATCAATTGAGAAAGATTTTGAATTCCACATGAGGAATAATGAAATAAAGATGGAAATATTCATGGCAAAAGTGAATTTGATGGTGCACAAAGCACAAGGGATTTATTTTCATTTAATGGAGAGCAAACAAAAGCTCAAAATTATGACTCAGCGACAACTCGAAGATTTGCATAAAGAAACGTTGAATGAAGCTTCCATAATCCTAAGAAAGGATTTAATACCTTACCACGAAGACAGTGAAACCTATATTCAGAAATTATCGGTTTTAACAAAACCTGATTTGGAATTCTTCGTTGAAGAAAACCAAAAGAGAATCCGCGAAGAGAAAGAGAAAAAAGAATTGGAAAAATTGACACAGCAGGCAGCTCTCGAAAAGAAAGTGCCGAAAGAATTATTTGGAGATTTCGGGAACAATAATAATAATTTCCACCTTCCAGTACGAAAACCTGAGAGCTCAGAAAGACCATGGGCAAATTACTTCCACCCAGGTAAACCTTTGCCTGAAAAAATTCCCATCTATCCACAAATCCTACTCATGCGGGAGAATTGGAAACAGGAGGCTCTCGAGAAGAAAGAAAAGTTGTTGAAGGAAACAAGAGAGGCTCTTGGGAACAGTAGTAATAATTGTAACCTTCCAATTCCAAAATCTGATATTTCAGAAATACTACTGACGACGAATTATTCACTCGCAGATAAATGTTTATCTGGTGAAAGCAGTGCTATCAATTCACAAATCACACTTAAGAACAATTCCTCCATTATAGCTGTAGAATTTCGTATGAATACTGTACAAATTGGAGTTATGTTGAATGGAAAATTCACAATCATTCCTGATCGATTGGGAAACTCAGAATTTCCCAACACTGTCACAATAACTAATGCCGACGAATTCTTGATCGGGCATGAAGTTTCAACTTTGAATTTAGTGAAATGTAAATGGGACATATCTGAAATTTTTAACACACCATCAGATAAATTACGAAACGAAAAGATTCATTTTCGTGGCAATGATATCCTAATCACGAAAGAGCTTCTTTGTGGACTAATTTTGTCAAAAGCTAAAGAAGATGCTGAAGTATTCTTGAAATCGACTGTGGATTCAGTAGTTTTGACAGTTCCGCTTTACTACACCAGTACACAAAGACAAGCAGCCAAAGATGCGGCAATAATTGGTGGCTTTTCTACAGTTCAATTAATAACCGAACCAACAGCAGCGGCTTTGGCTTACGCTCAACAAACTTCCAAGATTGGCTCTGGAAATCATCTAGTAATTGTGGCAGACAATAATAATTTCAGTGTAACACTGGATACTGCTTTATACCACTATAAAGAAGGCAAAGTAGAAATGGTCACATGTGCAGGAAATTATCACCATAATACGAAATATTGGAATCAGCAAATAAATAGGGCTTTCCAAAAACATCATATACATTTAATTAGGTCCTTTTTGGAAGAATGTGTGCAGAATGAGAATATTATAGAATTTTCACTGATTTGCTCTCCTGGTGAAATAAGAAATAAAATTTTAAATTATGTCAATGAATTATACGCAAATGCTAACCCAGTAGCACAGGCACATTCAGAACATGCAATCGTAAAGGGAGCAGCTATTTTTGCAGAATTATGGAATAATGACAAGGAAATAGCCAAGTTGCATATAAGCGATATACTCCCATATCAATTTGACTACCATGCAACATCCCCAGGGATTCTACAATTAAGGGAAACTGTTTTTCCACGAAGTGCTCGACTATCCTTAACAGAACGGGTGAATTCATTTCCATTGAAATACCTGAATGCCGATTTGAATTACAATGTTTATGAAGCTGGGAACGTACTTGATTTCCCCACCTTAGAATTCGTTGTTTCCACTTATGCCCACTGTTGGCCAAGAAATGCATCAGTCAACTTTTTTATAAACTGGGAAGGAATTCTCAGGGTCACTGCACATTACACAGACACAAAAGAAGAAATATTAATAAAATATTCCCCGCTAAATATTAATGAAGACGCAATCGCCATAAATGCCTCTTTAGTGGCTTCTGCCACTCCAAACATCAGACTTAAAGAGGAGAGACGCCTTTTCAACGACGCCAAATCAGAATTAAGAGTTTTGTCTGATTTCATTATGGCCAACTTATCCGCTGTTCAAAGTGTATTTGGAAAGGATCAAATGGGAAAGAGGGCAGCTGCCGCCATTGAGGCTTTGGACCATCCCAATGTCACACAGGAAGACATAAACAACAGAATTTCCGTCTTGACGAAACTCAAGAACAAATATTTGAAATAGTGTCAATGACTTGCTTTCACCCTTTCTTGTTCCATTTCTGAATGCTTTATTGTCATGTTAATTTTAAACTGACAAAATGAATATCTTAAATTGCTGTAAATTGCAGAAATATTACTTCGATTTCTAGATATTAAAAAATTTCAATTAATTTGAAGAATGATCCCAGTATTATTCCGTCTCATTGTATGCATTTGTATAAGAAATTAAAAATAATACTAATATATTCATAAAATGCCAGAGCATTTATTTATTTACAAACAAATTTCCTAATATTAAAGCTTTCAATCCCATATTTTTTATTAAAAACAGAGTTGCTTATTAATTACGTAATAATATTTAGCCTTCTACAACGTATTTGTTTAATAATGAAGATTTTCCTTACGCTGTTGCAATGTTAGTAACATAAAATTTAAAAGTTGACCACAAGCTACCAAAAATGTACAGTTGTGACATTCAGGGTTTAATTTTAACAGACAAAAGCGTATTAATTGTGTTGTCGAACACAATTTCCGTCGTCGGTATCTGAATGATGAAACAGTTACCCAAAATCTTTTTGCACGCATACATTCAATATCCTTGTGATGAATCTCCTGAATAATCTTTATGATTATACATACAATACAATTTTACAATTATTATAGTATATTATTATTGTAGTATACAGGTATACTTTCTTATGACAAGCTATCCCAATTTACCAACTGCTAGTACTTAAGTGTACTTCAAAAATAATCGGTTTATCTCAAAAAATAATCACTTTATCTCGTGTAATTCATTTAGCTAATAACTATTTACCCATTCTCAAATATCATTACTCCGAACTGATAATATAACTTTGCCTCAAGTTTTAATGAAGTTTGCTAATGCTATAATAATAGTACATGTAGAAAATCTTACATCAGGTACTATTAACTTTGGCAAATTGCAGCGCAATTTGAGGCAAAGGTATATTATCAGTTATGAGAAATGATATTTGTAAAATTTGAGACTGGATAAATATTTATTAGCTGAATGTTTGTGAGGTAAAGTGATTATTTTGTAATTGAATTTCCAAAGTCCAAAACTGTCTCTCAGCGAGTCATCTAATTAGCGCATTATTAAACACAAACGAGCTACATCTCCCATTACGTAAAATAGCGTTTCAGGTTTGCACAATTTATAATTTTAAGATTGAAATTAGAACAGCTTCTAGAAACAGCAAAGCAAAGCAGCTTCGCCGAAGCTACTAAATCTCAATTTATAATTATATTATTATCTATCCTATCCATACCCATTCTACAAGATGTTAGTTGTTTCCCAAGTTTTGTAACGCCCTGTATATTACATGAATACTGAAACCCCAAAAGGACTGGAAGTAAATTATGTTTACTGTTTACCGAATTTTCGTGTTGGGTGGCATTGGCATTAAGCTTTCTACTTAACCATGTAAAAGGTTTTATTTCCCTGTGAGACCGCCAACGTCACAGACACAACAGAAAAAAAGGAAAACTGTGTATCCGGCATCCGCTCCTAAAATGTTTAGGAAGGACGAAAGGAAACGCGTGTCACGGTGAATAATCGAGAAAGGCGGATTACATAAATATAAATTTAATTATAATGAAATGGAAAAAGCTTTCACTCACGGAAGGAGATTTACAGTCAAATAATATAGTCATTCTAGTATGAAGAATATGCTATGCAAGTCCACATAGTCATCTAGGGAGTTCATCTAATAATTGAATATGAGAGTTAAAATAAATGCCGTCATTCAAACTATAATTTCAAAGTACAAAAAATATAAAAAGCTAAAAACAAATCGCGAAAAGGCTTTGCAATGTCTTTTCTATATTATAAAAGCAGCAAACATTTTTGGAGCATTTCCAGCAGTTTATCACAAAGGAAAACGAATTTTTGTCAAGTCTGAATCAAATTTTGATTTGGGAAGACACTACTTCACAACGGCGCTTTCATTAGTTGGTATTGCGCTATTCAGTTCCGAATTCATTCGTTTGACATTGGCAGGAGACAATTCTTTATACTATGGAATGTGTTTCGTACTAGCCTGTATATTCCTGGTAGCATTTTGCACTCAAACGGCGCTTTCTTTTTATTTGGAGGACACTTTATTATTGCTAAACAATATGAATCAAATCGCGGAACAGTTTCAAGGTAGCGCATCTTTATTGAATTTTACATGCATTATAATGTCTTAAGACTCACAAATTAATATTTCTATGAATATTTTCAGTGAAATATTGCTACAAAAATAAGAAGATTGATTTCTCTTTGCGAGATTTGCAGCTTTGTCAATTTATGTCAATCCTAATTGTCACTCAACCTTGCATGGCAGTCATATTCTACATCGGTATCTACGACAAACCGATATTTCCCTATGGACAACTTCCGAAAGAAAATCAATACATTGGAGTTGCAATTGTAGGAGGAATTACAATTTGGTGGCTATGGACTGTTTACATTCTAGCAGCGGCATTCATAATGATTTTTTCTGACCTCGCATACCGACAACTTAAAAGTATTGCAGAGCAACTAAGGTAACTTTTACTGAAATTCAAAAATAGTGCATTCGATCAATCCCACGTTTGACCACTGGCAAGTCACGGAGATGCCGGGAATTTCCCGAATCTCGGGGTTAGCTGTCCCAATTCCGGTATTGCAGTTCCCCAATATATAGATTGTTTAGCCAATTATTATTTTTACAATAATTGTTCACTATTACAATATTTTTAGATTCGGTGGATCAAAATATTGGACCCATTCAGTTCTAAGAAAACCCCACCATTTTGTTCGCTTCCACACAATTGGAGTTCTACTGTTAGGAATCCTTCAAGGGATCATAAGGGTCTCCTTCCAGCCCATCGGCTTCATGGTCTACCGTGGAATCTTAGTCATAAATCTTTTATTATGGAAACATGGCTCACAAATGTCGGCAATTAATGTCTCAATTCTAATATTTTTCGGATTTTTTTCTGGCACAATTTGGTATATTGTTTTAACCCTTTGCAGTTATAATTCCATAATTATAAACAGCATAACAAAATCTATACCACTATTCCATTCTAAGAATGGGGAAGAAATGACATATATGAAAAAGTATCAAATGTCTTGTAGGCCCTTTGCATTCATGGTAGGAGATTACATGAAGATTAACAAAGCGAGTGCCCAAGATTTTGTCTTGAGCCTTACTAGAGGCACATTGAAAATTCTCATGAATATCTGAATTGGGAAATCTAAAGCATTAGCAAATTGCATTAAAACTTGAGGCAAAGTTATATTACCAGTTCTGAGTAATGATACTTGAGACTGGATTTGATTTGTTAGCTAAATGTATTAATATGTGAGGTAAATAAGTTATTATTTTTCAGGTGCAAATAATTTTCCTCTTTTAAAGTGGGAACTTTGTATCTCGATCGCAATGATTTTTCAGTTGTTGTGCAACCAAACACACATACATGCACAGACAAACAGACAAACCTAAACTTTAAAGTAAAACAGAGTTCCTCCACTTTATAGGTGGACCCCTTCAGCTTTCTATGAAAAACAAATGGTACTACGGTAATACAAAAATATACATCGAAGGACGAAAGAAAGGAAGCGCGTGCCAGGAGGAAGGAAATGGGAAAAGTGGATTAAAAGATTGGCAAATAGCTGCTTCTGTTGTTGCTTAAACTAAATATTTATAAGAATTTAAATTCTTAATGATCAAAATCTCTAAAGCCACATTTAATTAGTTGATAATGAAAAATGTTATTATATAATAAAACGGAAAGTTATAGAATTTTACACAATAAAGAGGACTGAACAAGTTCTGTCTTCATCAATCCTATTTGGTTTTGGAAATCACCCCTCCCGCTTACCACCCCTCCACCCCACACAAATATCACCCCACATGATAGTCACCCCGCACAATCATCACGCTGCACAATCCTGGTTAACAAATGGTACACAAATTTGAAGTTGGGTTTTTCTGATTCAGCAGTGACTTTTGAATTATGCCAGTTAGTGTACAATAACCTGCTAACCATAACCTGTTTTCCGCAAAATTGACCACAGAAACCAAAAATCAGTAATTTCTCAATTTGCCTTTTGCCTAAGCATTTTTGGAATTGCCTGATTTCTCGGATTACCGCTAACATATATACCCATCATCTCCCTCGTGCACGTGATCTGGCAAATTGAAGTTAATTTTTCATTCAAATACAAGATTGTATATAACAATTTCAGTTTTAATTGCTTTTTCCTAATTTTATCGCTGAATAACTCTATCCATTCCTAAGGTTTCACTTAAGAATTCATAGAGGTACTTTAAAGTAAGATAAATATTTCTAAATTGTAAAACATTTATTGAATAAAATAATATTGTATATTTGTAAATTATCACAAACCTTATATCGGAATGCACTAAATTTTATTTTTGAAAAACAGGGAAGGTACAAATTTTTCATGGACCAGGTCGATTTTGAAAAAGAAATGGTTGATGATACTATTAGTCGAAAAATTGAAGATGAGCTCAATATACAAAGGAATAAAAGAAAAGACTTCGGAATAAACCGTTGCCAGCAAAACGGTAATATATTAAACTAACTACTACTAATTTACATATGTATATATTTATACTAATTATTACATAATATTACATATTAGTAAATACGAACTATTTTAGATTTATGTCGTAACTATTATACCGAATATTGAATATATAATATTTGATTAAAAAATCTATTAGTGCTGATCCTAGAGGATATTCTACTCCCAAAAAGTACTGGCTTTTACAATGAAGAAATGAAATTACTGACTCAAAATATAATTTCTTCAATTCATTACCGATTAGCTCACGAAGAGCTGAAACAAGAATGCATTGAATCTGTAAAAGCGGCTTGCTCTTCCATCGACAATAGGATTCTTCAATTTTACTGCCAGGAAGTCGAAGACGCCTTAGATAAATCTTTTCAACAGTTTTACAACGAGCAAAACAACGATGAGATGCAGACGGCTAGAGCAAAATTGATGGTAGAGAAATCACGAAATAATTACAACGAAAAAATGAAAACTGTGACCCAGGATAGAATTTCGCCTGCAGAACTTCAATTAGTTCACGCAAATCTGAAGGAAGAATGCATGAAAGCTGTGAAAGCGCACTATTCGGAAGATAAACAAAATTGTTTCCAGCTTAAAGTTCTACTCGAAGAACTGGAAGCTTTCTTAGAAAAAGATTTTGAACTCTACAAGAGCAATAATGAGAAGATGATGAAAACATTCATGGCAAAAGTGAATTTGATGGTCAAGAAAGCACATGATAATTACATTCATGAAATGAGTAGCAAATTAAAACAGAAGACTATGGTTCAGCAAGAAATTGAGGACTTGCATAAAGCAGTATTAAATGAAGCTTCAGTAATCCTAAAAACGGATTTAATGGCTTACCAAGAAGATAGTGACACCCACATACAGGAATTAGAGGTCCTGACAAAACACAATTTCGAATTCTTCGTTGAAGAAAATCAAAAACGAATCCGTGAAGAGGAAGAGTTAGCAGAATCGGAGAAACGGGAGGAACCGAAACAGGAGCCGATGGAAATGGCGAAAGAAAGAACAGAAGCACTTGAAAAGCTTCCCAATAGTTCCAAATCATCAATACCAAAAGATAAGACTTCTAAAAGGCTGAGTACAAATACTGCATACTTGTTACAGAATTGTAAGTCTTTTAGAAGCATTGGTATCAAATCACAAACCCAGCGTGAAATCAATAAGGTACCAACAATTGCAGTAGAATTTGGGATGAGAACCGTAAAAGTGGGAGTTATGTTGGACGGGAAATTCACCATCATTCCTGATCGTTGGGGAAATACAGAATTTCCAAACACTGTTACCTTTACTAATGGAGACGAAATTTTGATTGGAAATGAAGTTTCAAAAAGTGCTCATGGAGTAAAATATACGGCTGACATATCTAAAAATTTTAACAGACCATCTGATAAATTATGGAATGAAAAGATACATTTTCGGGGCAAAGATATTCTAATCACGAAAGAGCTACTTTGTGGGCTAATTTTGTCACGAGTTAAGACAGATGCTGAAGTATTCTTGAAATCGAAATTGGAATCCGTAGTTTTGGCAGTTCCGTCAAGCTTCACATATTCACAACAAAATGCAGTCAAAGATGTGGCAATAATGGCTGGATTTTCTACAGCGGATTGTTTTACCAAATCAAGAGCAGCAGCTATGGCTTATGCTCAACAAAAATGCACAATGAACTCTGATAATAATTTCTTAGTAATTGAGGCAGATAATGATAACAACGGTAAACTAGAAGCATTAGTATACCGCAGTAAAAGCAAATTAGAACTGCCAGAGGAATGGGTTACATCGGATAGAATCTCTCACCATGAAATTCCCACTAAGCTCAGGACATATTTAGAAGGTGCAGAAGAGGCATTTTTTGAAGAAATTCAGGAAATCATCATTAAGTACTTTTTAAAAAAATATGTCGAAAATAAGAATATTACAGAATTTGCACTGATAGGTTGTGAAGGGGAAGAGAAATCTAGAATTTTGAGAGTCGTCAATGAATTGTGCAAAAATACCGGGCAAACATTACATCCAATCTTAGACGAAGCAGTATTAATGGGAACTGCTATTTATGCCGAATTATCAAGACCGAGATATGTACATACCGGTGACAAAATTTGTCTGTAAATACGGACTAAAAATAAACAAAATGCGTGTAAAAATATGTACAAAAAATCACCAATATAAGTTAAATAAGGACTAAAAATCGCCAAAATATGTAAAACGTGGACAAATATTCTCAAATTTAGTAGTGATTATAATTATTACTGATGTTAGTTCTGATTAACTATTAGTGCCTAAACTAATGCACAAAAACTTGCATAAAGAGTAACTATCACAAAATGTGTACGAATTTAATTGTATGTACCACACTACCGCTTCGAAGGACACAAGAAGTTGCCAAACATTGACATCCGAAGTTTCAGGACCCAATTATCAACCCTAAAAATGCGTTTTTACATACATATCTCGACCCTGCAAATTATGAAAATGATGGAGAGAAAAACGTCACATCTCATATCAGTGATCTTTCTTATCGATTTGAATGCCAAAGGGAATTGGCATAGTCAACGAAGACATCGATGGTTTTTGCACAAGTAGTAATGCCAGCATTAGCTAAAATAAAATGACTACATGCATTTATCCGTGATTTAATTTTAAGGTTTTTATAAGGATTTACAAGACATAAAATAAAATACTTCATTTTTAAAAGAAATATTTTTCATTTGTCAATTCAAAAATTTACTTTTGCTACAAAATACGCTAAGCTTTATATCGGTTTTTAATAAAACTGTGTGCCATTGACATTTAATTAACAATTAACAGAAAATGTCATGTTATGCAGGATTTTTTAATTTAATGGCACTAACTCTTCGTAGGAGTTCCTGTGAAAATTTCAAAGCTCCATTAATTCGTCAAAGTTATTCTCATCAATAGCTCTTCCTTTTCCTCCTTTGAAAATATAGAAATTGAACTTTCTGTCCACATGTCTGGAGAAAAAAGGTTTTTTTTAAATTCGTCTTTTCCTACTAATTTTCTTCCATTGCAATTGTATAAATTTCTATATTTGCGATCTTGGCGGCCTTCATCAACTCTTCTGGTTCATACAAATCGATATTCGAGTTGCTTAAATAAGACGCAAAAGTTAAACACTTCTATTACTCTAGGACTCTAGGCAATGGTAGTCCATTTGTATTTAAGTGTGCCTCATAATAAAATAATGGCTTTACCTCATATATTTACATTTAGCTAATAAATATTTATCCAGTCTCAAATATCATTACTCCGAACTGATAATATTATACCTTTGCTTCAAGTTTTAAGGCAATTTGCTAATGTTTTAGTACATATACTAAATCTTCACCGTATGAATGACTTTCCTATTTTCAAAGAATGACTCCACTTCTGACTTTTTCGACTGTATTTTATTAGTCAATGCATGAGTGTTTACTTAATCAAAATTTTATTATGGTTTATACTGTATATTATACATAAATTAATTTAAAACTACACGAAAAACTGGTTAAGTTGTAAAAAAAATTATGTAACTGTCCTTCTTTGACTTTAAATGTCTAAAGTTCTAGACATGGACAAATTTTAAACTCTAGTATTAATTATTTTTTTACCAAAGTTCAATCAATGATAAAAGTATTAATAATTAATAATAAAAATAGCTTTTCTGGAGAAAGTTACAATAACTTTCCCACAAAGTACAAATCTTAGAAAATTCAATTTAATAAAAAAAACTAATAATAAGAAAGTTGTCGACCATGATTGAAGCTTCTAACAGCGACCGTCAAGGATTCTAGCGTCTCTGATTGGTTTCAGCAATGCCGGCATCAGAGCATATCGAAGTTGTTTTAAAATTTTTGATTCAATGACTTCGCCTTCCTGGACAAACTCGTAAGTCCCTCCAGCGTTTTGAGCAATTCCGGTTACAAGGTTCCTACAAGCTCCAGCACCGATTCCAAGGGAAAAACTTCTGGAGTGTTTAACTTTTGAGGCAACCAATTGCAAAACTTGATGGGCACGCTTGACCTATAGTTTCAAAATTGTACAACCAAATAAGATAATGAAAATCGTATTTGTTGCAAACTAGATTTATTTTAATAATTAAAAACAGATAGGGCCGTCAAGTAACCGGGTATTTTATTAATGACCTCGTTTTTTTTAGTAATTACTTACCGCCCCATCTGTAACAGAGAAGATCTGTGTCAAATATCCAGGCTGTTGCGGCTGTTGGTAAACGTACATCAGGGGTGCGTATATTTCTGTTCCTCCTGAGGCGCGTATTGCTATAATGAAATATAAATTAAAATGTAAAGATAGACTAAACTTTCCAATCAAATACAGTATACCTACACAGCTTAATTATTTTCCAGGTTCCAAATTCATAAAGGGCAGGTCAAAAATGAATAGCCACTGAATAGAAAGGAGATAGAGAAAAATGTGATTCAAACAATAGAGCCCCTTACTTAATTACACTATAGTGCATATGTACCGTGTTATGGAAATAGCGCCCCCATACGGGGGTGCTAATGCAATAGTTTGGCTCCTATTTATTTTCTAAGCAATTGTGAAACTATTTCATCGATAAATATGTTAAATGAAAGTAAAAGTGGCTTTTACCAGAAACCCAAGCTTTCGCTTGCTGCAAAGTAACTTCGGAATACTTGACACTTTGTGGAAACATTGGACTGTAGGTGTGGTTGAATTTAATTACATTGAAGTAACAGTCAGTTGGCAATGAGTGAAGGAAGAGCTGTTAAATACAAAGAATCCTTATTAATCACCTTCTCTAATCTACAGTTTACCAAAATGCATTCCAATAAAAAGTGCATAAAACTAGCTAATGATTAACAGAATAATCTAAATAACATTTACATTGACAGCAGATTTGGCCAACTGAATTTTACTTCCTATCATTGAGCTTGAGCAATCCAACAAGAAAATAAATTCGAACTTTTGGTCATCCAGTTTCAATGTTGGACGTAAGAAAGAAGTTCGGACGATTTCCATTCCAGGCATAGTCATCTTTGATAAAAATCCTGTTTTGCTTGCGGATTTCTAAATTCAAAATCAATGTACATAATAATATTAGAGTACATTTATGAATGAAATTGTTAATATAAATACAGAAAACCTTTCTTAATATCTAGTATGACTTTCTGGTTGATCTTGAAAACTATATTTTTGTAATATGCTACCTGAAATCTTACACTTACTAATTAACTTCGTTGAAAAATCCTGCTCAGAATCAGCTTGGAATATTGTATGATAAAATTAAATTATTGCCGGCGTGCCGGCAGAGATAATTGGCGCTTCGTTGATAAAAGCGATTAGGATATTAGAAGGACAACTGATATATACATATATTATTGTGTATATACCGTTGTATATTATATCAGGTATTATCTTGGATAATTATTATAAATGACGAATGAATTCTCTCTCGTGCACGTGATCTGGCAAATAATTGAAGTTTAATTTTTCATTCTAATACAAGATTGTAACAATTTCAGTTTTGCTTTTTCCTAATTTTCATCGCCGATTCTCTCTCCATTTTCTAGGAATTCATGTTATAAGTTATAGATGTACTTTACAGTAAGCTAAATTTTTCTACATTGATAAACCTGAAGTATTTACTAAATATTGTCTATTTGTAAATTATCACGAACCATATGTCAGCATGCATTAAATTTTATTTTTGAAAAGCAGGGAAGGTATATACAAACACATTTCCATGGACCGTGCCGATTGTGAAAAAGAAATTGATAATACTATTAGTCGAAAAATTGAGGATGAGCTCAATATACAAAGCAAAACAAGGAAAAGAATTCGGAATAAAACGTTGCCAGCAAAACGGTAAATTTATTAAACTAACTACTATTCAACTATTACTTTACAATCATTTGAATATTCACATATTTAGAATGTATTATCAATGCTAAGATAGTAAATACGAACTATTTTAGACTTATATCAAAAATATACCGAAAATATATAATGTTTGAATTAAAAATCTATTAGTGCTGATCCTAGAGGATATTCTACTCCCAAAAATTACTGGCTTTTACAATGATGAAATGAAATTGGTGGCTCAAAATAAGATTTCTTCAATTCATTACCGACTAGCTCATGAAGAGCTGAAACAAGAATGCGTTGAATCCGTCAAAAAGGTCATGTTCTTTGACATAAAAATTCTTCATTTTTACTGCAAGGAAATCGAAGATGCTTTAGATAAATGCTTTCAGCATTTCTACAACAAGCAAAACGACGATGAGATGCAGACGGCCAGAGCAAAATTGATGGTAGAGAAATCAAAAAATAATTACAACGAAAAAATGAAAGCTGTGACTGTGACCCAGAATAGAATGTCACCTGCAGAACTTCGACTAGCTCATGCTAAACTGAAAGAAGAATGCTTAGAAGCTGTGAAAACGCAGTATTCAGAAGATGAACAAAATTGTTTCCAGCTTAAAATTCAACTCGAAGAACTAGGAGCTTCTTTAGAAAGGGATTTTGAATTCCATAAGAGCAATAATGAGCAGAAGATGAAAATATTCATGGCAAAAGTGAATTTGATCGCAGTGTACAGGCATGCACTGCACACATGCACGTAATGCACTGCACGAAATGCATAGTGCACGCATAAAATGGGTAGTGCACAGTGCACAAAATGCATGAAATGCACGAAATTAAAGGCAGGATTTATACTCCCATTCAGATACTTGTTATTCGTGTAAATTGTTTCAATATCTATGCATGATCTATACAAACGACCACATTTGGAGTTTATTTCATCATAATTTTTTATCCATTACTTAAAAAGTGCATTATTATCGATATTGACAATACTAAATGACAAATGCAAGTCGTATTTGCCAATTAATAAAAGAATGTGTATATCAAATGATCAAAAGCAGTTGAAAACAGTTAGTTAAATTTGTTAACTCTACTTTTATGACGAAGGAAAGTATTTCAGGACACTCTTTGGTTGATTACTTTTAGAGGATGCCAGGTTTTTTCGCATTGCACATGAGAATGTTGCAGAAAGCATAGTTATCACTTTAAATTGACTGGAAGATAGTGAAAATAATGTTATATAGTGTAAATCTTTTGTTTTATATCAGTTGAAATTGCATTTTCAGGGTTTTCTACAATAGCGGAACACTAAAATCTGGTATATTCCCATTTTCATGCATTTTGTGCATTTTGTGCAATTCGTGCATTTCATGCATTTCATGCAGTGCACATGCACGAATACAATTTCGTGCGCACGAATTAGAACACTGTTTGATCGTCAAGAAAGCACATGATAATTACATTCTTGCGATGAGCAACAAATTAAAACAAAAAACTTTGGATCAGCAAGAAATTCAGGAGTTGCATAAAGCAACTTTAAACGAAGCTTCCATAATCCTAAAACACGCAGTTAGTGAGCAGAGGAGAGTAGACGTATTGACCTTGAGCTCTGTATAGATTAAACTAGGCAGTTCAGTACAATCATGTTCCCAACTAGACATAATGATCGTAATAATTTTCCATTTGCACCTTCTAAATCACTTAATCGTTCGCCAAATAAATCGGCTTCGCTTGCACGAAAAAGAGACGCGACTAGCCCCCTTCAAAATCAAGAAAAACGAACCAATACTGAAATACCGGACGAATGGAAGGATATGTCAATGGACGAAAAATTGTTCACAATTTATGAGCAAAACAAACAGAGAAATGCTGACGTGGA
The DNA here is from genome assembly GCA_020352615.2 of Yoshiicerus persimilis. Taxonomy (NCBI): domain Eukaryota; kingdom Metazoa; phylum Arthropoda; class Collembola; order Entomobryomorpha; family Tomoceridae; genus Yoshiicerus; species Yoshiicerus persimilis. The sequence goes on from CM036941.2 coordinate 13,935,849, forward strand.
GGAGCTGAGTAAGAAAGTAAATGAGCTGACTATAGAAAACGAATTTCTGAAGAGAGAAATGTTAGCAACTTCACTCAGAATCACTGGGTTGGCAGAAGAAAATAACGAAAAATATGACTAAACTGAGAAGAAAATTGCGGATTTGGTTAACGCTATTGGAGTCAACGTTATGGCATTCAGAGAAATTAAAAGAATTGGCAAGAAAAATACTTCCCCAAGACCAATTGTGATTAATTTGATAACAAAGTCGGACCAGATGGCTATTTTAAAGGGCAAAAAGAACTTGAGAACAAATAGTTCGTACAAAAATGTGTTTATTAACTTGGAGAAAACAAGATACCAGGCAAGAGTCGAAAAAGTGCTACGGGATACGGCAAAACAATGGACATCTACAAATCCAGGGCTGAAAACTTTAATCCGGAACGGAATTTTGTACACAACTAAGGATGGAAATTCTCTAAAATACAAAGTGAATGACGACGGTTATGTTGAGGAAGCATGAGGGGACGCGCCTATCGAGTCAATATATTATTTACCAGATAAGTCCATTAATAACATTAATAATAATAAGTTAGATATTTTAGGTAATGATAAGATCGGTAATATAAGTTTCTGGAATTGTAGTGGTATACACAACTTTTTTGACCTTGATAGTGAGGATTTGCACAGAATGATGAATTGTCAGATAATTTGCTTAGTAGAAACATGGAATACAAAAAAGGTTGATCTTGCACATTTATCGAATAAGTTTGAGGTATTTGAGAGACTAGCTAAAAAGGAAAATATCTTAGGTAGACCGAAAGGAGGTATAGTTTTACTGAGTAAAAAATGCCCACATATAATTTGCACTTGTCTTGATTCGCAAGATTCGTGGTTAATTGTAGAACTTAGAAATAAATTAAACAATGAATCTTTAATTATTATTACCGTCTATGTACAACCTCTAAAAACACACGACGACGTAATATTAGAATTGTTAGATACAGTAAATGCAATCCAAGAAACACATGAAAGTAGCTCGATATATATTGTAGGTGATTTTAATGCTCGAGTAGGAAATAATGACGGAGTTGAAGAAAATACATTTACGCTGACAAATGCATTAAGGGAAGTAAGAGATTCGAATGATAACATTTCTAATAAACGCGGATTACTGTTAAAATCTTCCTTTGAGGAGGCGGGATTTTTATTAGTTAATGGCAGAACTCGAGGTGATATTCTAGGGGAATTTACGTTTATTAATAAAAATGGAAAATCCACAATAGATTTAGTATTTGCAAATCAAAAAGCTTTATATGCTATTACTAAACTCAACATTATAAATGTAAATAAGTCAGGTCATATGCCTGTATTAGTTAGCCTATGTTTGGAAAAGCGAACAGAAGAGCCATTAAGTAAATGCTTGCGTTGGGATTTTGATAAAATGACAGAATACAAGGAAAGCATCATTAGCACACTTACCAAAGATGACATTTCCATAAGTGAACTGAATCGTAAAATCCACAAGGTAGCTCAAAATCTTCACATGGCGCATACAACGTCACAAAATAGAAAAAGAAACCCGTGGTTTGATAAAAACTGTAGAAAACTTCGAAAGAAAGTTAATAGCGCGTACACTAAAGCTAAAAGGAACAATTGGCTTGAAGAAGACAGAATTGCGTTTGTGATTCTGAGAAACGAGTACATTGCTCTACGCAAAAATAAAAAGAAAGAATTTTGGGACAAAATAAAAATAAATTTAGAAAATGTGAGAAATCAAGGTGATTTTTGGAAGGCCGAGAGGTCACTTAGAAAAAAGTGCATTGTAAGTAATAACGTCAATGAGGATCAATGGGACCAATTTTACCGAGAAATCCTTCCTCCTAAAGATCTCAAAAATTTGTCATTCACAGATGTAAGGCAGCCCATTATAGACAGGGAAATATCAATGGGAGAAATAAAGGGGGCAATTAAAAGGTTAAAAAATGGGAAAGCACCTGGTATTGATGGCATACCTAATGAATTTCTGAAATATCTACCAGACGAAAAGCTAAGCCTTTTGTTGAAAACTTTTAATAAAATTATAGAGAAGCAAGAAATTCCAACAGAATGGACGGAAATTGAAACTGTCATGCTATTCAAGTCGGGTAATGATAGTTTGCCAAAAAACTATAGACCCATTGCTTTAGCTAATTCAGCAATGAAACTTTTTACGAGCATCATGTGTGAAAGACTGACGTTATGGTCAAACATGTGTAATATAATTCCTGAGGCTCAAGCGGGCTTCAGAAAAAACCGTGGTTGCATGGATCACATTTACACCTTATCCGGAGCATTGCACATAGGAACTAGAAAAAGGAGAGGCAAAGTTTTTGCACTATTCATTGATTTTTAGAGGGCGTTCCCATCAGTTAAGCATAATAAATTATGGGAAAAACTACATTTAATTGGGGTGAGCGGTAATTTTATCCGTCTTCTACAAGCCTTGTACTCTAATGCAGTTACAAAAATAAGACTCCAAAGCGGACACTCTAAACCAATTTATCTTACTGAAGGATTACTACAGGGGGATCCACTCAGTCCATTGTTATTTTCTTTGTACATTTCTGATATTGAAGAATACCTGGTGTCTCTTGACATTAGCGGGGTGGAGTTAACTGCTAGGGAGCAATTGCACATTTTACTGTACGCCGACGACACAGTAGTTCTCTCAGCGTCCGCTAGAGGGTTACAACTAAAAATTAATGCTCTCGAAAAATATTTTGATAAGTTAAGCCTTGTAGTTAATAAGGAAAAAACCAAAGTAGTGATATTTAGGAAAGGTGGAAGAATTGCGAAAGGTACATCTTTCTCGTACAAGGGAGAAGAATTGGAAATTGTCAACGAATATAAATATTTAGGAGTTATTTTTTCATCGGCAATGGTATTTAAAAAAGCTGCTTCCGACTTCAAGAAAAAAGCACTTGTTGCAATTGGTAGTGTCTGGCATGTATTATTGAGAGGCAGAACGAGCTCTTTTGAGGCAATTAATAAACTCTTCGACTCGATTGTTGCATCTACATTACTTTATGGAAGTTTCATTTGGGGATTAAGATACTTAAATATCATAGAACAGGTTCAATCTCAATTTTTTAAAAGATTATTGGCTTTAGACTACTGTACGGCTGGATATCTAGTTCGTTTGGAATGCAATCTTAAGAATCTAACTAGTAAAGTATGGGTACAATGCATAAGGTATTGGGCAAAACTTGTAGAAATGGATGAAGCGAGATACCCTAAAAAGTGCTACGAAACGCTGAAATATTATTCGGAATTAGATGGTGATAGACATGAAAAATATAATTGGGTAACACAAGTTAAAAAAGGTATGAGGTCATTTAATTTAGAAAGCCTGTGGCATGTAGGAAATAGCAATGATGTGAGAAGAGAATGTACACAGGCAAATGAACAAATTGTTTCTCAACTCAGACGAAAAGATTTAAATTCTTTAAATGCTTCGACACGAAATGTATTTTACAAGAACTATTTAGATGCTGAAGGAATTGTAATGGGTAACTGCATTAATTTAAGCATCTCTTTAAACGACAAAAGAATTATAACCAAAACAAGATTAAGAAATATTAATTTTAGAATTGATGAATGGACTTGCAAACTCAGCAATACTTTAACATGCCGTTTATGTGATTTAGATGAGGAGGATTCTATGTACCATGCAACATGTAACTGCCCTGTGTCTCGGTCAGGAATTCTCTTTTCACGAGTGAGCAGTCTTACTACTAAGAATGAGGAAAGGCCAGAAATGTTTTCAAAGTTACTTTGCGTAAGCAACAGGAATGAATCTGCACAGTTAGCAGTGGAATTGAGAAGCTCTCTCAGGAAAAGAAAATTGTTTTTTGATGTGACTAATGACATACAAGAAGTTTGACGACACGTGGCATTTGTTATTATTTACTTTATGCAATAATTTATCTCACTTATTATAATGTAAATCTTGACAGTGAATGTTGATAATGTAAGTCTCTATACGTGGGGAAAATATGCAAAGCTTGGTTTTGTAACGTAGGTATTGTAAACGTAATGAATAGTTTTAGTGTTAAGGTTAGGGCATTAAATTGTATTAGAGCAAAGTCCTCTAGTGAGGCAATATAATTAGTTTGATAATTATTGTAAAATATATTGTAATATTGGCTCCATGGGCGTGAGCTCGCGAGGAGCAAGATTCACAAATAAATAAATAAATAAATAAATAATCCTAAAAAAAGATTTAATGTCTTACCAAGAAGACAGTGATATCCAAGTTCAGAAATTATCAGTTTTAGCAAACCGGAATTTCGAATTATTCGTTGAAGAAAATCAAAAACGTATCCTTGACGAAGAGAAACAAGAATTGGAAAAACGGGAGAAATTGAAACAGGAGGCTTTGGAGAAGAAAGAAAAGTTGTTGAAGGAAAGACGAGAGGCTCTTGGAAACAATCATAACAATTCTAACCTTCCAATTCCAAAATCTGATATTCCAGAAATACTGACGGCCAATTACTCACTCGGAAATAAAGCTTTGCCTGGTGCTATTAATTCACAAATCACACCTAAGACGAATTCCACAATTATAGCTGTAGAATTTGGAATGAATACTGTAAAAATGGGAGTTATGTCGAATGGGAAATTCACCATCATTCCTGATAGATGGGGAAATAAAGAATTTCCCAACACTGTCGCTATTACTTATGAAGAAGAGATTTTGGTTGGACGAGAAGTCTCTAGTGCATTTGGAATAAAGCTTAAATGGAACATTGCTACAATGTTTCACACACCATTTCATGAATTACAAAGCGAAAAGATTAATTTTCGGGGTAAGCATATCCTAATCACGAAAGAACTACTTTGTGGGCTAATTTTGTCAAGAGTTAAGACAGATGCTGAAACGTTTTTAAAAACCACTGTGGATTCCGTAATCTTGACAGTTCCGCTTTGCTACACTAGCACACAAAGACAAGCAGCCAAAGATGCGGCACTAATTGGTGGGTTTTCTTCTGTTCAATTAATAACCGAACCAACAGCAGCTGCTTTAGCCTACGCTCAACACCCTTCTAGGATTCGCTCTGAAAATCATCTCCTAGTAATTGTGGCAGACAATAATAATTCCGGCGTAACACTCGATGCAGCTGTGTACCATTATAAAGAAGGCAAAGTAAAAATGGTCACATGTGCAGGAAGTCTTCATCATAAAAAAAGCTATTACTATTATTTTAATAGGGAAACAAAAACACCGGCTTTGGTAGAAGAGAATATACACTATATCGAGGTGTTTTTTAAAGAGTGTGTGGAGAATAAGAATATTACAGAATCTGAATTGATCTGTCCTGTACGTGAAAACAAAAATTAAATTTTAAATGACGTCAAACGAGTATGCTTAACTGCCAAGCCAGAAGCACAGCTAAACTTAGAACCTGCAATCGTAAAGGGGGCGGCTATTTTTGCAGAATTATGGAATAATGGAAAAGAAATAGCCAAATTGCATATAAGTGACCTACTTCCATATCAATTTGAATGCCAAGAAGGAAATGCAGTCAGAAAAACTGCTTTTGCACGCCTCGATCGACTTCCCTTAACAGAACGATTGAATTCTTTTCCATTTTTTAACCAAAGCTTGAGAAATGTGAAATACAAAGTTTATGAAACTGGGAACGTACTACAGTCCCCCAACTTTGAATTCACTGTTTCCACTGTGTCGGCATCTGGGGGGCTAAGGAATGGATCAGTCAACTTTTGTATAAACTGGGAAGGAATTCTAAGGGTTTCTGTGAAATACACGGACACCAAAGATGAAACCTTATTTTCGGTAAATATGCAAGATGTGAACATCGCTGAAAATGCCTCATTAGTAACTTTTGCAGCTCTGAACCCACGACTAGAAGAGGAGAAAAGACTTTTCAACGCCTCAAAATCAGAATTACTTCTTTTGGCTAAATCCATACTAGACAGCTCATCCACAATGCAAAATGTACTTGAAAGGGAACAAATGCGAATTACAGCCTATGCGGCGATCGAAGCTTTAAATCGTCCTAACATCACACAAGCAGATGTCAGCAATCTAATTTCCATGTTGACTAAGCTCAAAAATAATTGAAAAAACTGTGATTTAGTTCATCTGGATTATTTACCTTTAGGTAAATTAGAATTTTAATATTTGTAGTTGTATTAACTCTAAAGTGTTCTAAACTGAATGTTTTCCAGCTGTAAATTCCAAGAAATATAATTTGATTTGTGGGCATTAAAATTCAAATTGTATTGCTGTCTTTTATTTCCCTTTTTGCACCAAATCTAATATTAAAGGTTGTAGTTAGACCATCAATTTTTGAATTACGTTTGCTATAAAAACCCAAAAACCCAAAAGACAAACGAAAGTAAATACAAAGGACAAAAGGAAACGCGTGTGGTGAGTGACCAATGATCATGACGAAAAATCGGTAAAGACGGATTACATGAATATAAATTTAATTATAATAAAAGGGAAAAAGTTTGTACTCACTGAAGAGGATGTACACTCAAATAATATATTCATTCTACTATAAAGAATATTCTTTCTATTAAACATAGTTTTCTACTAAAGACGAAGCTTTCTCCTGTAATTTAAAAAATTGGAAAATTCAGTATCTGATTTACTTTGGGTATACTTATGCGTTATTGAGACCATTTTTGGGATTTGGATATTGTCATAATATGTGTACATTGTTGTTGTACGAAAAGTAATCGAATTGTATTGCATGCCTAGAGTGTTTCATGGGAGTTAGTTGCGTTGAGCACGAGAGAAGATTGTATTAGTGAATTACTTATAAACTAAATTAAAATACAAAGCTAAGCTAAATTATTACATATTCTTCTTATTTTAAATGCTAATAATGACATAGAATAGAATAGTTTGCTTACTTGTGCATAGAATTTTAAAAATGGGAACACAAAATGATTTGTGAGTTTTTGTACAATCAAACTCGCTAATAATATAATAAACACAGCAAATCCAAGCCATAAAGCAAAGCAGAGTCCTTCCACTCTAAAAGTGGATTTCCTCAGTGATCTATGAAAAACAAATGCTACTATATATCTCAATAATACACTGCAGACATACATGAAGGACGAAAGTAAGCGCGTGCCAGGAGAAAGGTAATGAGGAAAGTGAATTAAAAGATTATGTATATGTATATGTATTTATTTCACGAAAGATCATAGGCAGTCCGTAAACTGAAATTACAATCTGGAGTTACAATTATCATAGGATAGATTTACAGATTTTCACTGGTATATTGTAACATTAAATGATAGTATAATCAGATATCGAATATAAGAATAAGGGAAAGACATTAAAATAAGGAATGCCGCCGCTTGCAGCACAACAACGCGCGCATGGTCTTATACATTCACCTTACAGTCTATTCGGAGTATTTTTATAAGAAACATTATAATATGAATAATGTGACATATATATTATTAGTACGATAAAATTATTCTAATTATTAACCTACACCCAACCGCAAGCAGTTGGGGGAGCCGAGCCGTGCTTTCGTTCAAATGTCTGTAGATAGTAGGTAAAATAAAGTGCAAGATATTGGTGCGTGTGTTTCATGTTGAATTGTAGTAGGCGAAGAGTAATGTTTTCAATAAGGTACATCAGGATTGCGAAGAAGTTCTGCTGAGGTATACTGTGGCTTGATAAGGGAATTTCCATATTATGCATTTGCATATTCTTGATTAACCAACATCACCTCTTGCCTCCTGTGTTTGTCCGCACCATTTTTCCAAAATCCAAAGCATGCCATTTCCAGCAAATCCCGATTTTTTCAAAAAGACACTGACCTTTTAATTTGAGAATTACTTGTCCCGATAGCTCTTCTTCCGGTGCACTTGTCGATTATAAATTCGGCTGCTCAGCTGCACTTTAGCACGGCTAAAACGTCGAAATATACGGAACCCCATAACACACGCACCTACCTTGACCAAAGCAACGACTCGATTAGCAAATTCCAACTACTACTGCTGTTTCTAAACCTATTTATAAGAATGTAAATTTATAATGAGAAAAACCTGTAAAACCACATAATACTCTTTGTAAATAAGTCGTTGATAATGAAAGTAATTACAATAAAAAAGAATGTTTTAGAACTTTGCAAACTAAGGGGGCTTAGCAAGTTCTGCCTACATCCCTCAAGTGACATAAAGAAAACAGAAAGGAGAGTATCCGGTATCCGCTCATGAAATGTTTAGGGAGGACGAAAAGAAACGCGTGCCATGGCGAATAATCGAGAAAGGTGGATTACATGATATAAATTTAATTATAATGAAATGGAAAAAGTTTCTGCTCGCCCAAAAGGAAATAGTCAAATATATTCATCCTAGTATGAAGAATATTCTTGCTAAATCAACATAGTTTGAAGTCAATCTAGTTATTGAATATGAGAGTTAGAATAAATTCCATCTGTCAAACTATAATTTCAAAATTCAAAAAATATAAAAAGCTAGAAACAAATTTCGAAAAGGCTTTGCAATATTGCAATGTCTATTCTATATTATAAAAGCGGCAAATATTTTTGGAGCGTTTCCAGCAGTTTATCACAAAGAAAAACGAATTTTTGTCAAGTCTGAATCAAATTTCGATTTGGGAAGACACTACTTCGCAACGACGCTTTCATTAGTTGGTATTGCGCTATTCAGTTCTGAATTCATTCGTTTGACATTGTCAGGAGATAATTCTCTATATTATGGAATGTGTTTCGTACTAGCCTGTATGTTCTTGCTAACATCTGGAGTTCAAATGGCACTCTCTTTTTATTTGGAGGACCTCTTAATATTCCTTAACAATATGAATCAAATAGTAAAAGAGTTTCAAGGTAAGCGCATCTTTATTGAATTTTACCTGCGTTATTAATGTCTTAAAAGTCACAAATTATTATTTCTATACTTGGTGAATATTTTTAGTTAAATATTGCCACAAGAATAAGAAGATTGATTTGCCTCTCCGAGATTTGCGTTTTTGTCAATTTATATCATTCCTAATTGTCGTTCTGCCTTGCATGACTGTCATATTCTACATCGGTATCTACGATCAACCGATATTTCCCTATGGACAACTCCCGAAAGAAAATCAATACATTGGAGTTGCAATTGCAGGAGGAATTATAATTTGGGGGCTATGGACTGGTTACATTCTATCAGCGGCATTCGTATTGAGTCTTGTTGATGTTGGTTACCGACAAATTCAAAATATTGGAAATCAGCTAAGGTAAATACTTAAATTCAAGAATAGTGCATTAGATGAATCCTAGTTTGAAAACTGACAAGTCATGAAGATACTGGGATTTCCCGAAGAATGGAATTCCCATTCAGGAATCTACATTTATGTAGGATGAATATGCCTAATTTTGCAATAATTGTGCACTATATTTTTAGATTCGGTGGGTCAAACTACGTTACCCATTCAGTTTTACGAACACCCGATCATTTCGTTCGCTTCCACAGAATTGTACTACTACTAGCGGAAATACTTCAAGGAACGATAAGGGTCACCTTCCAGCCGATCGCCTTCATAATATATCGGGGAATCTTATTCACAAATCTTTTAATATGGAAACATGGTTCACAAATGTCAACATTAAGTGTCTCAATTCTAATACTTTTAGTACTTGTAGCTGGTACAATTTGGTATATAGTTTTAACCCTTTACAGTAATGCTTCCATTATTATAAACAACATAGCAAAATCTATACCCCTATTCACTTCTAAGAATGGTGCAGATGTGGCATATATGAAAAAGTATCAAATGTCTTGTAAACCGTTTGAATTCATGATAGGAGATTACATGAAGATTAACAAAAGGAGTCCCCAAGATTTTGTCTTGAGTCTTACTAGAGGCACATTGAAACTTCTCATGAATTTCTGAAATGGGAAATCTGAAGCTAGAAAACGTCCATTATTTATCTCTTGTTATTTAAAAAATTGGAAAATTAAGTGTCTGATTTACCTTGGGTATATTTATGCTCTATTGAGATTTCGGGATTTGGATAGTGTTATAATATATGTTTATTGTTGTACGTAAAGTAAACCAATAGTATCACTTGCCTAGAGTGTGTCTTGAGAGTCAGCTATGTTGAGCACGAGAGAAGTTTGTCTGTATTAGTGAATTGTTAATAAACTATATTAAAATACAAAGCTAATGGTCATTAGTGTTATCTCTCATTTTTCATAATTTTAATGCTAATAATGACATGGCATATCGCGTATGTTTGTTAACTAGTACATAGAATTTTAAAAATTGGAACCCAAAATGATTCTTGAGTTATTGTACACTCAAACTCACTAATAATAAATGTAATAATCAAAACAAATCCAAATCATAAAGTAAAGCCAATCTAAAGGTGGACTTCCTCAGTATTCTATGAAAAAATGATAATATCGTCGGCTTTCTACTAAAACCCGCTATACCATTCTTCATTTTTACGAAAATCAGATTAACCATTGCTATCATTTTTCTAAAATCCGCTATACCAATCTATCATTTTTTAAAAATCCGCTATACCCAATTCCAAAATACGCTATACCATCATTTTTTGAAATAACGATAAACCACTTTTTATTTCTGAAATTTTTCGAAAACCGCTACTTGTCAAACCGTTCATGATGACATGACAGACACATGAAAATTTATCTAGATGTTCAAACATTAGCCCTCTTTTGAATGATAATACTGTTTTCTAGAGCAATGGTATATCGGCTTTTCCAATTAATAAAACTGAAGGAGAAGACATGGCAGATGAGAAAAGTGGCTTGGCGTTATTTGGAAATATGATAGAATTGGCTTAGCGTATTTCCGAAAAAAATGATAGAATTGGTTTAGCGGGGTTTGGAAGCAAGCCGACGATATGTCAATGCACTACTACCGGTATACATGAAGGTCAAAGAAAGCTCGTGCCAGGAGGAAAAAGAAATGGATTGGGAAATTCTAGCTGCTTCTGCTGTTTCTAAAAGTATTTATAAGAATGTAAATTTATAATTGGCAAATCCTTTAAAACCACATATGTATATTCTATGCAAATTACAAATTAGCAATTTCTGTCTACATCCCTCACGTGACAGACACACAAAGAATACCGAAAGCAGAGTATCCGGTATTCACTACTGAAATGTCTAGGAAGGACAAAAAGAAACGCGTGTCATGGCGAATAATAGGGAAAGGCGGATTGCATGAATACAAATTTAATTATAATGAAAGCAAAAAGCTTTTACTTACTGCAGGGGATTTACAGTCAAATTAGTTAGAGTAAAAAGTGTTCTGGTCACAAGCCGTAGTTCATTCGGTAGTTTTCTACAAAGAACTTGGAAACTTCATTTAATCATTGACTATTATGCTAGTTAAAATAAATTCCATTCTTCAAATTATAATTTCACAGAGTGTGTGGAGAATAAGAATATTATTACACAATTTGAACTGATCTGTCCTGTATTTGAAAACAAAAATAAAATTTTAAATAACGTCAAACGAGTATGCATAACTGCGAAACTGGCAGTACAATCACCTTCTGAGCCTGCAATCGTAAAGGGTGCGGCTATTTTTGCAGAAATATGGAATAATAGAAAGGAAATAGCCAAATTGCATATCGGTGACCTACTTCCATATCAATTTGAATGCCAAGAAGGAAATGCAGTCAGAAAAACTGCTTTTGCACGCCTCGATCGATTTCCCTTAACAGAACGGTTGAATTCTTTTCCATTTGACAAAAGCTTGAGAAATGTGGAATGCAAAGTTTATGAAACTGCTGGGAACGTACTACATTTCCCCACAGTTGAATTCGCTGTTGACACTGTTTCAGCATCTGGGGGGGTTAAGAAGTAGATCAGTCAATTTTTGTATAAACTGGGAAGGAATTCTAAGAGTCACTGCGAAAGACACGAACACCAAAGATGAAATCTTATTTTCGGTAAATATGAAATACATGAAGATCCCTAAAAATCCCTCATTAGTAACTTTTGCAGCTCTGAACCCACGACTGCAAGAGGAGAAAAGACTTTTCAACCCCTCAAAATCAGAATTAGATATTTCGGCTAAATCCATACTAGACAGCTCATCCACAGTGCAAAATCCATCTGGATTATTTACCTAGTTTTTAATATTTGTAGTTTTATTAATACTAACATGTTTTAAACTGAATGTTTTCCAGCTATAAATTGCAAAACAATATATTTTGATTTTTAGTCATTAAAATACTTCAAATTGTATTGCAGTAGTTTATTTCTCTTTTTGCACAAAACCTAATATTTAAGATTGCAATTAGAACAGCTTCTAGAGCCAGCAAAGCGGTAAAACCTCAATCTCAATTTTTAAATTATGTCTATGTTATACAAAACCATTTCTGTGTACAAGTAGTTCTTTCCCTAGCTTTGTAGTGCCTGTATATTACATGAATATTGAAACCCTAAAACACTGGAAGTAAATATTGTTTACCATTTACCGAATTTTCGTGTTGGGCTTTCTATTTAATCATGTAAAAGGGAAATGTTTAGGAAGGACGAAAGGAAACGCGTGTCGTGACTAACCAGGACGAAAAATCGGTAAGGGCGGATTACATGAATATATACTTAACATAATGAAATGTAAAAAGCTTCGATAGGTACTCACTGAAGGGGATTTACAGTCAAATATATTCATTCTAGTATAAAGAATATCTGTCTAAGTCAATACAGTTTTCTACTGAAGAGGAAGTTCATCTAAGCATTGAATATGCCAGTTGCAATAAATTCCATTTTTCAAACTATAATTTCAAAATACAGAAAATATAAAAAGCTAGAAACAAATCTCGAAAAAGCTTTGCAATGTCTTTTCTATATTATAAAAGCAGCAAATATTTTTGGAGCATTTCCAGCAGTTTATCACAAAGAAAAACGAATTTTTGTCAAGTCTGAATCAAATTTCGATTTGGGAAGACACTACTTCACAACGGCGCTTTCATTAGTTAGTATTGCGATATTCAGTTCTGAATTCATTCGTTTGACATTGGCAAGAGACAAATCTCTATACTATGGAATGTGTTTCATACTAGCCTGTATGTTCTTGCTAGCATTTGGAGCTCAAATGACGCTCTCTTTTTATTTGGAGGACCTCTTACTATTCCTTAACAATATGAATCAAATAATGGAACATTTTCAAGGTTAACCCGTCTTTAGTGAATTTTACCTGCATTATTATAATATCTTAAAAGTCATAAATTAATATTTCTGTATTTGGTGAATATTTTTAGCTGAATACTACGACAAGAATAAGAAGATTGATTTGCCTTTACGAGATTTGCAGCTATGTCAAGTTATGTCATTTCTAATTGTCGCTCTGCCTTGCATCGCTGTCGTATTCTACATCGGTATCTACGATCAACCGATATTTCCCTATGGACAACTCCCGGAAGAAAATCAGTACATTTTAGTTGCAATTGCAGGAGGAATTATAATTTGGTGGCTATGGACTGGATACATTCTAGTATTGGCATTCTTAATGATTTTTGTTGACCTCGGATACCGACAATTTCAAAATATTGGAAATCAGTTAAGGTAAGTTTTACATAAATTCAAGAAAGCCATATTAGCCCCGGGATTTCCCGAATCCGGGGGATATATGGCAATTTTTGTTGCTAATCACGAGAATGGAAATCCCATTCATGAATCTACATTTATGAATGATGAGTATACCTAGTTTAACAATAATTGTTCGCTATATTTCTAGATTCGGTGGGTCAAGTTACGTGACCCATTCAGTTTTACGAACACCCGATCATTTTGTTCGCTTCCACAGAATTGTACTACTACTAGCGGAAATACTTCAAGGAACGATAAGAGTCTCCTTCCAACCGATGGCCTTCATGGTCTATCGTGGAATCTTATTCACAAATCTTTTATTATGGAAACATGGCTCACAAATGTCGACATTCAATGTCTCAATTCTATTATTTTTTGTACTTTTGTCTGGTACTATTTGGTATATTGTTTTAACCCTTTACAGTAATGCTTCCATTATTGTAAACAGCATAGCAAAATCTATATCTCTATACATTTCTAAGAATCGTGCAGACATGGCTTACATGAAAAAGTATAAAATGTCTTGTAGGCCCTTTGTATTCATGATAGGAGATTACACGAAGATTAACAAAAGGAGTGCTCAAGATTTTGTCTTGAGCCTTACTAGAGGCACATTGAAACTTTTCATGAATTTCTGAAATGGGAAATCTGAGGCAAGAAACACCCATTACTCTCCTGTAACTTAAAAATTTGGAAAATATGGAATCAGAATTGCCTTTGTTACATTTACCTCAAGTTTAGGGACGATTTAGTACTTTTCTTGAGGTAAATGTGATAAAACAGTAGCAAATTGCATTAGAACTTGTTGAGGTAAAGGTATATTTTCAGTTGGGAGTAAATGTACTTGAGACTGCATATGGACAAATATTTTTTAGCTAAATGTATTTATATATGAGGTAAAGTGATTATTTTTCTTGAGGTAAACCGATTATTTTTGAGGTGCGTTCAACATTTCCCCTTCTAATAATAGTAATATATATATATATCGATCACAATTATTCTTGATATGTTATACAATCAAACTCAATAAGAAAACACAGGAAACCCCAAACCTTAAAGGAAAGCAGACTTTTTCCACACTAGAGGTGGGCCTCCTCAGTTTTCTATGAAAAGCAAATGATACTAAATATAGCAATAAAGTACAATGTACAAGCATGCATGGAGGACGAAAGGAAGCGCGTGCCACGAGAAAGGAAATGAGAAAAGTGGATTAAAAAATTGGCAAATTCTAGCTGCTTCTACTGTTTCTAAAAGTATTTATAAGAATGTAAATTTATAATGGGCAAAGCCTTTGAAACCACATAATATTCTATGTAAATTTAACTCGCTGATAGTGAAAGTAGTTATCTGTACAATAAAAAGGAATGTTTTAGAACTTTGCACAATAAAGAGCGCAATTTCTGTATACATCCATCACGGGACAGACATACACAAAAAACAGAAAGCGGAGTATCCGGTATCCGCTACTGAAATGTTTAGGAAGGACGGAAAGAAACGCGTGTCACGACGTATAACCGGGAAAGGCAGATTACATGAATATAAATTTAATTATAATGTAATGGAAAGAGATTCTACTTACTGAAGGGTATTTAAAATCAAATATATTTTAAATTCATTCTAGTATGAAGAATATTCTTTCTAAATCAACATAGTTCTCTACTAAAGAGTATAAGCTTATCGAATCATTGAATATGAGAGTTAGAATAAAATCCGTTTTTCAAACAATAATTTCAAAATACAAAAAATATAAAAATCTAGAAACAAATCGCGAAAAGGCTTTGCAATATCTTTTCTATATTATAAAAGCAGCAAATATTTTTGGAGCATTTCCAGCAGTTTATCACAAAGAAAAACGAATTTTTGTCAAGTCTGAATCAAATTTCGATTTGGGAAGACACTACCTCGCAATGGCGCTTTCAATAGTTGGTATTGCGCTATTCAGTTCCGAATTCATTCGTTTGACATTGGCAGGAGACAATTCTCTATATTTTGGAATGTGTTTCGTACAAGCCTGTATGTTTTTGCTAACATCTGGATCTCAAATGGCGGTCTCTTTTTATTTGGAAGACCTCTTATTATTGCTAAACAATATGAATCAAGTAATGGAACAGTTTCAAGGTAGAGCATCTTTATTGAATTTTAAGTGCATTATAGTAAATGTCTTATTAGTCACAAATTAATATTTATATATATGGTGAATATTTTCAGTTGAATATTACGACAAGAATAAGAAGATTGATTTGCCATTACGGGATTTGCGTTTTTGTCAATTTATGTCATTCCTAATTGTCGTTCTGCCTTGCATGTATGTCATATTCTACATCGGTATCTACGATCAACCGATATTTCCCTATGGACAACTCCCGGAAGAAAATCAATACATTGGAGTTGCAATTGCAGGAGGAATTATAATTTGGTGGCTATGGACTGGTTACATTCTAGTATTGGCATTCTTAATGATTCTTGTTGACGTCGGCTACCGACAAATTCAAAATATTGGAAATCAGTTAAGGTAAATACTTAAATTCAAGAATAGTGCATTATATGAATCCCAGGTCTGAAAACTGGCAAGTCACGAAGATACTGGGATTTGCCGAAGAATGGAAATTCCATTCATGAATCTACATAGCATTAGTTATGTACGATGAGTATGCCTAATTTTACAATACTTGTTCACTATATTTTTAGATTCGGTGGATCAAACTACGCTACCCATTCAGTATTACGAACATCCCATCATTTTGTTCGCTTCCACAGAATTGTACTACTTCTAGTACAAATACTTCAAGGAACGATAAGAGTCACCTACCAGCCGATCGCCTGTATAATCTACCGTGGAATCTTATTCACAAATCTTTTAATATGGAAACATGGTTCACAAATGTCAACATTAAGTGTCGCAATTCTAATACTTTTTGCACTTGTAGCTGGTACAATTTGGTATATTATTTTAACCCTTTACAGTAATGCTTCCATTATTATAAACAACATAGCAAAATCTATACCCCTATTCACTTCTGAGAATGGTGCAGAAATGGCTTATATGAAAAAGTATCAAATGTCTTGTAGACCCTTTGCATTTAGGGTAGGAGATTACATGAAGATTAACAAAGGGAGTGCCCAAGATTTTGTCTTGAGCCTTACTAGAGGCACGTTGAAACTTCTCATGAATTTCTGAATTGGGAAATATGAAGCTAAAAAACGTCCATTTCTCTCCTGTAATTTAAAAAAAATGGAAAATTATATGTCTGATTTACCTTGGGTATATTTATGTTCTATTGAGACCATTTTCGGAATTTGGATATTGTCATAATATTGTTTATTGTTGATCGTAAAGCAGTCGAATTGTATTACATGCCTGGAGTGTGTCTTGAGAGTCAGGTATGTTGAACACGAAAGAAGTTTGTCTGTATTATTGAATTGTTAATAAACTACATTAAAATACTAAGCTAATAATGGTCATTAGTGTTACATCTCTTATTCATATTTTAATGCTAATAATGACTTAGCATAGCACGTTTGTTCGTTTACTAGTGCATAGAATTTTAAAAATGGGATCACAAAATGATTCTTGAGTTATTGTACAATCAAACTCACTAATAATAAATGTAATAATCATAATAAAGAAAAAGCCATGAAGTAAAGCAGAGTTCTTCCACTTTAAAGGTGAACTTCCTGAAAATCCGATAAACCATTGCTAAGATTTTTCTAAAATCCGCTATCTGTAATTTTTTTAAATCTGCTATACCCAACTTTTACTTTTTCCAAAACCCGCTATGCCATCATTTTTGGAAATAACGATAAACCATTTTTTATTTCTGAAATTTTCCGAAAACCGTTACTTGTCAAATCGTTCATGAAGACATTAGCGCTCTTTTGAATGATTATACTGTTTTCTGGAGGAGTGGTATATCGGCTTTTCGAATTAATAACTGAAGGAGAAGACATGGCGGATGATAAAAGTGACTTGGCGTTATTTGGAAATATGATAGAATTGGCTTAGCGTATAACGTATTTCGAAAAAAATTATAGAATTGGTTTAGCGGGAATTAGAAGCAAGTCGACGATATGTCAATGCTCTACTACAGGCCTACATGAAGGTCAAAGAAAGCCTGTGCCAGGACAGGAGGAAAGAAATGGATTGTAAATTCTAGCTGCTTCTGCTGTTTCTAAAAGTATTTATAAGAATGTAAATTTATAATGGACAAATCCTTTAAAACCACATAATATTCTATGTAAATTTAACTCGTTGATAATGAAAATAGTTATTACAATGCAATAAAAAGGAATGTTTTAGAACTTTGTACACTAAAGAGGACTTAGCAATTTCTGTCTACATCCTTCACGTGACAGACACACAAAGAAAACAGAAAGCAGAGTATCCGGTATTCACTACTGAAATGTATAGGAAGTTTAGGAAGGACGAAAAGAAACGCGTGTCAAGGCGAATACTCGGGAATGGCGGATTACATGAATGTAAATTTAATTATACTGAAAGGAAAAAAGCTTTTACTTACTGAAGGGGATTTACAGTCAACGAAGTATAAAAAGTATTCTGAACACTAATCATATTTCATTCGGTAGTTCTACAAAGAACAGACAAAGTTTATCTAATCATGAGAGTTAGAATAAATTCCGTCTTTCAAACCATAATTTCAAAATTCAAAAAATATAAAAAGCTAGAAACAAATCGCGAAAAGGCTTTGCAATGTCTTTTCTATATTATAAAAGCAGCAAATATTTTTGGAGCATTTCCAGCAATTTATTTCAAAGAAAAGAGAATTTTTGTCAAGTCTGAATCAAATTATGATTTGGGAAAGCACTACTTCACAATGGCGCTTTCATTAGTTGCTATTACGCTATTCAGTTGCGAATTCATCGATTGACATTGGCAGGAGACAATTCTCTATATTATGGAATGTGTTTCGTACTAGCCTGTATATACCTGGTAGCATTTTGCGCTCAGTTGGCGGTCTCTTTCTATTTGGAGGACCTCTTATTACTACTGAACAATATGAATCAAGTTATGGAACAGTTTCAAGGTAGCGCTTGAATTTTACATGCATTATTGGCATTATAATATCTTAAGAGTCACAAATTAATATTTCTATAAATATTTTCAGTGAAATATTGCGACAAGAATAAGAAGATTGATTTGCCTTTACGAGATTTACTATTTTGTAAAATTATGTCATTCCTAATTGTCGCTCAGCCTTGCACCGATGTCATATTCTACATCAGCATCTACGATCAACCGATATTTCCCTATGGTCAACTACCGAAAGAAAATCAATATATTGGAGTTGCAATTGCAGTAGGAGTTATAATTTGGTGGCTATGGACTGGTTACCTTCTAGTTATGGCATTCATAATGATTTTGGCTGACCTCGGATACCGACAATTTCAAAGCATTGGAAATCAGCTGAGGTAACTTTTGCTTAAATTCAAGAATAGGGCATTCGATCAGTCCCAGGTCTGACCACTGGCAAGCCACGGAAATACCGGCAATTTCAATTTCCCGGACCGCTGGGTTAGCTGTCCCAAATGTCCCAATTCCGGTACAGTAACACCGCGATATACAGCGTGGTCCATATCTAAGGTGGGGAGCTGTTCTGGAAGAACCGGAAGTAGTACAGCAAAATTGTTAACACCACTCGAAAGCCAATACAAAGTTACATTGGAATCTTAATTTTCATGGCCATGTCCCTGTGCATTCGTTTACACTGACAATTCTCCCAAAACAAGTCAAAAACATGAAATGTTCAAATTGATGAATAGCTAATTCATGGTAAAAATCCCGCGAGAGAGTAAAATCGCAAGTTTACTTGTGCTACCAATTTTCAGTGCTTACGTCACTTACTTTCATTAGTTTTTCTTCAAAAATGTCACTTATTAATGACACTGAAGAAGATCGCCTTTTTGATCGCATTAAGGCAATCGCTTGGAAGAAAGCTCGCGATGCAGGAGCAAAATTCATAAGCCAAGGTTGGGTATCTGGACGACTAAAGCGATGTATAAATTGGGAATAAAACCATGGCATATTATCAAAAGGGACTTTCCAAATAACAATTTTGGCACGGCAGAACTATTGGAACGCTTAACAACAGTTCTTGAAGAAATGAAGACTGACACCAATTTATTCGAAACTCTTCTTCGTTCATTTCCTGGTAGAAGCTGTTAGGGAAGCTGGAGGAGGACATATACGAAGTATTAGCTAATTGTAAACATATCGGAAAAGATAATTTGTTTTTAATGTTTCAATATTTTGATGAGGTTATTGTAGCTGGTACAACAAAAAAGTCCCTCGTGTAGACGACTTTATTTTATATGTTTTTGACTTTTTTGGGGAGATTTGTCAGCGTAAGCGAATGCGCAGGGATATGGCCATGAAAATTAAGATTCCAATGTAACTTTGTATTGGCTTTCGAGTGGTGTTAACAGTTTTGTTGTACTACTTCCGGTTCTTCTGGAACAGCTTCCCACCTTAGATATGGACCACCCTGTACATGCTATGTTATACTAAATTGCATAGCCATAATTTAGAAAATGTTTTGCAGTGAATTTTTTAAATGGTTTTAATGTTTTGAACGTTAATGTTTTTTAAATTTTCCGAAAAAAATTTGCGCACAATGACAATTTTTCAGTGAGTTTTGAGAGGTAGCCACTCACCACTCTTTACTTCACCGACACTACACTGACACTCAATCTCAAAATCTCAACTCTCAATCGGTGGGACCGTACCAATCAACCTCTCCTTTTTCAAAACCTCACCTCTCAACTAACAGCTCAAATTTGCTTGCAATTGCAATTTTTGTCTGAGATCAAAATTTAAACGAGTTTTGAGAGGTAGCCACTCCATTTTCTAATTCTTATATCTCAACTAACCACTTGTCTCTTTTTCTCAAAACTCACATATCGTTTTTCAAAACCTCACCTCTCAACTAACAGATTATCTCCTTTTCTCAAAACCCCACCTCTCCTCTTTTACAACCTCACCTCTCCATTTTTGGAACCTCACCTCTCACTTCTTCTTTTTTTAAATGTGCGAGCAGGTCTCTCACTCTCTCCCTCTCGCCTCTCAGTCGAAAATGAAAGGTGAGTTGAGATTGAGAGCGCCTGACCTGAATACAATTGCATGATTGAGAGGTGAGCAGCGATTGGGACCTCTGATTTGTGTTGCAACCGCTCAATCACGAGATTGGAAGTCCGAGTAATGAATCAACACAGGATCAGTATGATTAGTTTTACATTAAAATTGTTCACTATTACTATATTTGTAGATACGGTGGATCAGAATACTTGACCCATTCCGTGTTACGAACACCCCACCATTTCGTGCGCTTCTACAGAATTGGAAGATTACTGTTGGGAATTCTTCAAGGGCCAATAAGGGTCTCCTTCCAGCCTATCGGCTTCATGGTCTATCGTGGAATCATATTCACAAATCTTTTAATGTGGAAACATGGTTCACAAATGTCGACAATCAACATCTCAATTCTAATAGCTTTTGTACTTTTAGTTGGTACAGTTTGGTATATTGTTTTAACCCTGTTAAGTAATGTATCCATTATTATAAACACCACAACAAAATCTGTATCACTGTTCACTTCTAAGAATAAGGCAGACATGGTTTATATGAGAAAGTATCAAATATCATGTAGGCGATTTGTCTTCTTGATAGGAGATTACATAAAGATTGACAGAACGAGTGCCCAAGATTTTGTCTTGAGCCTTACTAGGGGCACATTGAAACTCCTCATGAATTTATGAATTGGGAAATCTGAAGCTAAAAAAGTCATTACTCCTGTAACTTATAAAAATGGAATATTAAGTATCTGATTTACCTTGGGTATATTTATTTGCCTTTGCCACCCATTTTCGAGAATAGGCTATTGTAAGGGTTTAATAACTTTAAGAGTGGAACCTTGTATCCCGATCACAATGGTGCTTGAGTTATTGTACACAATCAAACATTAACCAACACAGACAAGCAAGCAGAAAAAATTAACCCATAAAGTAAAGCAATGTTCCGTAGCTTTATAGGTTGGACTTCCACAATGTTCTATGAAAAACAAATATTATCATGTCAATGCACTACAAGCATACAAGAAGGACGAAAGGAAGCGCGTGCCACGAGGAAGGAAATGGGAAAAGTGGATTAAAAGATTGGCAAATTCTAGTTTCTTCTGTTGTTTCTAATGCCGTTTAAGAATGTTTTAAAATTGGCGAAACCTCTCAAAATACAAAGTATTCTATTGTACATTTTATTCGTTGATAATGAAAGTAGTTAGTTTTAGAACTTCACACACCAACAAGACTTAGCAAGTTCTGTCTGCATCAACTGCATATATTTGGTGAATGAATTTGAAGTGAATTTGTAAGAAATATGTTCGTGTATCAAAGAGTATGCCAACTGAAGTGAATTCCATCGTCCAAAACATAATTTCAAAAGAAGAGGAATATAAAACCCGTGAAAGAAAAAAGAAATAACTAAAAGGCTCACGTGGAATGTCTCATGAGCGTTGTGAAAACGGTGAATTTCTTTGGGGCCTTTCCAGTAATTTATATGAACAAAAACAAATTTTTGTCAAGTCGAAATCAAATTACGATTTGCGGAGACATTACTTCAGAGCAACGCTTTCTATAATTCCAATCACAATTTCACTGCTGAATTTGTACGTCTGATATTGGCAGGCGATAACTCCTTTTGAGTGTACTATGTATTTCTTTCTAATGTCATAGTCCCTCTTACGTTTATAGCGCATTATTTCTTTTTTTGAACAATTTATACTTGGATGCAATTAGAACGGGTTCTAGAAACAGCGACGCTAAGATGTTAAACCTCAATTTGTAATTACATATAATTATCTCATTCAAACCCATATAACCCATTCTTGTGTAGTGTACCAGATGCTATTTGGTTTCCAAGCTTTGTAACGTCCTGTATGTTACATGAGCAATGAGTGTTGAGTATTAAAACCACAAAAACACATGAAGTAAATGTTGTTTGCAACCCGAATTTTCGTTGGGTGGCTTTGACAATTGACATTAAGCTTTCCATTTAATCATGTCCCTTTATTTCCCTTTAGTGAGAACGCCCACATCACAGACACACACACAGACAAAACAGAAAGCAGAGTAATCGGCATCCGCTCCTGAAATGTTTAGGAAGGACGAAAAGAAACGCGTGCACGGCGAATAATCAGGAAAGGCGGATTTGTGAATATAAATTTAATTATAATGAAATGGGAAAGCTTCTACTCATTGAAGGGGATTTAATATTTAATGTTAGTCAACGATATTCATTCTTCTAGTATAAAGAATATTTATTCTGTCTACAAAACATATTTCATTCGATAGTGTTCTACCAAAAAACATGGTACGTTCATAAAATCATTGACTATGGCAGTTAAAATAAATACCATCCTTCGAACTATAATTTCGAAATTCAAAAAATATAAAAAGCTAGCAACAAATCGCGAAAAGTTTTTGCAATGTCTTTTCTATATTATAAAAGCAGCAAATATTTTTGGAGCATTTCCAGCAGTTTACCACAAAGAAAAGCGAATTTTTGTCAAGTCTGAATCAAATTTCGATTTGGGGAGACACTACTTCACAACGGCGCTTACATTAGTTAGCATTGTGCTATTCAGTTCCGAATTCATTCGCATGGAATTGGCAGGAGACAATTCTCTATATTATGGAATGTGTTTCGTACAAGCCTGTACATACCTGCTAGCATTTTGCACTCAGTTAGGGCTCCCTTTTTATTTGGAGGACCTCTTATTACTGCTAAACAATATATGTCTAATAGTGGAACAGTTTCAAGGTTAGCGCATCTTTATTGAATTTTACATGCATTGTAAATGTTTTATAACTTATAAGTTACAATTAATGTATCTATGCATGCTGAACATTTTTAGTGAAATATTGCGACAAGAATAAGAAGATTGATTTGCCTTTACGAGATTTGCAGTTTTGTCAATTTATGTCATTCCTAAGTGTCACTCAGCCTTGCACGGTTGTCATATTCTACATCGGTATCTACGATCAACCGATATTTCCCTATGGACAACTCCCGGAAGAATATCAATACATTGGAGTTGCAATTGCAGTAGGAGTTACAATTTGGTGGCTATGGACTGGTTACTTTCTAGTATTGGCATTCATAATGATTTTTGCTGATCTTGGACACCGACAATTGCAACTTATTGCACAACAGCTGAGGTAAATTTTACTTAATTTCTAGAATAGTGTATTCGATTAGTCACAGGTCTGACCACTGGCAAGTCACGGAGATACCGGCAATTTCCCGAATCTCGGGGTTAGCTGTCCCAAATGTCGCAATTCCGGTACGTAACACCGCGATACATATGCTATATACTAACTTGTATACTAAACCTCACCTCTAACCTCTCCTTTTTTAGAACTTCATCTCTAACCTCTCCTTTTTTAAAACCCCACCTCTCTTTTTATAAAGCCACAACCCACCTGTTTTAAAAGCTCACCTTTGAAATCTCACTTTAAATGGAGGGGTGAGTTGAGAGATTCTCACATCTGTATAAGAAGTGAGCAATAATTTTGACATTGTTTCTCACTCACTCCTCTCAACTCTCACATACTTGTTTGTGAGCAGGCCTCTCACTCTCACCGTCTTGCCTCCCAGTCGAAAATGAAAGGTGATCTGAGATTGAGAGCGCCTGACCTGAATACAATTGATTGATAGGTGAGCAGAAATTGGGGCCTCTGATTTGTGTTGCAACCCCTCAATCAATCAATGAATCAACAAAGTATATCATTGATACAGGATGAGTATGCTTAGTTTTACAGTAATTGCTCACTATTACTATATTTCTAGATTCGGTGGATCAAAATACTTGACCCGTTCAGTTTTACGAACACCCAATCATTTCGTACGCTTCCACAGAATTGGAAGATTACTGTTGGAAATTCTTCAAGGGATTGTAAGGGTCACCTTCCAGCCTATCGGTTTCTTGGTCTACCGTGGAATCTTATTTACAATTCTTTTAATATGGAAACATGGTTCACAAATGTCAACAGTCAATGTTTCAATTTTAATAGCTTTTGTACTTGGAGTTGGTACATTTTGGTATATTGTTTTAACCCTGGCAAGTAATATATCCACTATTATAAATACAACAACAAAATCTATATCGTTATTCACCTCTAATAATGGTGCAGATGTGGCATATATGAAAAAGTATCAAATGTCTTGTAGGTCCTTTGTATTAATGATAGGGGATTACATAAAGATTAACAGAACGAGTGCCCAAGACTTTGTCTTGAGCCTTACTAGAGGCACATTGAAACTTCTCATGAATTTATGAGTTGGGAAATCTGAAGCTAAAAAACGATCATTACTCTCCTGTAACTTAAAAAATGGAAAATTAAAGATCTGATTTGCCTTGGGTATAATTATTTGCTATTGGGACCAATTTTTGGGATTTGAATATTGTCATCGTTGGTAAGAAGTTGGCAGTAGTCAGCCAAATTACGCAATTAGGAAGATGACTAGATATTATTGCAAATACCTGAAGACAGTCCGGCTATTTTCATTTAGCCGAGACATTAAGCAAAAGGCCTAGGGATTTTTCTGAAAACCTAAACTTCTTACGGCATTAAGCTAAATTAATTTGCGGTTACCGTGTAATCATGTTTTCTTTTCTTAATGACTGAACTTCACTCGGTAGTAAGAAAAATTATGTATTTTGTTGTAATCAAAGGTAACAATGATGCCTGAGTTATTGTACAACTAAATGCACTGAAAATGTTATAAATACAGCAAACTCAAACTATTAAGTAAAGCAGAGTGGTGGACGCCCTCATTTTTCTATGAAAAATAAATGGTACTATGTAATACACAACAGGCATACATGAAGGACGAAAGGAAGCGCGTGCCAGGAGAAAGGAAATGAGAAAAGTAGATTAAAAGATTGTCAACTTCTAGCAGCTGCTTCTGTTGTTTCTAAAACTATTTATAAGAATGTAAAGTAATGAGCAAAACCTCTAAAAGTAAACAGTATTCTAATATATTTACTTGTTGATAATGAAAGTAGTTGCTATAATAAAAGGGAAAGTTTTAAACCTTTACACAATAAAGTGGATTTAGCAAGTCCTGTTTACATCAATTGAGTATTTGGTGTTCTCAGAACGTTGTTTGCGTTATCTAAGAATATGCCAGCTGCGGTAAATACCAGTATTAAGTCTAAACTAGTGGAATAGAAAATGCTTGAGACATCACGATGAGGCAATGCAAATTGTGATTTGTATTGTGGATTGATTTCACTTTAGTGAATGCGGTATCCGCTACTGAAATGTTTGAGAACGAAAAGAAACGCGTGTCATGGCGAATAATCGGGAAAGGCGGATTGCATGAATATAAATTTAATTATAATGAAAAGGGAAAAGCTTTTGCTTACTGAAGGGAATTTGCAGGCAAAGATATTATTTCTAGTATAAAGAATACTCTGTTCTATCTACATCAACATCATTCATTCGGTAGTCTATTTTTTTTACTAAGGCGCCAGTTCATAACTAACCATTGAAAGAATAAGCAATTTTACCATAATTTTTAAAAATTATTTTGTATTTCCTACAATAAGGGCCAAAATTGTTCAATATCTCGCAGTTCATTTGTAGCAAAGATGCTTACAATTCCCCTAGTATTTTTCATACGTGTAGGAAGTAGGAAGAGTCACCACAAAACTTTAGAATTTTTTGCAAATTGATTTTTACAGCATGCTTGTCCGGAATATGCTTACTAGAAGCACATTGAAACTTCTCATGCATTTCTGAAATGGGAAATCTGAAGCAACCGCAAGGAAACGTCCATGACTCTTCTGTAACTTCAAAAAATTGTGTACTAAGACATTAGCAAGTTTCATTAACACTTGGGGCAAAGGTTTACTATGAGTTTGGAGTAATGATACTTGAGACTGAATAAATATTTATTAACTTAATGTATTTATTATTTATATGAGGTAATTAGATCAGAGTCCGACGCCGATGAAAATTTGGTGGCGGCGGCGTGGTACCCCGGGGACTCTCGGCGGCGGCGGCGCGCCGGGTGACGCCGACAAAATGCGGTCGGCGCGGCGTGACCAGGAAAAATACCATTTATAGCGCATTTTTAGCGTTTTTGAAAATAAGTTATTACTATTTGGTTAAAATAAAAAGTTATTACACTTTATATTCATGGAAAAAACATAATAGCGCTATTGAATTTCACACTGACACAATTATTTACAGAAAAATTTTGTAAATATAGACTAAAATCTGTAAAATTTTTAATTTCTGAAGGCGGCGCCATAAAATTTTGCTCAGCGGCGCGCCGATCAAAATTTTGCGGCGGCGGCGGCGTCGAATTTTGGGTCGGCGTCGGCGGCGCGCCGGCGTCGGACTCTGAATTAGATAAGTGATGATTTTTCTGGAGATAAATCGATTATTTTTGAGGTGCGTTTAAATTTTACCCTTTTACTAATAAAAGTATCTCAATCACAATGATTCTTGAGTTGTTGTACAAAATTAAGCTAACTAACAAGCATTGCCAAACAAACGGACAAACCCAATCTATATAGCAAAGAATTAAGAGTTTTTCCACTGCAGAGGTAGACTGTAGACCTCCTCAGTTTTCTATGAAAACCAAATGATACCATGTTAACGCACTACACGCATACATGAAGGACGAGAGGAAGCATGTGCCAGGAGGAAGGAAATGGGGAAAGTGGATTAAAAGATTGGAAAATTCTAAGTGATTGTGTTGTTTCTAAAACTATTTATAAGAATGTAAATTTATAATGCGCAAAACCTCTAAAACCACATACTATTCTATTATACATTTAATTCGTTGATAATGAAAATAGTTATTATAATAAAAAGGAAAGTTTCAGAACTTTACACATTGAAGAGGACTTCATGTGATAGGACAGGAAAAATTCAAGAAAAGCTTTCATAATGTATCATGTCAGTTATCTTTAGAGCATTCTTAGCTATTTATGATGTGATGACGAATTATGCTGTCATCAATCAAATGACCATGTTCACTAAGGTCAAAATTAAATATTTGAAAAAAGGTAAGACTTCATGACTTTATCTAGTTTATTTACCTATTTAATGTTTGCAGTTGTATTAATGCTAAACTGTTCTAAACTGAATGTCTATTCTTATTTGTGATTTGCGGGTATTGAAGTTCAAATTGCATTGCATTTTATTTCTCTTTTTGCACAAAATCTAATATTTAATGGTCCAATTAGAACAGCTTCCAGAGCCAGCGAAGCTAAACGGTTAAACTTCAAGTTTTGATTTATTCCTATCCCAAGGTACGTGGATTTATAGTTACTGGGGGTATGGTAAACTCTTCCTAAAAATTTGATTTTTTCGAAGTGGAGTCACTTTCGAATCCATTAGTTATTTAACCTGGAATCAAATTTAGCAACAGTACCTCCACATCAATAAAATTTATTTTACAAATATGGCAAGCGCTTAACTTACCCCGCAGTGCCCCTAGTAATTATAAATCCACGCAACTTTTGTCAGTGCCATACAAACCCATTTTTGTCTACCAGATGGTAGTCATTTCCCTAGGCTTTGTAACACCCTGTGTATACATTACATGAATATTAAAACCCCAAAAGCACTGTAAGTAAATGTTGTTTACTACTTATCTTCATTTTGGATGGCATTGGCATTAAGCTTTCTATTTAATCTTGTAAAAGGTTTTATTTCATTTAGTGAGGTCACTCATATCACAGAAACAATCAGAAGAAACGGAACCAAGAGTATCCGGTATCCGCTCCTGAAATGTTTAGGAAGGACAAAAAGAACGCGTGCCATGGCGAATAATCGGGAAAGGCGGTTACATGAATATAAATTTATTTATAATGAAATGGAAAATGCTTCTACTCACTGTAAGGGATTTACATTCAAAGATATTAATCTAGTATAAAAACTATTCCGTCTACATCAACATAATTCACTCGGTATTTTTCTACCAAAGAGTAAGTTCAACTAATTGTTGAATATGCCAGCTACAATGAAGTCCGTTATTCAAACTATAATTTCAAAATACAAAAAATATAATAGGCTAGAAACAAATCGAGAAAAGGCTTTGCAATGTCTTTTCTATATTATAAAAGCAGTAAATATTTTTGGAGTCATTCCGGCAGCTTACCGCAAAGAAAAACGAATTTTTGCAAAGTCTAAATCCAATTTCGACTTGGGAAGACACTACTTCACAATGGCTCTTACAATGGTTAGCATTGCGATGTTCTGTTCCGAATTCATTCGCATGGAATTGGCAGGAGATAATTCTCTATATTATGGAATGTGTTTCGTACTTGCCTGTATATACATGCTAGAATTTTGCACTCAGTTGGCGTTCTCTTTTTATTTGGAGGACCTCTTACTATTCCTTAACAATATGAATCAAATAATGGAACACCTTCAAGGTTAGCGAATTTTTATTGAGTTGTACCTGCATTATATTGTTTTATAAATTATTTATAATTAATTCATAAAATTATATTTCTATATTTTTAGTGAAATATTGCGACAGAAATAAGAAGATTGATTTCCCTTTGCGAGATTTGCAGTTTCTTCAATTTATGCCATTCTTAATTGTCGCTCTGCCTTGCAAAGTTGTCATTTTCTACATTTGTATCTACGATCAACCGATATTTCCCTATGGACAACTCCCGGAAGAAAATCAATACATTGGAGTTGCAATTGCAGGAGGAATTATAGTTGGGTGGCTATGGACTGGATACATTCTACTATCGGCATTCTTACTGATTTACTGTGACATCACATACAGAGAATTGCAGAGTGTTGCAGGGCAGCTAAGGTAACTTTTACTTAAATTCAAGAATAGTGCATACGATTAATCCAAGGTTTGACAAATGGCATATCACGGAGATACCGGGATTTCCCGAATCTCGGGGTTAACACTAATAATCCCGCATCCCGGCACTACAAAGTCTACCCATTTTTGAGTACCATTTTTATTTGTTAAAGGGACAATTTTATGGAATACAGAATAAATTAGTATGGTGGACGAAAAATAGATGAAGTTAAGTTAATCTATAATATAGATTGTAAAACACAATTTAAAACGATTAAAGCTTTCAACATTTCTTAAATTGGCCTTAAAAATTTTGAGTTATACATTGTATGTCAGTTTTTGTTGCTAATGACGAGATTTGATATCATATTGATGAATCTGCCTAGTACTTATGATCCACGATGAAAATGCCTTGCTTTACAATAATTGTTCAATATATCTCTAGATTCGGTGGGTCAAACTACTTGACAGAGTCAATTCTACGAACCCCCGATCATTTTGTTCGCTGCCACAAAATTGGACTACTACTAGCGAAAATACTGCAAGGGGCAATAAGGGTCTCCTTCCAGCCGATCGGCTTCATGGTCTATCGTGGAATCTTATTCATAAATCTTTTATTATGGAAACATGGTTCACAAATGTCGACAATCAATGCTTCAACTCTAATATTTTTTGCATTTATAGTTGGCACAATGTGGTATATTGTTTTAACCCTTCTCAGTAATGCTTCCCAAATTATAAACTCCACAACAATATCTATACCCCTATTCACTTCCAAGAATGGTGCAGACATGGTTTATATGAAAAAGTATCAAATGTCTTGTAGACCCTTTGTATTCATGATAGGAGATTACATAAAGATTAACAGAAGGAGTGCCCAGGATTTTGTCCTGAGCCTTACTAGAGGTACATTGAAACTACTCATGAATTTTTGAATTGGGAAATCTGAAGCTAGAAAACGTCCACTACTGTAACATAAATAATTGCTAAATTACGGGTTTGATTTGCCTTGAGTATAATTATTCGCTATTGGGACCCATTTTTGGGAGTTGGTTATTGTTATGATTGTATATATTGTGTGGTATGTAAAGGTTTGTAGTACATTTGTAGAATGTGTCGAGAGAGTCTGTCGTGTTGAACACGAGGGAAAGACAGATTATTACGAGTAACGCCAAAGATAAGAGACGTGAATCTGCACTTTGTCCTCATTAATGATTGCTGATAGTTTACTAGACTAAAATGCACACCTTAATGGTCATTAGTGTTATTTGTTATTCATTATTTGTCTTGTAATGCTAAATTACAGTTACAAAGCATAGCAGGTGTGTTTACTAATGGATAGAATTTCAAAGGAAACAAATTTGTAGTTCTACCTCAATGATTCTTGAGTTATTGAACAGTTAATGTACTAAGTAATAAATACAGCAAACCCAAACCGTAAAAAGAAGCAGAGTGTACAACCCCCTCAGTTTTCTATGAAAAACAAATGCTAATAAGTCAATATACTACAGGCATACATGAAGGACAAAAGGAAGCGCGTGCCAGAAGGAAGGAAATGGGAAAAGTGGATTAAAAGATTGGCAAATTCTAGCAGCTTCTGCTACTACTACCGCTATTTAAAAGAATATAAATTTATAATGGACAAAACCACTAAATCGCATTTTATTCTAACGTAGATTTACTTCGTTGATAATGAAAGTAGTTGTTATAACAAAAAGGAAAGTTTTAGAACTTCACACACTGTGTTGGACTTACCAAGATCGGTTTACACAAATCCTGTTCTACAAAAGAAAATACAATCTGTTGTCGGCTAGTCTAAGCACATAAAATTGCCTGCTGTAATAAATTCCACCATCCAAAATATAATTCCGAAATGCAAGAATATAAAACGCTTGAAAAAAGTCCAGAAAACTTTTTACAATGTATCATGTCAATTGTGAATATCTCTAGAGCTTTTCCAGCAATTTATGATGTGATGATGAATCATGACAATTTGATTATGTCATTAATCAAATTTCCATGTTGACTAAGCTCAAAAATAATTATTTAAAAAAAGTATGACTTAAATTCATCTACTTTATTTACCTATTTCTTAATACTTCTAGTTGTATTAATACCAAACTGTTATAAACAGAATGCGTTCCATTTGTAAATTGCACAACACTATATTTTGATTAGTAGGTATTACAGTTCAATTTATTTTGCATTTTATTTCTCTTTTATCACAAAATGTAATATTTAAGGTTGCAATTAGAATAGAACACCTTCCATAACCAGCGAAGCGAAGCGATTAATCCAATATAGGTTAAATATGTTAAGCCTCAAATTTCAAATTTTGAATTATGTCTATTCTATAATATACAAACTCATTTCTGTGTATAGGTACAAGATGGTAGTTGTTTCCCCAGCTTTGTAACGCCCTGACATAAATATTGAAGCCAGAGAAACATTGGAAGTAAAAGTTGTTTACTATTTACGGAACTTCCGTGTTGGGTGGCATTGACATTAATTGTATTTAATCTTGTAAAACGCTTTATTTCATTTTAGTGAGATCTCTCACATCACAGACACACACAGACAAAACAAAAAGCAGAGTATCCGGTATCCGCTCTTGAAATGTTTAGCAAGGACGAAAAGAAACGATTGTCATGGGGAATAGTCGGGAAAGGAGGATTACATGAATATAAATTTAATTCTAATGAAATGGAAAAAGGTTGTCAGAAGGGGATATTTACAGTCAAAGATATTTATTCTAGTATAAAGACAATTCCTTCTACTTCCACATAATTCATTCGATATTTTTCTACCAAAGAATAACTTCAACTAATCGTTGAATATGCCAGCTACAATAAAGTCCATCATTCAAAACATAATTTCAAAATACAAAGAATTTAAAAATCTGGAAACAAACCGCGAAAAGGTTTTGAAATGTCTATTCTATATTATAAAAGCAGCAAATATCTTTGGAGCATTTCCAGCAGTTTATCACAAAGAAAAACGAATTTTTGTCAAGTCTGAATCAAATTTCGATTTGGGAAAACACTACTTCACAATGACGCTTTCCTTAGTTGGTATTGTGCTATTCAGTTCCGAATTCATTCGCTTGACATTGGCAGGAGACAATTCTCTATATTATGGAATGTGTTTCGTACTAGCCTGTATGCACCTGCTAGCATTTTGCGCTCAGTTGGCGCCCTCTTTTTATTTGGAAGACCTGTTATTATTGCTAAACAATGTGAATCAAGTAGTGGAACAGCTTCAAGGTTAGCGCATCTCTTTGTTAAATTTTGCATGTATGTTTTATAAGTTATAAGTCACAATTAATATTTCTATGCATGCTGGACATTTTCAGTGAGATATTGCGACAAGAATATGAAGATTGATTTGCCTTTACGAGATTTGGAGTTTTGTCAATTTATGTCATTCCTAATTGTCACTCAACCTTGCATGGCTGTCATATTCTACATCGGTATCTACGACAAACCGATATTTCCCTATGGCCAATTGCCGAAAGAAAATCAATACATTGGAGTTGCAATTGCAGGAGGAATTACAGTTTGGTGGCTATGGACTGGTTACCTTCTAGCAGCGGCATTCTTAATGATTTTTGCGTTCCTCGGATACCGACAATTTCAAAATATTGGAGAGCAGCTAAGGTAACTTTTACTTAAATTCAAGAATAGTGCATTCGATCAGTCCCAGATCTGACAACGGGCACGTCACGTCACGCAGATACCGGCAATTGCCGGAATCTCAGGGTTAGCTGTCCCAATTCCGGTACTATATGTAGTGCTTCACAAATTTACGGAAAAAATTTTCATACAATGGCAATTTTTGCATGAGATCAAAATTTAAGTGAATTTTCAGAGGTAGCCATTCACCACTCTTTTTTACTGCACCACCATGATTTTCACTCTCAACTCTCAATCGGCGGAATCACACCTCTCAACTGACCTTACTCACCTCTTTTTTCAAAACCTCAAATCCCATTAATGAATCTACAGAGTATTTTAGATACAGGATAAGATATATAGCAATTTAGCAGAGATGTATAGTTTTACAATAATTGTTCACTGTTACTATATTTTTAGATTCGGTGGATCAAAATACTTTACCCATTCAGTTTTACGAACATCCGATCATTTTGTTCGTTTCCACAGAATTGGAAGACTATTGTTTGAAATTCTTCAAGAGATCGTAAGGGTCTCCCTCCAGCCCATCGGCTTCATGGTCTATCGTGGAATCCTGTTCACAAATCTTTTAATATGGAAACATGGTTCACAAATGTCAACACTCAATGTTTCAATTCTAATAGTTTTTGTACTTGGAGTAGGTACATTTTGGTATATTGTTTTAACCCTGTTAAGTAATGTATCCATTATTATGAATACCACAACAAAATCTATATCACTATTCACCTCTAAGAATGGTGCGGACAAGGTTTATATGAAAAAGTATCAAATGTCTTGTAAGCCCTTTGTTTTCATGATAGGAAATTACATGAAGATTAACAGAAGGAGTGCCCAGGATTTTGTCTTGAGCCTTACTAGAGGCACATTGAAACTTCTCATGAATTTATGAGTTGGGAGGAGGCTAAATAACGGTCATTACTATCCTGTAACTTAAAAAACTGAAAATTAAAGATCTGATTTGCCTTGGGTATAATTATTTGCTATTGGGACCCATTTTGGGATTTGGGTATTGCTATGATTGTATATATTGTGTGGTACGTAACGGAGATGAGATTTGTAGTGTATTTGTAGAATGTTGTCGAGAGAGTCAGTCGTGTTGAGCACGAGATAAAGACAGATTATTACGAGTGACGCCTTAGGGTAGTGTAGACACATGCATCCTGGACTTTTTCCGTAATAATGAATTGCTGAAAACAAATGCTACTACCTATGTCAATCACTAACTACAAGCATACATGAAGGACAAAAGGAAGCATGTGCCAGGAAATGGGAAAAGTGGATTAAAAGATTGGCAAATTCCAGCTGCTTCTGCTGCTCCTACAGCTAGTTATAAGAATATAAATTTATAATGAGCAAAACCTCTAAAACCCCATAATATTCTAATGTACATTTACTTCGTTGATAATGAAAGTAGTTATTATAACAAAAAGGAAAGTTTTGGAACTATACACACTGAAGAGCACTTAGCAAGTTCTGTCTAAATCATGAATTCCATCATTCAAAACATAATTTCAAAATAAGAGAAATATAAAACGCTTGAAAGAAATCACGAAAAGGTTCATGTGGAATATCTCATGCTTACTGTGAAAATGGTTAATTTCTTTATAGCATTTCCGGTAATTTTTATGAATGAGAAACGAATTTTTGTCAAGTCTAAATCAAATTACAATTTGTGGTGAAATTATTTCACAGCAGCGCTTTCTATAATTCCTATATCACAATATTCACTGCTGAATTTGTACATTTGACATTTCCAGGCGATGACTACTTTTATTACTTAGTGGTTTTCAAATGTTATGGATTCTTGGTTCTTTATACCGCATACAGTACCTACACCTTTTCGTTTACATTGTATAACAATATAAACACCCTCAAGGAAGACATTTAAAGAAGTCGGTATTTTTGCTGAATTTTGTACAAAGAAATTAGTGGATATCAATTTTAAAAATATATTTCAATATCAAAGTCGGTCTACTGGAAGAGCTTGCTGATTGCTGACTTGTCTGGCCGACAAACGCAGACACCAAAGATCGTGCTGACTAAGCTCAAAAGTAATTATATTGGAAATATAGGACTTTTTTCATCCTGCTTATCAACGTATTTCAGTCACATTAATTCTAATAAAATGTTCTAAATTGAATATCTTTTAATTTTAAACTGAAGAACGACATGATTGATTTGTGGATAATAAAGTTCAAAGTTTACAGCGTTTTTGCACAATTTATACTTTTAAGGATGCAATTAGAACGGCTTTTAGAAACAGCGAAGCGAAGATGTTAAACCTCAATTTGTTATTACATATCTCATTCAAACCCATTCCAGTGTACCAGATGTTATTGGTTTCCAAGTTTTTTAACACCCCGTATGTTACATGGGTATTGAAACCAGTACAACCCTGGAAGTAAATGTTGTTTACTATTTATCGAATTTTCTAGTTGGGTGGCATTGGCAATTGACGTTAAGCTTTCTATTTAATCATTTTAAAGGTTTAATTTTCCTTTAGTAAGACCGCCCGCGTTACAGACATACTCAGGAAAAACAGAAACAAGAGTATTCGGTATCCGCTTCTGAAATGTTTAGGAAGGACGAAAAGAAACGCGTGTTATGGCAAAAAATCGGGAAAGGCGGATTGCATGAATATAAATTTCATTCTAATGAAAGGGAAAAGGCTTTTACTCACTGAAGAGGATTTACAGTCAAATGTATTCATTCTAGTATGAAGAATACCTATAAACTATCCAAGTCAACATAGTTTTCTGCTAAACAGAAAGTTCAACTAATCATTAAACATGCTAGTTAAAATAAATTCCATCCTTCAAACTATAATTTCAAAATACAGAAAATATACAAAGCTACAAACAAATCGCGAAAAAGCTTTGCAATGTCTTTTCTATATTATAAAAGCAGCAAATATTTTTGGAGCATTTCTAGCAGCTTACCGCAAAGAAAACCGAATTTTTGCCAAGTCTGAATCAAATTTCGATTTGGGAAGACATTTCTTCACAATGGCACTTTCATTCGTTGGTATTGCGCTATAATACTTCCGAATTTATTCGCTTGATATTGGCAAGAGACAATTCTCTATATTATGGTATGTGTTTTGTACTAGCCTATATATATACCTGCTAGTATTTTGCGCTCAGTTGGGGCTTTCTTATTATTTGGAGGACCTCTTATTACTGCTAAACAATATGAATCTAATAATGGAACAGTTTCAAGGTTAGCACATCTTTATTGAATTCTACATGCATTAAAAATACTTTATAAATTATTAAAATTAAGTCACAAAATAGTATTTTTATATTTTTAGTGAAATATTGCGACAGAAATAAGAAGATTGATTTCCCTTTGCGAGATTTGCAGTTTCTTCAATTTGTGCCATTCCTAATTGTAGCTCTGCCTTTCAAAGTTGTCATTTTCTACATTTGTATATACGATCAACCGATATTTCCCTATGGACAACTACCGGAAGAAAATCAATACATTGGAGTTGCAATTGCAGGAGGAGTTATAGTTTGGTGGCAGTGGACTGGTTACATTCTTCTAGCGGCATTCTTACTAATTTTCTGTGACATCGGATACAGAGAATTGCAGGGTGTTGCAGGGTAACTAAGGTAACTGTTATATAAATTCAAGAATAGTGCATTAGATCAATCCCAGGTTTCCTATTATATTTGAAATCCTATTCATGAATGCACTCAGAATTATTGATGGGGGATGGAAATGCCGTGTTTTACAATAATTGTTCACTATATTTCTAGATTCGGTAGGTCAAACTACTTGACAGAGTCAATTCTGCGAACCCCCGATCATTTTGTTCGCCTCCACACAATTGCACTACTAATTGCGGAAATACTGCAAGGAACGATAAAAGTCGCCTTCCAGCAGATCGGTTTCTTGGTCTATCGTGGAATCTTGTTCACAAATCTTTTAATATGGAAACATGGCTCACAAATGTCAACTGTCAATGTTTCAACACTAATATTTTTTGTAATTATAGTTGGTACAGTATGGTACATTGTGTTAACCCTTTTCAGTAATGCTTCCCATATTATAAACAGCACAACCAAATCTATATCCCTATTCGCTTCTAAGAATGGGGCAGACATGGTATATATGAAAAAGTATCAAATGTGTCGTGGGCCCTTTGTATTCATGATAGGAGATTACATGAAGATTAACAGAAGGAGTGCCCAGGATTTTGTCTTGAGCCTTACTAGAGGCACATTGAAACTTCTCATGAATTTCTGAATTGGGAAATCTGAAGCAAGAAAACGTCCCACTACTCTTCTTTATTTTCAAAAACCGAATATTTGTAGTCGTAATCTGGATGGTTTGGGGATAAATGATTGCGTATTGGGGGCTATTATCGGGATTTGGGTATTGTCATTATATGCGTATATTGTTGTATATAAAAGAGATGATTTGTAGCACATCTTTAAAATTAAAATACACACATAATTGTCGATAGTGTTTTTCCTGATTATTCATATTTTAATGCTAAATCCCATAGCATTATAACAGACATGTCTGCTAGTGTATAGAATTTAAAAGTGGCAACTTTCTATCTGGACCACACTGATTCCTGAGTTATTGAACACAATCAAACTCACAAACAAATTGGTAAAGCGGAGTTCTTCCACTTTATAGGTGGACCCCCTCAATTGTCTATGAAAAACAAATGATACAATGTTAATGCACTACAAGCATAAATGAAGGACGAAAGGAAGCATGTGCCAGAAGGAAGGAAATGGGAAAAGTAGATTAAAAGATTGGCAACCTCTACCTGCTTCTGTTGTTTCTAAACTAAACCTATTTATAAGAATGTAAATTTATAATGGGCAAAACCTCTAAGACCACACAATATTCTAACGTATGCTCAATTCGTTGATAATGAAAATAGTTATTATATTAAAATTGAAAGTCTTAGAACATCACAAACTGTAGAGGTCTTCCTAGGGTCGGTCTACACCAATTTTATTTGGTTTACTACAAAATAAAATACAATCTGTTGTCGGTTAGTGTAAGCTCATGGAATTGCCTGCTGTAATAAATTCCACCATTCAAAATATAATTCCGAAATGCAAGAATATAAAACGGTTGAAAACATTCAAGAAAAAGTTTTAAAATGCATCATGTCAATTTGAAAATATCTTTAGAGCATTTCCAGTAATTTCTTATACAATGATGAATTATGATGTCATCAATCAAATGTACGTACATGTTGACTAAGCTCAAAAATAATTATTTGAAA
The DNA here is from genome assembly GCA_020352615.2 of Yoshiicerus persimilis. NCBI lineage: Eukaryota > Metazoa > Arthropoda > Collembola > Entomobryomorpha > Tomoceridae > Yoshiicerus > Yoshiicerus persimilis. Next base: position 13,974,244 of record CM036941.2, read on the forward strand.
AAATGCGACCTTAAATGATCTAGTTTATTTACCTATTTCTTAATACTTGTTGTATTAATACTAAACCGGTATAAACAGAATGTCCTCTAATTGTAAATTACACCGCAATATATTTCGATTTGTGATTATTAAAGTTTAATTTATTCTGGATTTTATTTCTCTTTTCGCTCAAAAAGTGATATTTAAGGTTGCAATTAGAACAGTTTCCTTAACCAGCAAAGCGACGCAGTTAGCCCTACATAGGTTAAATAGGTTAATCCTCAATTTTTTAATTATGTCTGTGTTATACAAAAACCCATTTCTGTGTACAGGATGGTTGTTGTGTTTCCCCAGCATTGTAAATGTAGCGCCCTGTATATTACATGAATATGGAAACCAGAAAAACACTGAAAGTAAAAGTTATTTATTATTTACCGAATTTCCGTGTTGGGAGGCAATGACATTAATCTTTCTATTTAATCTTGTAAAACGTTTTATTTCATTTTAGTGGAACCTCTCACATCACAGACACACACAGACAAAACACAACGAAGAGTATTCTGTATCCGCTCCTGAAATGTTTAGGAAGGACGAAAAGAAACGCGTGCCATGGCGAATATTCGGGAAAGGCGGATTTCATGAAAATAAATTTAGTTATACTGAAAGGGAAAAACGTTTTACTTACTGAAGGGGATTTCCAAAGATAATAATTGTAGTATAAAGACTATTCCGTCTACTTCCACATAATTCATTCGGTACTTTTCTACCACAGAGTCAGTTCAACTAATCGTTGAATATGTCAGATACAGTGAAGTCCATTATTCAAACTATAATTTCAAAATACAAAAAATATAAAAAGCTAGAAACAAATCGCGAAAAGGCTTTGCAATGTCTTATGTATATTATAAAAGCAGCAAATGCTTTTGGAGTATTTCCAGCCGTTTATCGCAAAGAAAAACGAATTTTTGCCAAGTCTAAGTCAAATTTCGATTTGGGAAGACACTACTTTACATTGGTGGTTACATTTCTTAGCATTGCGCTTTTCTGTTCCGAATTCATTCGCTTGACATTGGCAGGAGACAATTCTCTATATTATGGAATGTGTTTCGTACTAGCCTGTATATACCTGCTAGCATTTTGCGCTCTGTTAGTGTTCTCTTTTTATATAGAGGACGGCCTATTTTTGATAAACAATGTTAATAAAGTAGTGGAACAGTTTCAAGGTTAGCGCGTCTTTATTGAATTTTACATGCATTAAAAATGCTTTACAAATTATTTATAACTAAGTCACAAAATAATACTTCTCTATTTTTAGTGAAATATTGCGACAGAAATAAGAAGATTGATTTCCCTTTGCGAGATTTGCAGTTTTTTCAATTTATGCCATTCCTAATTGTCGCTCTGCCTTGCAAAGTTGTCATATTCTACATCGGTATTTACGATACAGCGATATTTCCCTATGGAAAACTCCCGGAGGAAAATCAATACATCGGAGTTGCAATTGCAGGAGGAATTATAGTTTGGTATCAATGGACTGGTTATATTATACAATCGGCATTCTTACTGATTTTCTGCGACGTCGGATACAGACACTTGCAGAATATTGGGGAGCAGCTAAGGTAACTTTTACTTAAATTGAAGAACAGTGCATTTTATCAATCCCAGGTTTGACCACTGGCAAATCACGGAGATACCGGGATTTCCCGAATCTCGGGGTTAACTGTTATTATCCCGGTAATACAAAGTTTAGCCAATTTGAGTACTATTTTTAATTCTTCATGGCACACTTTTGCGGAATACAGTTATATTATAGTTTATAAGGTAGATTGTAAAACACAATTAAAAAGTCCTACTACAAAAACCAAAAACGATTAATGCTTCTTAATTAAAGAATGATGCGGATTCGATTGTTAATGTTTCTCAAGTTGACCATAAAGGTTTTGAGTTATACATTGTATATAAATTTTTGTTGCTAATCACGAGAATGGAAATCCTATTCATGAAGCGACACAGTATTATTGGTACACGATGAGTATGCCTAATTTTACAATAATTGTTCAATATATTTCTAGATTCGGTGGGTCAAACTACTTGACAGAGTCAACTCTACGAACCCCCGATCATTTTATTCGCTGCCACAAAATTGGACTACTTCTTTTGGGAATCCTACAAGGGGCAATAAGGGTCTCCTTCCAACCGATCGGCTTTTTGGTCTACCGTGGAATCTTATTCACAAATCTTTTAATATGGAAACATGGCTCACAAATGTCGGCAGTCAATGTTTCAACATTAATATTTTTTGTAATTATAGTTGGTACAATGTGGTACATTGTGTTAACCCTTTTCAGTAATGCTTGTAGTATTATAAACACCACAACAAAATCTATATCACTATTCACTTCTAAGAATGGTGCAGACATGGTTTATATGAAAAAGTATCAAATTTCTTGTAGGCCTTTTGCATTCATGATAGGAGATTACATAAAAATTAACAAAAGGAGTGCCCAAGATTTTGTCCTGAGCCTTACTAGAGGCACATTGAAACTACTCATGAATTTCTGAAATGGGAAATCAGAAGCAAGAAAACGTTCACTACACTCCATTATTTCCAAAAATGGAAAATTTGTAATCTGAATGGATTTAAAGGTAATAATCGCGTTTGGGGGACTATTAACGGGGTTTGGATGTTGTCATTATATGCGTATATTACTGTTGTATATAAAAGAGATGATTTGTAGCACGTCATTAGAATGCTAGATTAAAATACACACATAATTGTCATTAGTTTTTTCCTGATTTTGCATATTTTAATGCTAAATCACATAGCATAACAGATATGTATACTAGTGTATAGAATTTCTTCCACTTTATAGGTAAACCCCCTCAATTGTCTATGAAAAACAAATGATACGATGTTAATGCACTATAAGCATACATGAAGGACGAAGGACGAAAGGAAGCGCGTGTAAGGAGAAAGGAAATTGGAAAAGTGGATTAAAAGATTGGCAACTTCTAGCTGCTTCTGTTGTTTCTAAGCTAAACCTATTAATAAGAATGTAAATCTATAATGGGCAAAACCTCTGAGACAACATAGTATTCTAATGTATATTTAATTTGTTGATAATGAAAATACAGTTATTATAATAAAATGGAAAGTTTTAGAACTTCAAACACTGTAGAGGACTTCCCAAGATCAGTCTACACCAATCCTATTTGGTTTTTTACAAAAGAAAGACAAGACAAAAGAAAGTCTGTTGTTGGCTAGTTTAAGCAAGAAGTCCACCATTCAAAATATAATTCCAAAATGCAATAATATAAAACGCTTGAAATAATTCATGAAAAAGTTTTACAATGCATCATGTCAATTGTGAAAGTATCTTTAGAGCATTTCCAGCAATTTTTGATGTGATGATGAATAATAATGATGTCGTGTTGATTGACCTCAAAAGTAAATATTTGACAAAAGAATGACTTAATTTCATCTAGTTTATTTACCCATTTCTTGTAGTTGTAGTTGTATTAATTCTAAACTATGCTAAACAGAACATCTTCTAATTGTAAATTGCACAACAATATATTTTGATTTGTGATTATTAAAGTTCAACTTATTGTGCATTTTATTTCTCTTTTCGCACAATTCGCAATTAGAACAGCTTCCATCCAGCGAAGCGGTTAATTATATATAGGTGAAATAGGTTAATCCTCAATTTTTGAATTATGTCTATGTTATACAAAAATCCCATTTCTGTGTACAGGATGGTCGTTGTTTCCCCAGCTTTGTAACCTGTATATTACATGAATATTGAAGCCAGAGAAACACTGGAAGTAAGAGTTGTTCACTATTTACCGAATTTCCGTGTTGGGTGCATTGACATTAATCTTTCTATTTAACCTTGTAAAGGGTTTTATTTCATTGTAGTGAGACCGCTCAAGTCACAGGCACACACAGACAAAACGGAAACAAAGTATCCGGTACCCGCTCCTTTAATATTTAGGAAGGACGAAAAGAAACGCGTGTCATGGCGAAAAATCGGGAAAGCCGGATGGATTACATGAATATAAATTTAATTACAATGAAAGGGAAAATCCTTTTACTCACTGAAGGGGATTTAAAGTCAAAGATATTAATTCTAGTATAAAGACTATTCCGTGTACTTCAACATAATTCATTCGGTACTTTTCCACGAAAGAGTAAGTTCAAAGTTCAACTAATCGTTGAATATGCCAGCTACAATAAATTCCATCCTTCAAACTATAATTTCAAAATTCAAAAAATATAAAAACCTGGAAACAAATTACAAAAGGGCTTTGCAATGTCTTATGTATATTATAAAAGCAGCAAATATTTTTGGAGTATTTCCAGCAGTTTATCGCAAAGAAACACGAATTTTTGTCAAGTCTAAATCAAATTTCGAATTGGGAAGACACTACTTCACAATGGCGCTTATATTTCTTAGCATTGCCCTATTCGGTTCCGAATTCATTCGCTTGGCATTGGCAGGAGACAATTCTCTATATTTCGGAATGTGTTTCGTACTAACCTGTATATTCCTGCTGCTCTTTTGCACTGAGTTTGCGATCTGTTTTTATTTGGAGGACCTCTTATTAGTGCTAAACAATATGAATTTTATAGTGGAACAGTTTCAAGGTTAGCGCATCTTTATTGAATTTTACAAGCATTGAAAATGTTTTATAAATTAGAATTCACAAAATAATATTTCTATATGCCGAACTTTTTTAGTGAAATATTGCGACAGATATAAGAAGATTGATTTCCCTTTGCGAGATTTGCGGTTTTTTGAATTTGTGCCATTCCTAATTGTCGTTCTGCCTAGCGTCGTCGTCATATTCTACATCTGTATTTACGATACAGAGATATTTCCCTATGGACAACTGCCGGAAGAAAATCAATACATTGGAGTTGCAATTGCAGGAGGAGTTATAGTTTGGTGGCAGTGGACTGGTTACGTTATACTATCGGCATTCTTACTGATTTTCTTTGACATCGTATACAGACAATTGCAGAGTATTGCAGAGCAACTAAGGTAACTTTTACTTAAATTCAAGAATAGTGCATTAGATCAATCCCCGGTTGTACAACTTGCAAATCACGGAGATACCGGGTTTTCCGAGGGTTAAATGTTCTAATCCCGGTACTAGAAAATCTACCACCCTGTACCGGACAAAACCCAGTTTGCGATTTAAACACGTGGTCTGACCATAGTTTTATCTCGCAAACTTGGCAACAAATATCATTGGCGGAGAAGTAGTTCAGGCCCCTCCTGCTTCGCAAACGAGGTTTCATGTTATGCTACGCCCTCGGTTGCGAAGACTGTGAATTGCCACATTGTATATCAATTTTTGTTACTATCACAAGATTTCAAATCCTATTCGCATGAATCTACACAGTATTATTGATCCAGGATGAAAGCGCTTATTTTTGCAATAATTATTCACTAAATTACTATTTCTAGATTCGGTGGGTTAAACTACTTGACGCATTCAGTTCTACGAGCACCTCATCATTTTGTTCGCTTCCACAGAATTATGCTACTACTAATGGAAGTACTTCAAGTAGTGTCCAGGGTCGCCCTCCAGCCGATCGGCTTCATGGTCTACCGTGGAATCATATTCTCAAATCTTTTAATATGGAAACACGGTTCACAAATGTCGACACTCAACATCTCAACTCTAATAATTTTTGTATTTATAGTTGGTACAATGTGGTATATTTTTTTAACCATTTACGGTAATAGTTCTAGTATTATAAACACGACAACAAAATCTATTTCACTATTCACATCTAAGAATTGTGCAGACATGGCTTATATGAAAAAGTATCAAATGTCTTGTAGGCCCTTTGTTTTCATGATAGGAGATTACACGAAGATTAACAAAAGGAGTGCCCAAGATTTTGTCCTGAGCCTTACTAGAGGCACATTGAAACTTTTCATGAATTTCTGAGTTGGTTTTATATATCGATGTTTGGGTATTGTCATTATAATATATGTGTACTGTTGTATATAATGGAGATGATTTGTAGCACATCTTTAGAATGCTGGATTAAAATAAACACCTAATTGTCATCAATTTTATTCCTTATTCTTCATACTTTAATGCTGAATCACATAATAGCATAACAGATGTATCCAATTGTTAGAATTTTAAAAGTGGGAACTTTGAATCTCGACCACAATGATTCTTGACTTATTGTACGCAATCAAACTCACTAAGATAAGAAACACAGGCAAACCTAAACCATAAAGTAAAGCAGAGTTCTTCCATTTTATAGGTGGGCCCCCTCCGTTTTCTATGGAAAAGAAATTATTCTATTTTAATACAATACGTACAAAGGTACAAATATTATTATACATGAAGCCGGCAGGAAGCCCGTGCCAGGAGGAAGGAAATGGGAAAAGTGGATTAAAAGATTGACAAATTCTAGCTCCTTCTAAAACTATTTATAAGAATGTAATTTATAATGGACAAACCTCTACAACTACGTACTATTCTAATGTACATTTAATTCGTTGATAACAAAAATAGTTATTATAATAAAATGGAAAGTTTTTGAACTTGGGACGCTAAAGAGGGCTTTCCGAGTTCCGTCCTTGGTGTTCGACAAAAGAAATCAATCTGTTGTCGGCCCCGTCAATGTACAGGCAAGGAAGGCACTAGATTCCATCATTCAAGCATAATTAATTAAGAAATACAGAAAATGTAAAACGTATTTAAAAAATCAAGAAAAGCTTTTACAATGTCTCATGTTTAGTGTGAAAATGGCTAATATTTTTGGAGCATTTCCAGCAATTTATATCAAAGAGAAACGAATTTTGTCAAGTCGAAATCAAATTAGGATTTGTGGTGAAATTACTTCTCAACAGCACTTTCTGTAATTCCCATTAAAATATTTGAATTTGTACGTTTGAAATTGACTCCTTTTATTACGAATGTGTTTTCTAATGTCCTGGAGTCTTTGTACCGCATACACCTTGCATGTGCACCTTTTCTTTTACTTGGAGGATCACTTAATATTGGTAGCAATATAAATTTCATCATGAAAAACATTCAAAGACGTTGCTATTTTTACTGAATTTTGCACAAAGAAAGTTCTGACAATTTTCATTCCTGGTATAGCTATCTTTGATAAAAATTGTATTTTGCTTGCAGATTAAATTCAAAATAAACTTATATAATAGTAATAATACATTTCGTGAATTGTAATCATAACTCCAGAAAACCTTCCTTAATACGTATCAGGATTTTCTGATTGATCTTATAAACTATATTTGTATTGTGTATGCTATGCTACCTGAAATCTTACGGATGATAAGATTAAATTAATGCCGGCAACTGGCAGAGATAATTGGCACTTCGTTGATAAAATGATTACAAGGGCAATTGATAAATATATTGTGTACTTACCCATCATATAGTGATAGTAATGATAGCATACCAGGTATTATCTAGGTTAATTATAATTGACGAATAAATTCTCTCTCGTGCACGTGATCTTGCAAATTGAAGTTTAATTTTTCATTCAAATGCAAGATTGTAACAATTTCAGTTCAGTTTTTTTCTATATTTCATCGCGAATTCACTCTTTCCCTTTCCTTGGGTTTCATGCAATACGTCGTAGATAGAGGTACTTTACAATGAGCTTAATATTTCTAAATTAGGACACCTGAAGCATTTATTGAATGAACTAATAATCTACACGTAAATTGTCATAAACTGTATCTGCAGGTATATCGGCTGTATTAAATTTCATTCTTGAATAACAGGGAAGGAACAGAAATTTCCATAGACGGGACCGATTGCGGAAAAGAAATGGTTGATAATATTATTAGTCGGAAAATTGAGGATGATCTCAAAATACAAAGCAAGACAAGAAAAGAATTCGGAATAAAACGTTGCCAGCAAAACGGTAAATAATTACTATTATATTTACACATTTAATTTGCAATAATTTTAATATATCCATATTTTAAATGTACTTCCAATACTGAGATAGTATACAATATTTGAATAAAAAATCTATTAGTGCTGATCCTAGAGAATGTTATACTACCAAAAATTACTGGCTTTTACAATGCTGAAATGAAATTAGTGACTCAAAATAACATCTCTTCAATTCATTCCCGATTAGCTCACAAAGAGCTGAAAGAAGAGTGCGTTGAATCCGTAAAAAGGGCCTGCTCTTCCATCGACATTAGGATTCTTCAATTTTATTGCGAGGAAATCGAAGACGCTTTAGATAAATCATTTTTCTACTTCTTTGGGACAGCAACAGCAACAAAATTTGCGAGGATGAAAAGCAGACGGCAAGAATAAAACTGATTGTTGACCAAACACGAAAAAAATATAACGAAAAAATGAAAGTTGTGACCCAGAATAGACTATCGCCTGCAGAACTTAGATTAACTCATTCAAAACTGAAGGAAGAATGCGCCGAAGCAATAAAAATGGAGAATTTGGAAAATGAACAAAATTTTTTACAGCCTAAAGGTTTACTCGAAGAACTAGAAGCTTCCTTAGAAGAAGATTTTGAATTTCACAAGAGCAATAATGAGCAGAAGACTAAAATATTCATGACAAAAGTGAATTTGATCGTCAAGAAAGCACATGATACATACATTCATGTAATGAGCAACAAATTAAAACAGAATCCTATGACTCAGCAAGAAATTGAGGATTTGCATACAGAAACCTTAAATGAAGCTTCCATAATAGTTCTAAAAAATATTTTAAAATCTTTCCAAATAGATAGCGACATCCATCTACAAAAATTAGCATCTTTAACAAACCGGAATTTGGAACTCTTCGTTGAAGAAAATGAAAAACGAATCCATGAAAAAGAGAGACAAGAATTGGAAAAACGGGAGAAATTGAAACTGGAGGCTCTGGAGAAAAAAGAAAAGGCATTGAAGGCGAACGAAAGACAAGAGTCTCTTGGGAACAATTATAATAATAATTCTATCCTTAAAATGATAAAATATGATACTTCAGAAGTACGCACGGGCAAACCTTTGCCACTCCCTAGAAGCAGTGCTATCATTTCACAAATCACACCTAAATTTAATTCTTCAATTATAGCTGTAGAATTTGGCATGAATACTGTAAAAATGGGAGTCAGGTTGAATGGGAAATTCATCATCATTCCTGATCGATGGGGAAAACAAGAATTTCCCAACACTGTCGCTATTACTTATGACGAAGAGATTTTGGTTGGAAATGAAGCTTCAAGTACGTTAGAAGTTGGAGTAAAACGTAATTGGGACATCGCAACAATGTTTCACACACCATCTGATGAATTAGAAAGAGAAAATATTCATTTTCGCGGCAAGGATATTTCAGTCACTAAAGAGTTTCTTTGTGGGCTAATTTTGACCAGGGTTAAGACAGATGCAGAAGCATTCTTAAGAACCACTGTAAATTCTGTAGTCTTAACAGTTCCGCTTTGCTACACCAGTACACAAAGACAAGCAGCCAAAGATGCTGCAATAATCGGCGGGTTTTCTTCAGTTCAATTAATAACCGAACCAACAGCAGCGGCTTTAGCATACGCTCAACATCCTTTAAGAATGAACTCTGAAAATCATCTCCTGGTAATTGTGGCAGACAATAATAATTCTGGAGTAACATTCGATGCATCTGTGTACCACCATAAAGAAGGAAAAGTGAAAATGGTCACATGTGCAGGAAATCTTCACCATAAAACGAAATATAAACATTATGTTCCAAAAAATGCGGCTGTGAGAGAAAGTCAGATGGACTTGATTTGGTCATTTTTGAACGAGTGTGTGGAGAATAAGAATATTACAGAATTTGTACTGATTTGTCGAGAAGGTGAAAACAGAAATGCAATTTTAAACATTGTAGATAAATGTATAACTGCGAAATTGGCAGTGCAATCGCCTTCCGAACCTGCAATCGTAAAGGGAGCTGCTATTTTTGCAGAATTATGGAATAATGGTAAGGAATTAGCCAAATTGCATATAAGTGACCTACTTCCATATCAATTCGAATACGAAATAGGAACACAGTCAACTGAAACGGTTTTTACACGCCTCGATCGACTTCCATTAACAGAACGGTTGAATTCATTTCCATTTGAATGCTTGAAGGAATTGCGATGCAAAGTTTATGAAACTGGAAATGTATTTGATTTCCCTACCGTGGAATTCATTGTTCCCATTTCTTTCAGAGCTGGTCAGATAAATAAAGGATGTGTTAACTTTTATATCAACTGGGAAGGAATTCTAAGAGTCAGTGCAACATACGAGGACACCATAGATGAAATCTTATTTTCCTTAAAGATGGGTGCAGAAAAAATCGCTGAAAATGCATCACTAGTAGCTTTTGCGGCTCTGAACCCCAGATTTGAAAAGGAGAAGCGGAAGAGAGCGAAGAGGATTGAGAAGATTTTCAACGACTCCAAATCAGAATTACGCCTTTTGGCTAAATCCATATTGGACAGTCTTTCCCAAGTGCAAAGTGAGTTTGAAAAGGATCAAATGGAAAAGACAGCTTCTGCAGCTATTGAAGCTTTAACTAATCCTAACATCACACAAGCAGATGTCAGCAGTCAAATTTCTGTGCTGACTAAGCTCAAAAGTAATCATTTAAAAACAGTATGGCTTTAATTCATCTAAATTAATTGTCTATTTCTTAATAGTCGTATTAATTTTAAACTGCTCTAAACTGAATGTCTTCTAATTGTAAATTGCTGAACAACATACCTATTTTGATTTGTGGCATCAATATTCAAATTGTAAAATTATTTCTCTTTTTGCACAAAATCTAATATTTAAATCAGAAATGCATAGTACTTGTAATAGTACTGCATGGACAAATCCAGTAAAAACGTGTTCTTATAATTACAATATTTTTAAAAATACATTTTTTCAGGTAGTTAGCTTCTTAAAATGTGAGGACAATGTATTTAAGAATTGCGGTTTTCTTTTTCTGTTTTCATTTTCAAAGAAATGATTCTTCTTACTTTATTTCAGTAGTAAATTCAAAAATATACAACAAGCTAACTTAATAGTCAGAATTTAATTACGGTGCGCAGTGAAGATTTTACATAAAATGTAATTTATAAAAGATTTACAATATTTTTGATCAAATTTTTTTAAAACCATACTAATTACCTAATAAAAGTTTTAAGAAAGTGGCAATACGTTAAAATTGAAATCTTCGAAAATTCAATTCAACATAGATATAAAGAAAGTTTTCATTAATAAAACTTTTAATAACGACTAACGACCGTCAAGGACTCTAACGTCTCTGATTGGTTTCAGCAAAGCTGGCATCAGAGCATATCTTAGTTGTTTTAAAATTTTTGATTCAATAACTTCGCCTTTTTGAACAAACTCGTAAGTTCCTCCTGCATTCTGAGCGATTCCAGTGACAAGCTTTTTATCAGCTCTGGCCCCGATTCCAAGGGAAAAGCTTCTGGAGTGTTTTACTTTAGAGGCAACCAATCGCAAAACACCATTGCGATTACTCACCTGTTTTTAAAATTGTGCAGCATCATTAGAAAGCGAAAATAATGGGTCAGTAGCACATTTAACTAAAGTTATATATCCACATTATGTGTCTTTCTCATTTTCGCTTTACAAATGTATTTACTGTAGTAAATCAACAATAAAAGATATTTACAACTAGTAACTGAATACCATGGATGGCCATTGCCATTTATACTATAATATTTGCTATTGATCACATACCGCACCGTCTGTAACAGAAAAGATCTGTGTCAAATATCCAAGCTGTTGCGGCTGTTTGTAAACGAACATCAAGGGTTCATACACCTTTGTTCCATATGATGTAGTTATGGCTATTATCAAAAAGAAACATGAACATTTCATTAAATAACAATATTGCATCATAAAAAGTCACCGTTGACCGATAAATCATGTTTATTGGTAAAAGTGCTGCTTATTATCATTATAAAATGCTCAATGACACACTGGGGTATTCTGAAAGAGGGGAAAATTATGTATCTCAAAAATAAAAATAGGGTGTATAAAAATAATAGCTTCATATAAATACCAAAACAATTATGTGCTTTGTATTTCAAATAGTCATTTCTGAATTTCATATAAATAGAAATACAAAATACATTATATTTTTCAAAATTAAAATATACTGCAAATAGGGTAGGTAATTTTCCAAGTAACCATAGCCTTGTTTTCAAAATAAAAGTATTTTGTTCATCTATGTTCGCCATAAGTAGTTTCATTTCAAAGGGTATCACGATTTTTAATAACTACGTATCTCACTTATCAGATACCTGTAGGTGTGTTTCTGTGGGTTCAGGTTGACTACTATAAAGCCGAACTCTTAACAATATATGAAATAGGTATAAGCTTAAATATTTTATGGCTTACCAGATACCCAAGTTTTCGCTTGCTGCAAAGTAACTTCGGAATATTTGACACTTTGTGGAAACATTGGACTGTAGGAAGAGCTGAATTTAATTACATTGAAGTAGCAGTCAGCCGGCAATGAGTGAAGGAAGAGCTGTTAAATAATGCAAAGAGTCATTAATCTGCTGTTAATTTCTGCTTAATGCTTATCAAACTGAATTCAAATCATACAGGTATAACTAAACATAACTATTTAATAGTAAGAGAATTTTAAAGGATGTTTACTGTTTACATTGACAGCAGATTTGGCCAACTCAATTTTACTTCCTCTCATAGAGCTTGAGCAATCCAGCAAAAAAATAAATTCGAACTTTTGATCATCCAGTTTCAATGTTGGACGTAGAAAAGAAGTTCTGACAATTTCCATACCGTGAATAGACATATCTGTGATAAAAACTCTTCCTTGCGGAATTTGTTATCTAAATCTTAATTACAGAATTACAAATTATTGCAGACACTTTGTCACGCTCTTAAATACGAATAAGCTAAGTGTAATAAAATATAAAATTGCAAAATAATAAAATAAATAATGTCCGTAAACGGAAATCGAACTGGTATTAATTAATCTCACCACAATGCAGAAACTGTTGTTTTATTTTTATGACTGCCGGCAACAGGCATTGAGATAATTGGCCCTTCGTTGATAAAAATAGTTACAAGGGCTACTGATAAGTATTATCGTACACTATACTTTTGTATGGTTAGATAAGTCACACATTCTCATACACATGACCAGGCAATTTACAGTTTGCTTTTCGTTCAAATACAAGGTCATAGATATTCTCTGTTATTGTTTTCTTGATTTTGATTTCCAATATTGTTTCTCTTGCCACTGGTTCTACGGTTTGGCAAAAAGGCGTAAAAGGTACCTTACAGAAAGTAAAACAAATAATACTTATGAATTAATAACTCTAAAACACTTAATGCAATTTATTTAAAAAGGAAACAAGACGACGAAGAACACTGTTTTCCGCATGGACCCCATGAATTACGAAAACGAATTTGCTGATGTTGGTCGAAAACTCGAAGATGAGCTCAAAATACAAATTAGGGAAAGAAAGGAATTCGGAATAAAATTTTGTCAGCAAAATGGTAACTAAAATAAAGTCTACTTTCTCCTTCGTATTTTAGTTTTAATTTCATTACAATTCATTTACCGCATTTACCGAATTAGTACCCGTGATAATATTGTTTCAAAATATTGAATTTTAATCAAGAAAAGTGTTTCAATCGGCCTAATAGAATAGGGATTTTGCCACGAACGTGTATTATATTTTCAATACTCTTTTATTTTAATGCAGAATTTTTAGACAATGAACACAAATTATAGCGAAAGATAATCATTCAAGTTCAACGTCCATGTCCATTCGTTCGGCGTATGACTGATAATGTACCTATACATCATCTGGCAAAATATTATGAGTTTTAAATATATTGTCAAGTCCAATAACAGGATTTATTTTAGAATTGGCATAATTTTTGATTTATTTTTCTGCAATTTTAGCCGACATCATTGAAAACGTTATTCTCCCACAAATTACTTACTTTTACAACGATGAAATGAAGTCACTGACTCAAAATGAAATTTCTTCAATTCACCTTCGATTTACTCCCCTGTCAAAAATGGCCACGCAGAACTCTGCGGGGAAGTTCCCACTACCTACACGCAGATAATTGGCACTTTTAACTGTGTGTAGTAAACTGCAGTTATGCACCTGCGGGTTTTACCCCGCAATAATCCACAACAATTTTTTTGCTTTCTGCGCGGTTTCTTACACGCAGAAAATTGACCCTTTTACCTGCGGGTAAAAACCCACGCTTGATCAAGCGAACCAAAAAAGAATCGTAATCCATACTCTAGTTAGATTGCTACCTGCGGGTACTACTCGGCACACTTTTTACACCTCTGCTGGGATTCGAATTCCAGACCTTCCAATTTAGAGTTCAGTTATTTTACCTCTTAGCTCTTTCGGCTACTGTGATAAACTATACGATTATTCTGTCTAATATATTGCAAGTAATATTTTACATACAGTTTGTATGTCAACCATTATTAGGTACATTGCACTTATTTGGTTCCTTAGGCGGGTTTTATTTAGTGGTCTATATATAATTATATGAACAATATTTAATAATCTGTTGCACATGCACACAAACAGAGTGTTTCATGCTCTTATTGAGCAAGGTCATATAATTATAATTACAAAACAGTAAAAAAATATATAGGCCATAGTAAACTATTTGATATTTACTAGGGAATAAAAAAACATTTTTCCTTTTTGCTTTAGTCGTGAATACATAATGCACGTAGAGTAGTTAATGCACAGTAATTCTAAATATTAAATTGCAATGCACTAATTAAATTGGCGCAGCATATATTTCATTGCACTGTTATATCAATTTCTACAGAAAACATTATGATTTACAAGCGCTTTTAAGTGATTTTTATGACATTAAAAAACCAAAAAGCATAGCTTTTTTAAAACTTGATTTCTTGCTTTTTTATAAAAAAGCAGAAAGCAAAAAGCTGCTTCTTTATTCCTTGGATTTTTAATTACTTATAAACTGGGAAAAAACATTATAAGGAATATTATAAATATTATGGGGCAACTAGAGCATAATGTGCCAAACAGAACTATAAAGAAAGAGGGTTTCTCTAGAAAGGTAAATTATTGCCTTTTCATTTGCCTTTTCCATTATCAAAAGTTTTATTCTAGATACAAATAATTACGAATGCATCATAAGCTTTAAGATATGCTATAACTTTCATCTTTCATTATAATAGCATTACTAAAAAACCTAAAGTTTCTGATCATTAGGGCATAAAATAAGCTTCCGAAACAAATTGTCTGAATTTGATTATTTGCTTACAATTTTGCTGAAGAACTTTTACTTTGGCTAAACGCAAATAATCAATCTTTATCTTCTTTTACATTAGAAAACAATTAATGACATTGGCAAAACTTCCAGCGAAATTGGCCTAAACTTTTATCATTCCATTCTTGGTAGCAAGAGACATTTGGACAAATATTCCATAGTACTATTACGGAGAATATATTTTACAATATAGTAGAAATTAAATTGACTTTTAACGTAAATATATATCTTAAAAATTGGACTCATTCCATAATACTATTATGGAATATATTTTACAATATAGAAATTCAATTAAGTACGTTTTAACGTAATTAAGATACATCTTAAGAATTGAGCCGAGTTTGTTCTGCGTAGCGAATCCCGCGTGAAACATGCCCTTTTCGCCATGTTTCCTGCAGATAATTATCTGCATGTAATTTTATGCACAAATTCAGGCGTTCAAACAAACGCAGGTAAATTCCCGCAGGAAACCTGCATGATCCTTCGGGAACAACTCCTTTGTTCAAAATCGCGTAATTTACACGCGGTTTCTTGCGGGTAACTTCTAAGGGGGTCACGAATATCTGAAGCAAAAATGCGTCCAATCTGT
Organism: Yoshiicerus persimilis; assembly: GCA_020352615.2. Classification (NCBI taxonomy): domain Eukaryota; kingdom Metazoa; phylum Arthropoda; class Collembola; order Entomobryomorpha; family Tomoceridae; genus Yoshiicerus; species Yoshiicerus persimilis. The sequence continues at coordinate 13,990,123 of CM036941.2, forward strand.
GGAAAAATCGTTCTCCTGGATGGACGAAAAAATTCGTCAGTTTTACAACACGGAAATCGAAAACGCTCTGGATAAATCTTTTCAGCATCATTGTAACACAAGCGAAATAAACTTTATCCAAGAGGAAACAGGTCCGGAGAGAATAAAACTGATTGTTGACAAATCAAGAAATAAATACAACGACAAAATGAAAGTTGTGACCCAGAATAAAATGTCGCCTGCAGAGCTTCGAGTAACTCATGTAAAACTTAAGGAAGAATGCATCAAAGATGTGGAGAAAGATTATTTGGAAGACTCACAGCTTGATGTAATTGATGTTCCATTCCAGGAAATAGATGACTCTTTGGAAAAAGCCTTCGAATTCCATAATAACAATAATGAGCTCAAGGTAGAAATCTGCAGAGCAAAAGTAAACTTGATGGTTCAGAAAGCACACAGCAATTATTTTCGTTTAATGGAGGACAGACTAAAGAAGAAAACTCTGAGTCAGCAAGAAATAGGGGACCTACATAAAGTTTGTTTAACTGAATCTTCCTTGGTTCTGAAAAAAGAGTTAGGGCCACTTGAAGTAGAAGAAGACTATAAAATCCATGTGAAGATATTAGAAGATCGAGCAAACAGTAATTTCGAATTATTCGTTGAAGAAAATCAAAAGAAAATCCAGGAAGAGGAAGAGAAAAAAGAATTTGAGAAAAGGGAAAAATTAAAGCAGGAATCTTTAGAGAAAATTCAAAAGGCAGCAAAAGAACTAAGAGATACACTTGGAAAAAGTAATGGCAATTTTAAATCCGTGCAAAAGCCGACAAGTCCAGTTCCAGAAAAATCATCTGCTTGTCCTTCAGGCAACGATAATTTTCCTAGAGATATTTCCACGAATTCCAAGACAATCTCCGTAGAATTCGGCAAGAGAACCGTAAAATGTGGAATTATGATTAATGGAAATTTAACCATCATTCCTGATCAATGGGGACACGAAGAATTTCCCAACATTATTGCCATAACTTATGATGACGAAATTTTGATTGGACATGAAGTTTCACGGTTTGAGTCTGAATTTAAGTTCTTTTGTAAAATGGCAGACATGTTTTTTACTCCGTTGGAGGAAGTGCCACCTCAGGTGATATCGTTTCGTGGCAGGGATGTCTCAATCAAAAAAGAACTACTCTGTGGATTAATTTTATCAAGAATTAAGTCTGACGCAGAAACATTTCTGAATATCTCTGTGGATTCTTTGGTGCTGACCATTCCACTTTGCTACAGCAGTTCACAAAGAAAAGCAGCCAAAGATGCAGCCATAATCGGCGGTTTTTCTACGGTTCATTTGATAACGGAACCAACAGCCGCAGCTTTCGCGTACGCTCGGCACTCATCACGGATTAAATATAATAATCATATCCTTGTTGTTGTTGTGGCCGACAGCGACTGCATGACAATACTGGATGCAGCAGTGTACCACTATGTTGAAGGTAAAGTAAAAATGGTCACATGTGCAGGAAATCTTCACAATGTTCAAGGTATTGTACAAAAGTATATTAAGAAAACCATCAACTCGAAAAAGTGGTTTGAAAACTCCACGACAGAAAAAGAAGTTATTCATTCTTATTTAAAACAATGCATTCAACACAAGGACATAAAAGAATTTGCACTGATTTGCAGTCCAGGTCACCACAAATCTAACATTCTGAAAATGATACTTGAATTATGCAAAGATGTTAGGCCAGCAGCACAACCGAACGGAGATATTGCAATATTAACGGGTGCGGCTAGTTTTGCTGAATTACTAGATGGGGAAGAAAAAGGAATAAAGCTATACATTAGTGATCTACTTCCATATCAATTTCAATTCCAAAGGGAACTGGTGGGATACTCAGCAGTGAAAACGAGTATTATATTCCCTAGACTCGATCCCCTTCCCTTGTCTGAAAGGTTACAGCCATTTACTTTTGAAGCAAGTCATTGTTTGAAATACAGAATTTATGAAACTGGAAATGCAATTGAATTTCCCACTGGAGATTTAGTTGTTCCCATTACATCGCCGACAGGTCAGAAAAGAAAAGGAGTTATCAAGTTTATTATAAACTCTGAAGGAATTTTCAGAGTCTCTGCAAATTACACAGACCCCAAACAAGAAATCGTAATAAACTATTTTCCAGTAAATATGAGTGAGGAAAAGATTGCTGAAAATGCTTCTTTAGTATCCTTCGTAGCTCCAAATCCCAGACTTGCAGAAGAGAAACGAATTTTCAACGACTCCAAATCAGAATTAAGAATTTTGGCTGAATCCATGATTGGCAGTTTACACGAAGTGCAAAGTGTGTTTGGAAAGGATCAAATTGAAAAGAGAGCAACTGCAGCAATTGAAGCTTTAGGGCATCCCAAAATTAGCCAAGAGGATGTCAACAGTAGAATTGCCGTGTTGACTAAACTCAAGATCAAATATTTGAAATAGTTTTCATGCTTTTTAGTCACATAGTTTCTTGGTCAGTGACATACGTTATATTTCAGGTTTTAAATTGTAAAGTTTGGCGGGTTTACTGTACTAAATTAAAATTGCATGTTATTAATGGTAGTATACATTTTAATAAATTATGTATTATGTTCCATTTTCTCTTAGTAATCAAATCATGTTGCACCATTAATTGCAAAATTTACATATACATATTCTTTCAACTCAACATTTACATGATCCTCGTCGTCACTGTCTAAGTCTTCTCCTTGTTCCTTTTGTATTCATCAAGTGCAGTCTTTATTAATTTTACTAGAAGAATGTTTCTCCCAGGAGGCGGGTCTTTGAATATTTCGACTGCACTAATTCTCTTCTCCACCATTTATTTTTACAATCTGCGATGCAGTGTGATAAGCCACTACATTATAAAATCTCCTTTGTAACCTAAATTCTCTGTTATAACGAAAAGGTGAATCTCTCTGTTGAATGTCAGTAATGATAAAAACTAGTTTTGGTTTGGATTACATTATTCGTAAGGCAAAATAACTTCAAAATTACTACACCTATAATTATTACCAACCCGTACCTTATTGAAAGTTTCAGATTTGGTTTTGAGTTTTAAGGCCATTCTAGTTCTGCACATTTGTGCCGTACTTTATGGGAAAATAATCGAATAAGTAATTAAATGGAAATAAGCATTATATCATTAAAATCAGAAAAGAATGCTTAATGCGTTGAAAATCGAAATGTAAATAGCATCAGAACAAGTACTTTTTGCTGTGGACATGTACCACGCATTTACAAGATATATTTCACAGTTTAGGGCCACATTTGACATTGGCGTGAATTTTTTAGTTCATTTTAATGACCGCAGTTGGAAAGAATTGCCCAATGCATAGCGAAGGAAACCTATGGGTATAGTGTTTACGGGCAAACGGACAGAGTGACAGAGCAATATAGTAAGTATCATTATTACAGTAATAATTAATCTCGTTCTTATTCCAGATAAATAACAGGTCCATTTTCTACTAAATTGAGCAGAAAGTTTTAAAAGCGCCCCCAAATGTCTTGCAATTTACTTAATGACACTTTGGTACAGTCAAAAATAAACACAATAATCAGAGAAAGCTAGTTGATTGTGTCTTATTACCAGAAATTTACTGTGCTATCCCTCGATTCAGATTTTCTGGCTTCATTTAACTTTAAAACTTTGAAACTGAAACTGTGATGGACGAACTTAAAGTATTTTATCGCTTGTATTTCAGTTTTTTCCATCACATCGGAATTTCTCCCTTTGTATTTCAGAATCAGTCCGTTTCAATAGGGAAAAAAGACAAATTTTTCAAATTATATATATATTTTTAATACACTACTCCATTATATCAGATACATTTCCATACTTTCTTCAATACGCAGATGTTTCCTTGAACAAAGCACTTCAAATCTTGTCATTTGCCTTGTCTGGGTTTTAGGATATGGATTTGCAACTTTTGGTGGCATTCCCAACGGATGGTTTCAACGAAAAGAACTATTATCGGTGTTCAATGAAATCCTAAAGCTTGAAGACAACATTTTTGGTAATTTCAACTTAAGTTATTTTTTTAAGTTTTCAAAATTCTATTTTGAAGTATTTTTTGATCCTATTATACAGGAAGCAGCAGCAAATACAAATCTCGACACTTAAAAACTTGCAAACTCCTGTTTTGGTATTTCAAGTTTATGTTCCTTTGCTCCTGTTCTGGTTTAGCATTTCATTATTATCGACTACCAACATTTTCCATTTATTTATACGCATTTTGCCCAAAAGATTATCAGTCACTGATAGTTTCAGTAATTTTGGTAATCCCAGAATTATACACTTTTGCTATTGCCTACTCTGTTTTTCTTCTACATAACGTTTCGCTCCTAATATTTGCCGACAGTATTGTAAATTGCCTAAGGACTATAAGCTACCATAAGGATAACAATTTTACACATCGGGGAATGAGAAATCATCTTTTGAAACAAATTCGCTTTTACAGGCAAATCAGTTTAGTTTTCAAGAAATTTAACAAATGTTACGGAAAGGTGGTTTTTCTGCACGCCGGTTTCAACGTTTTAATGATTTGCCTCTGTGTATTCTCCGTTATGAAGTTTTCTGCAGTTATTCCGCTTGAAGCAACTTTTTTATTTTGGGGAAATACATTTTTTCTTTCGTTTACCTATTTATTTCCATTGGGCACTCTAACAAAAATATATACTCACTCTGAAACATTTATTAAATCCTGGAGTAATGCTTTACCTCATTATAGCTGTGGTTTAGAACAGCTGAAATTTAATTTTTACGATAAAATGTTAAAAAGCTGCTCCCCGTTGTGTTTCCTCGCTGGACTGTTTTGTAATGTGTATCATATGAAACCATACACAATTCTAAATATGCTATTCATTACCACTTCTTACCTAATTATGTTTTACAAATTGTAATAATTTTATGTCAATACTCAAATTATGTTTTAATTATTTTTAACTGTGTAAGGTAATGCCATTTTAAAGGTAACATTTATCTGTACTTTAGTAGAAGTAGTAGAAGGTTCTTTTAATTAAATATTTAATGGTTTCCTGTAAACACGTGAATGTTTTAACAGAGTATTTCCTTAAATAATTTACCATAAGAATAATTACAAACAAAACCAAAAGTGTAGTATTTATCTACTAAATTCAGCTTTGCCAAGATTGGAAATTGAAGCCGTTGGAAAAGCTAAAAATGAGTAAATGCAAATAATCATACATAAATATGTCCCTCAGCGTAAAACATTAAAAGAAAAGAGAGGACAATTGCAACCGAAGCCAAATATTAAGTAGTCATGTAATTAGTGAACAAAATACATTAAAGAGCTTTCAAATTACATGACAGCATTGTAAAACTGTTTAAATATAAGAACCGCACCACTTTTCTAAGATATTTTAATAGAATTCGGTAAATCACGAAATGATTAAGCTTTAGCATTGAAATAAAGAATTTAAATTGACGGATGTGCTGAATAATGACTTCAAGCATGCACTTTGTGACAGTCTTTATCCCAGATTCTTACAACTTGGCCTACAAACAAAATAAACACATTAAATTCACAGAAATAGGTTATCTTTTCCATCGAAAATTTATAGGGTGTCCTTGAAAAGGAAAATATATGGGTACTCTCATTTACTTGACCAATGCAAACATTACTAAGGTAATTTTAAAAGATATTATCAATGCTATAGAGGAATTACCTCTGTATATCTTGTATTTACCTGGATATGAATTGCAATTACTGGCATATCGTCGGTATTCGAAATGTTGATGTTAGCTCTACCATTCGAATCTACGTCAACAGTCTTTCCAGAACAAGATCCATTGTAAAGACTTCCAGAAATGACGTCACAATATGTTCCAGCGGGCAGACAAGTCTGAATAAGAATTTTAATCAAATAAATAATTCCAGTAGATATTCAATACTTCATAAAATGCATATAAACTTTATTTCATAACCATTAAAGACTGGTTGAGTTGATTGTCTTCATTATTAATGGCAATGAACCCCTTATTTCCTCGACAGAAGGCGATATGACTGTTTCCGTTGTCCCATCAATTGGTGACTTCCGTTCCTGATTGTTGTAATATATACAGAAGTTAATTATTATTCTCCTGGAAACCTTAGATTTCATTTCATGAACCAAATTTCAATACTTCTAAATCTTGAAATACTATAAAATGCATTCACCTTCAACAACGTTTCCAAATTCAACCATGTTGAAAATCTCTCGCCATCGGTGCTCACACCTAATTCAAAAATAAACTTATGTTTAGTTTGCTCACATAATTTAAAACTAAAACCATTAAAATCAGAAAGTGATAACTATAATTATTACGCATTTACATCCATCCCCCTCCACAAGATAGGTCTTCATTGATAATAACATCGTTAGTGTTTCCGTTGGTATTCGGTGGTCCAATCTTCAGAAAAAACATGTCATGAATCATAAAATGAGACTATAATTGCATTGATATTTAAATATAAAGTTACCCAATTGTTTCTGTCAACGCCGTCCTGCCAATCTGGTTCCCAGTAATAAGAAGACATGATTCGCTTAACTCCATGAGGCCAAGCTTGCGTAAAAGCCTGAGCCATCCTATATAATTTGCTGTTTCGGAATGTCAAGATGTTTGCACCGCTAGATCCTTGATATCTTTGATTATCGTGGTTATCAACAAACACCAGAATTCTATCAGACGGGTACATTCCCCATTCCTCTCCTGATCAACATTCATAAATATTTATAAATACTACATCCATGGAATTTCATTAATCAAAAATATGAATTATGTAACTATAAAGTTTTCCAATGGAAAATACATGCATTTTTGTTTCCCATTTCCCACTAGGAAATGTAGATACCTAAATAATGTTGGAAATGTCTTAAACATGGAAAATACAAAGTTTGATGTGTTTAATTTCCCTATTTGCTAACAAAAGAAAGTAGGAAATGAGAACTAGGTTAAATAATTATAGTTAGTGGGTCAAACTGAATCGAAGAGCTACTTTGTAAAACTTACCAAAATTGTGAAGGTTTCTTAGGGGTGTATAACCGCGGAAAACGTCTCCAAGGAACAGGCCATATTTGAATTCAGTAGTACGCCCAAGATGGAAGTATTGAGTACTGCTCACTGGGTCCGTTCCTTTTGAAATTTATAAACAGTTATTAATTTTACTCCGTTTGGGAGTCTTTTGAATACACAAGTACAGAATATTTTACCAAGATCCCAAACTTCCATGTAAATGAAAGGCCTGGCTCCATCGGGAAAGCCAGCGGAAGTTGGTAAATTATGAAGTTGTCTGAACATAATTTCAAGATGTTCTGGCCACATATGTTTGGAGGCATCCATTCTGATAAAATTAATTAAAAAGCCATTTTTATTTACGTTCTAATTTAAAATAAATGAGAAGGGCGATATTTGTTACTGGAGAACAAGTCCACTACTGAAGAAATAAAGAAATAAACGTTCATATTGAGATTGGTATTTTATTTTCTATTTCTCCAATTGTCAGCTTTAAATAGTGGTATTCTAAATTCGAATCGAAATAGTGAATATGTTTCGAATATATGTTCGAATATGTACCTGAATCCAGCGACTCCAAACCCAATAAGTTTGTTCATAAACTCGACGATTTTCTGTTGAACGTAAGCTTTGCCTTGATCTAAATCTCTGAGGGTCTCAAGCTCACAATTTTTTATCTGTAAAGAAAAGTATAAGTTTAATTTGCTTTGGTGGTGAGCTTTCCAGAGCATCCGAAAAAGTAACCAATTTGTGTGTGCACTATTCCTCCGTCGGGGTGGATTAGTCGAACAAAGAAATTCTTCATGGCGGATCAACTTAATAATTTACCGTGAAGAATTCTTTTGTTAAATTGTCCACCATGAAGAATTCCTTTGTTCGATTAATCAACCGTGAAGAATTCTTTTGTTAAAATAATCCACCATGAAGAATTCCTTTGTTCGATTTATCAACCGTGAAGAATTCTATTTTTAAATTAGTCCACCATGACGGAGTGGAAGCACATACACAAAACTGAAGCTATAAATGCATTTATGCTTTATTACTACAGAATTTCGGAATTTACGGTTTACTTGAATGATATCGCTGTAGTCATCTATAAGTCCAGAATCGGAAGGACAATCGATGCCTTGAGTGTGGAAATCCCCTGGACCATAAGGGACACCTGGATAATTCTTAGTTTCTGGATCGAAAGGACTGCCACCAGTTCCCTCACAACAGGATCCTCTTCCGGACATATGGTTGGCAACAATATCCACATAAATGCGAACCCCCAACTGCATTACAGCGTCTGACCATTGAGGCGAACTCCTCCTCATTTCCTGATCGTGTGACAAGTCTGTAGGACACTGGCGTGTATCGTTCTGACCAAGGACGGAATGGTTGCAATTGGAGCACATTCTCACTTACAGGAGATGTCTGTTAAAAAACAAGTGCGAAATTAACACAGATTTCAAAAATTCGGTTCTTAATAGGCTTATTTTCTTACTTGGACACCTGCATAACCCCTGGGGCCAAGAAATCGTTCACACTCGTCCGCAATGTTGTTCCATTTCCATTCGAACAAATGAACAATGGTATTACGCCCTGGTGCAAAGTTTGGGTCCCATTGGGCTTTCGAAACCGAGAAGATTCCAAGAAACAAAATATGGAATAATATTCCGAAAATCATTTCAAAGTTAGTTAAGCAGAACTACTACAGAATTCATTATGGATAACGAAAATATCGTGTTATATTGATATTCAGTAAATTAATTTATCTCACCTACTTAATTTAAGCTTATCAGCTTAATTGATTAGTTATCTTGCTGGTAGCTTGATACTACGAGGAAGTTAAGCTTATAATTTAGTGGTTTACAATTGTAATAAGTTTAAATGAAAAAAGTCAGAATAACGAATATTGAACAGGTACACTTTTAAAATCAGCATCAAATTATTTACATTTTTAATTGCAGTTTAAGTAGGTCCCGACAAGAAAAATAATGCAATAGCATGCCAATTTAAACGATCGATCATAAATTATCTGAAAAATCATTCCTATCGCTACACTGACAGTAGCCAGCGGTCGCACCAGTTTTAGTTATTATTGGATGCAATTTCAAAACAAAAGAACGAGATTTGTGTGACAGTAAATAATTAGTTGAATATGTTTGCACTCAATAACGCAGAAAAGCGAAAATCACTTTTGACAAGGCAATTTAAGTGAAATCCATACGTACCACTATGAGCATAACCTTTATGCGATTATTTGCTATACTGCTATATAAACTGAGTTTCAGTAGCACAGTTACGTAAAATTGTAATGGATCTGTTCTCATGCTGAACTTCAAACATTTTATGAGCAGTAGGAACATTAAACTTAATTTTACGACTGTAAAGCTATTTTTCAGCGGTATTGTTAGTTGTGTGTTAATTGGAAAGTATAATACCGGAAATGCAAGCAAAACTTACATACGTGCAAAGTGGGTTGAATGAATTATATTATATATAGTCTCCTCGAATGAAGAAATGTTTTTAATCATACAGTAATACGTCAGTAATTATTTATGGCACTCTGCCTGTTCGAATACATTCTTTTCGGTTTACGCTAACAATATGACAATAATTAAGAATACATTTGTGAATTACAATATTTTTGGGATTATTTTCATTTGTATACAACTTATGGGAAAAACCAAAGGCGAAGTTAAGTTTGAATGTACTCATGGTGAGTCGAAATAAAACTTTTAATAATTAGGATGATATTATTTCGAACTGATGAGACAAAATGAGACATAAATTTTGTTCCTTATGACATGATTTGCATTAGAATGTTCCGAAAACCAAAATTGCACACATTTCTGCAAAGAGAATTTCAAAAAGTACAATTTACTACTACGATGCATTGGAGTTAAAATGCCAGACAAAAACTGTTACAAAAGTTTAAAAAATGCAATCTTTGAATCGTCAAAGGAATGTGAAGAATTGTGTTCCACTTGTCCTACTCTTCTTAAGAAATTCAAAACAAATGGTAACCTCAGTAAATATTTTATGTGTAGTTTCATCTATTGGCTAAATAAAAATAATTATATCGCATTTATAAAGTGCAAAATCTGTTTTGAAATAGACGAATGCGTTCAATCTGTGGACGACTTTACTGAAAACACAAGGGAATTAATAAAAGAGCCAATGATTCGTTGGGTATTTAATAACTCTGATGGCAAATGCATCATGTATCTTCTATGCAATAAATCATGACGATGGAGGCATAAAGTTTTACAAGAATAATTGGTCTAGCTCTCTCTTAATTGCATTACAAAAGGAAAATTCCTAATTATTTTTGTTAAATCAATCTCCAGAGGTTTATTTTACGCATACGATAAATGTGTCAACCTTATTGTGCCATTCTTCTACTTTTGTATAGTGCAATTCTTGAAAGTTGTCTAGTATTGTAAATTGTGAAACTTTGTGACATTACAATTATATTACCATCTTTTTATTTATTCAATGTCATTCGCCCATCTTTTTATTTTATTGTGGATGAATTGATGGATATTGTCAATTAATTAAAAATGTTGAACTTTGAACACATACTGTAGATCGATGTTTAATTTTTTATTTACAAAATTTAGTATTTTTGAGGACAAGAGTCTTCAGAAATAGTAACAGTGGTGTCTTCTGGAAATCCAAGGGATTTTGCATGATCGCGAGCCTTTTTCTTTTCCTCTTCACTCAATCGAGTAACTGAAATTGTATGCCAGCCAACATCCCCATTAGGAAAACACAGTACGACTACAGATAAATTCTTGCCGTCAGTGTATGTAAAGTAGTGATTCACTTTATCTTCTAAAAAATAGAAAACACAATCATTCTTATTTCCTTAGAGTCCACATTTTCAATTAATTTAACAAAAACTACAACTTGTTGGAATTAAAAGATAAATTTTAATTCAAAATGGTTTATATATGTACGTATTTATTTTTTAAGTTATATTTTTGCAAAAGTAACTTACTGTATTTGCTAAGGCCAGAGCTACTTAAATCACACTTGACAATATCTGGAAAATCTAAGGATCTTGTGCAATTCCACTGCGAAGTCAAATTTCCAAAGCCATAGAACTTTCCATCTTCGCTTTCCTGTCCAATTGAGTGCTCAATTTTAATCCGGGCGCAAAGATCTTCAAAATTGTCATCCAAAGGCAACAATTTTCCTTTCAAGACTTCAGCCACATGCAGTCTGGTGATATCATTTCCGATATCCACGTGCCATCCTTCTTCTGGTTGACTTTTTCCTACCTGTAAGACTCGCAATAATTATTAGCGTACACCAATATGTTTTTCACACTTAAAGAATTAAAAAACTTGCCAATTGAATATCAAAATCTTTTGGTGGTGCAGGTGAAAAGCAGAGATCCGCAAATAATTTCTCAGATTGCACACAACTAGTGTCTTTTCCATAAGTCTCTTTTAAAAGTAACGAAATGATAATGTAAACGAAAACCGTAAACTGTGTTTTAATCATTCTTACAATGCAAAGATTTGGAAGAACTTAAGAGATCTGTTACTTAATTACTACCTACATCAAGTTTATATAGATTTTCAAGTCGATCAATTATAGAGGCATGGAATTACATAATTATATATTTATAATAACAACAATATTATGTTTTCTTCTCACGGATTGATATGAATATATGCTGGTTTACATTATTGTCCATTTTTTCTAGTGACATGGATGTTTCACTGAATCTATGCGTCGAAGAAAAAGCAGAACTATTATTCGCTTTATTTGCGTGACAAAAAACCGTATGATTTACAGCAACCCAAAACTCCAGTAGAGTGCCATAATAAAGAAAGCCGGAAACGAATTACATATTGCGCACTCAGAATAACTTTGATAAAAATTCTTTGATAAAAACATTAGTTTACCATAGTAATTTTGAGTCCAGAGTATAAGTACATAAATACAAGAAGTACAAAAGTATGAGGATTCTTAAATACGCTTGACTAACCGTGAGGTTTCAGTTGAGCAGTAAAGAGCTCAGAGCTGCAATTAGCAGTAGTAGTAAATTGATGTAGTAGATAACTCATTAACACAGGTGCACTGAAATTTTAATTAGTAACACATGCAACTCATATCTGCTGACTACGCATTACATGTGTAGAACATATGTAGACTTGTGTAATTAGGTTCTATTTTTACTTGATAATTCCAAACCTAGTGTGCAGTAAAACGCTGATGGTTAAAACTTCCTTATTCTCATTATTTTAAAAGAATAGATGAAATCAAACTATAAACATAAACTATCACACCCATTAATATTGTCTTCAAGTAGATCTTTTGTGCACAGTCATGTAAGTTTTACTTCAACAAAGGAAATACACCATAGAAGTATATTTTGCTAAGCAAACCGAAAAAAACAGACTTCAATCAAAATAATCCATTAAGTGTGCTTACCCACACGTCTTCTCATCTCATAAAACATATGTATATTACAAAATTGAACTGTTATTATCAACTATTACTGTTGTTATTGTGGATTATACCATATAAAATTACCTACATTTGTATTAAATGGAATAAAGTGTTCTATATCATAGAAACTCAGTCTTTTTTTATTAATTCAGGTGTTTTTGAGCTTATGTAATTAATAATTTATTTTTATTACAAATATATTTTAAGGTAAGCTTCTTGATTTATTTAAGGAAATGTAAATTATTTTTGCATATCAGTACGAAACCCATGTTTGGTTTGATCAAGTGGAATAGATAACAATGAACCGTTAAAAAAACACATTTTCCAAGTACTTTATGGGAAACACAATGGAAATTATTACGGACTCAAGAAATCTTTGGGTGTTATTATTTCTGAGTGTGCATGTTCATACGGACGACAGTGTCACATGTCACAGCAATTGGTCTTTTCTACCCGGATTACTATTTTCCAGCAAGCATCCAGTATTTTGAATTTTAAATGGAGTCTTTTACTATTCTGAATATATAGTAGATGTACGAAATTATGTTATTGAAAGTTCTAAGACCAGAAATCATAATTTTGCGAACAAATAAAACTTAGTTTTCTTAGCATACAATAATGACCGGTAAATATGCAAATACTTATGCATTACATGGGACAATAAAATCACTGAAATAAACGATAGCAATGATTAAGAATTCAAAAGAAATATAATGATAAACAACCGATTATACACCATTTTTTATTTTGGTTCCCAGAAAAGAGAATTCATGAATCCATCATGAAATCTTTCTTAATTAGCATCTTAACATCGATAAATAAGAATTTTAATGGATGCGGCTTTGTAGAATAGTTATTTGAAAGGAGCACTTCACTTGATGGCAATCTTTATCCCAAATACTTACAACTTGGCCTAAAAATACAAATAAAACAATTATTTAAATTAAAAATTATGTAAATGAAATAATGTAAATAAAGATTATCTAAATTAATTAAAATTGGGTTTCTAAACTCTAAGATGAACTTTCAAATTCTAAAGGATACAGAGTAGAAATTAATGTCCTCACAAAATTCAAACACTTAAAGAAAAAGTAAGCTCTATCAAAACATATTTCTCTCCTAAAATGATCACGTACAAAATTTCTAATATTGACCATCAAAATAATTTATCTCAGAAAAATTCTTTCTGCTTAGTGTAAATATAAAATGTATTTACCTGGATATGAATCGCAATTACTGGGACATCGTCAGTATTCGAAATGTTGATGTCAGCTCTACCATTTGAATCTACGTTAACAGTCTTTCCAGAACAAGATCCATTGTAAAGACTTCCAGAAATGACGTCACAATATGTTCCAGCCGGAAGACAAGTCTGAGCCAATAAAACATTAATAATTTAGAAAATGCCAAGACATATAAAGCTTCATTAAAGATAAGGCTATTTTATTATTTCAACCATTAAAGACTGATTGAGTTGATTGTCTTCATTATTAATGGCAATGAAACCCTTATTTCCTCGGCAGAAGGCGATATGACTGTTTCCGTTGTCCCACCAATTGGTGACTTCGGTACCTTTACATTTTAAAAGATATTTAGTGTCCTAAATTAATTATTTGTCCTACTCAAACTTTTTTCATTTGTTCAAGTTATATATAATACTCCTAAATCTTGAAATGATAAAATAAAAGGGTACCTTCAACTACGATTCCAAATTCGACCATGTTGAAAATCTCCCTCCATCGATGCTCACAACTAATAATTAAAAAATGAAACTATTATAGCTTGTTGACATAATTTAAAACTAAAACCATTTAAAATAAGATAGTATTAGAGGTAATTATTAAGCATTTACATCCATCCACCTCCACAAGATAGATCTTCATTGATTATAACATCATTAGTGTTTCCGTTTGTATTCGGTGGTCCTATCTGCAAGAACATTAAAAAAGTAGGGGTACAAATAATAGTTCAAAATAACTATATATTATGCTTGATAGTTACAATATTAAGTTACCCAATTGTTTCTGTCAACTCCGTCCTGCCAGTCAGTTTCCCAGTAATAAGAAGACATGATTCGTTTAACTCCATGAGGCCAAGCTTGTGCAAAAGCCTGAGCCATTCTATATAATTTACTGTCTCTGAACGTCAAAATGTTGTTATCGTAAAACCCTTGATATCTTTGATTATCGTGGTTATCAACAAACACCAGAACTTTATCTGACGGGTACATTCCCCAATACTCTCCTATAAAGCATCCGCAAAGCAAATTCAAAATAAGTATACATTTAGTATAGAATTACGTGAGACGCAACAAAAATATAACTTTTATGGTAAATTTATCATTTGCCATCAGAAAAAAAGGGGAAAATGTTGTGAAAATTAGTAATATGCAAAATGCAAAGTTTTACACTTAATTTTTCTACTGGCAATAAAATTGGCAGGGAGGGAAATCAGAATTAGTGTTATTTTTATGTAGCGCTTACAGTTTATTAGGTAAAAATGTATTTCAAAGGTAATTTTAAACCATACCAAAATTGACGAGGTTTTTAAGTGGGGTATGTCCGCGGAAGACGTCTCCAAGGAACATCCCGTATTTGAATTCAGTAGTACGGCCAAGATGGAAGTATTGAGTACTGCTCACTGGATCCGTTCCTGTTGAAAATATACAGTTAGTAATCTTCCTCAGTTTGGAATTTTGGATTCATTGGAATAGACAAGTAAGAATGTTTTACCAAGATCCCAAACTTCCATGTAAATGAAAGGTCTGGTTCCAGCTGGAAAGCCAGCAGAAGTTGGCAAATCATGCAACTGTCTGAACATAATTTCAAGATGTTCTGGCCACATGTACTTGGAGGCATCAAATCTGATGAAAATAAAAAATTCAAATTAAGTATCACTTTTACAAATCACTACAGGATATTTTACGTCCAAAAAATAATTTCAGTATACAAGGAGATATATATATATATATACAGTACGCCCAAATTGGATGGATCGGTCCTGTTTTCCAATGTAAAAATATTAGCAGTACTTTTACATGTAAAATTCGCTTTTAATTGGCAATACAACAACAATATCCATGGTTACTGTCTCAAATATGGTTTCATTTTTCTGAATTAAATTGGAAACCCGGCTCAGTCATGCATGACCAAGACGGCCTGATATTCATTTCCAAAAAATCACTAAGGATACGGGTGTTGTATTGCCGATTAAAAGCGAATTTTACATGTAAAAGTACTGCTAATATTTTTACATTGGAAAACAGGACCGATCCACCCAATTTGGGCATACTGTATATATAATTTTATTTGAATTTTATTTTATTTTGGGGGAATTTAAACTAGTAGTGGCAATTTTCATTAGAAACTACGAAATCGAATTACATACCTAAATCCAGCAACTCCAAACCCAATAAGTTTATTGAGGAACTCGACGATTTTCTGTTGAACGTAAGCTCTGCCTTGGTCTAAGTCTCTGAGGGTGTCAAGCTCACAATTCTTTATCTGCAGAAGAATTTAAATTCTGTCTACAGTGAGGTTCAGAAGATACTGGCCACAGAACTTACAGTGTATAAGGAAATATCATAGCATGTTTCTACGTATTGGTTTTGATTTTCTGCGTCAAGTAAAAGCGAGCAATTTCTATGCACATGGAATACTTTATACACTGGATGTGCTATGGCTATTAGTTACTGAAACTCACTGTATTTATTCTTTCTTAATATTTTATTAAAATGTATTTTAGATAATGTACTTGGACGGGGTCGTTGTAGTCTTCTATTAGCCCAGAGTCTGAAGGACAATCGACGCCTTGTGTGTGGAAATCTTCAGGACCATAAGGGACACCTGGATAATGCTTAGTTTCGGAATCGAAAGGACTGCCCCCTGTTCCCTCACAACAGGATCCTCTTCCAGACATATGGTTAATAACAATGTCCACATAAATTCGAACCCCTACTGCATTACAACGTCTGACCATTGAGGCGAACTCCTCCTCATTTCCTGATCTTGTGACCAATCTGTATGACACTGGCGTGTATCGCTCTGACCAAGGACGGAATGGTTGCAATTGGAGCACATTCTCACTTACAGGAGACGTCTGCAAAAAAAACAAGTACGAAATTAACACATATTTCGAAAATTCGGTTCGCATTAGATTTATTTTCTTACTTGGACACCTGCATAACCCCGGGGACCAAGAAATCGCTCACACTCGTCCGCAATGTTGTTCCATTTCCATTCGAACAAATGAACAATAGTATTATGTCCGGGCGCAAAATTTGGGTCCCATTGGGCTTTCGAAAGAGAAAAGAACCCAAGAAACAAAATATGGAATAATCTGAATATCATTTCAAAAGTTTGCTAAACAACTGCAGAATTACTTATGAATACTGTTAAATAACCACCCTGATATTTATGGATAATCAATAAATTTTTTTAGCTTACCTGACTTGAGTGCTTGTCAGTTTGATGGATTACTTTTTTTTCTTTGGAGCATATATCACGATGAAGTTTACTGGGTCAAAATGCTTTGTAAAATTGTAAATGGGAAAATTTCATCACGTTAAACAGAACAAACGCTGACAAATGAGTCGCGATACCAAAACCTACAATATTTTTTAGACAACTTATCTCTATATATCTCAATATATATAAAAAATATAAAAGGATTTACATATAAATTGCAGCCAAGGGTGCGGACCCAGGGTTTTGCGGTTTTTGAGTTTTTGGGTTTTTGATCAAAAACCCGACCCACTTTTTTTCAAAATCCCATGGGTATTTGGGGTCTTTGGGTTTTTGCTAGGCCGGAATGTAAAACACACCGCAATTTTCATAACAAATTACAGTTAATCCTGCGAAATATGAACAAATTTGACAATGAGAGTTAAAAACTATCATTCTTCTTCATATTGTGAGTTTGTGACACAAAATTGAGCAACAAAAACCCATGGGTCGAGGGTTTTTGCATCCTTGATTGCAGCAAAGTAAATAGTTCATGAAAAGGAAATAATTCAAGTAAAAGCGTGGATAATGGTACGATCAATCATAAAATTATCTGAAAATGTCATTCTTCATATCACCAACAACAAATCAAAAATACAGTGTTATTGTATAAGCTGCATTTTCCAAATGAATGTAAAGTGCATGATGCTCAAGACGTAGTCGAATCATTTCTATCCAGAATATCTTTAAAACTGAATTGCTTTGAGTAGAATTAAATATATTTACTCAAACGAATAGAAAACAATAGCCAGACCATGCACGCTTTTACGAAAGTTATTGCAAAGCCTTTTCCCGATTTTTCCCACTTTTTAAGAATTTTGAAGTCATCTTTAAGAATGTTAAGGTTGATGCAGTCAACTCGATGAATGCCTGAAAACTGTAGTAAACTGCGGGACACAGGGCTTGTAAAATATTAGTATATATACCTGCATCCGTCTTGTAAATCTTGTGAAACCAAAATTTTCTACGCATTTAAAAATTAAACTTTCCGTAACTAATCACCATGTATTTATGTTTGCCTTTGCCGTAATTACATCGAAGAATGAAAACGGATTTTTAAGTAATAATACAGTATAATTAAACTGAGCATATTGCATTTCCTTTGTCTTTGAAAAAAATGCATTGAGCTGAGATTTTATTGTGATTCAAAGATAATTATTATTGAAGGGATGGGAAGGATTATCACTTTCGGAAATATAAACAGATTGGAGCGGTCATTCAAGAACTTTGTAATACGAAATCATTTCTCAGTATATTCCAAATAGACCTATACTTAACCATTTTGGCGCATCCATAAATTGGGACGGAATAGTGTACGCTTTAGTTTTCAATTTTTTCATTTAGCAAATCTCAATCGATTTGAACGTAATTAGGCTCATTATATTCACGATAAGATTCTCTATCGGTGAGAGTAATTGTTTGTTTGTCAATGGGTGTTGATGCATAAAAATCAGATTTGGTATACATTAGGAAGATCCTGGTTCTTATGCACAAAATTGGGGCTTTGTAGGAATGGCTATTTATCAAATACCGTAAGTCACACGGGACTCCAATGTGAGCCGGGACACTAACAATAGTTCGGGTCACCTAAATAAATCACATTCTGGTGGTTGGGAACATAGAAAGAAGGCAAAGTCTAGCAAGGTTCAAGGTGTTTACAAAAATTGTACATAAAAACGCTATAATTATTAATAAAAACCGAAATTTGAAGGTGAAGACGATTTCCTAGCCTAAATGGGACCATTCTGGAGGAACAATCGTTCCTACGATTGTTCCTCCAGATGGGTCCCATTTTGGTCGATACCGTCTCGGTGGACCTTCATGAGAAATATAGGTATCATGTCATTCGGAAAGAAAAAATAATTTTACGTATTAAAAAATTTCTTATTGCGACAAACTATTGTATTTCAAAATAATAATTATATGGCCTTTCTTAGAATGGCATTAGTAATTTTTTTAAAAATTTCATCAAAATCTGAGGGGATTGAAATTTTGGGAAAATTGATGAGGGGGGACCCTTCCCAACATGAAAAAATAACTACCTCCGATTTCGATGAAAATTACTTCTCAAGCAGCCATAACCATGCTTAAGACAAATTAACAATTTTCATCTTCCTAATGTATACCCAATCTGACTTTTATGCATCAACACACATTGACTAACAAACAATTACTCTCACCGATAGAGAATCTTTTTATGAGTGTAATTACGTTCAAATCAATTGGGATTTGCTAAATGAAAAATTGAAAAATAAAGCGTACACTATTTTATCCCAATTGTAGGATGCGCTAAAATGGTTAAGTATAGGTCTATTTGGAATATACAGAGAAATAATTTCATACTACAAAGTTGTTGAATGACCGCTCCAATCTATGTTTATATTTCCGAAAGTGATACTCCTTCCCATCCCTACAATTATCTCAATATTTGATTGTATTTATTGCCGAAATATTTACTAAGATTTTCTAATAGAATGAAAACTATTGGTTGCACAATAAATGAGTATTTATTTTGCCTTTTCTTTGGAATAAATAGTTCCTGTAAAAATCGTTACCTAACACAATTACAAAACAATTACCTGCAACACAATTTTAATTATAACTAACGATATTCCGCAATCATGATAATGTATACCATTTAAATACTTTTACTAGTCAAGAATCTGAAAAATTAATATTCATAATTGTAAAGAAAAAGGTAATGTTCGAGTTCACATACAATATGTAATACATTATGAACTAGCACTACATTGAAAATTTCCTTAGCTAAAACGTTAACAAGTACCGTCAAGGATTCTACCGTCTCTGATTGGTTTCAGCAATGCCGGCATCAGAGCATATCGAAGTTGTTTTAGAATTTTTGATTCAATGACTTCGCCTTCGTGGACAAACTCGTAAGTCCCTCCAGCGTTTTGAGCAATGCCTGTTACAAGCCTTCGGTCAGCTCCAGTCCCGATTCCCAGAGAAAAGCTTCGTGAGTGTTTTATTTTAGAGGCCACTAATTGCAAAACGCTAGCCGGATTATTCACCTAATTTCAAAATTTTACCACTCATTACAATATGTACCTTTTGATTTTTTTACTTTCGAAACTTACCGCGCCATCTGTAACTGAAAAGATCTGCGTCAAATATCCTGGCTGCTGCCGCTGTTGGTAAACGTACATCAGGGGTCTATAAATCTCTGTTCCACCATCGGCTGTAATGGCTGTCAACAAAGTAATGCGAATTGCTTGAATATTGTTCACAAAGCACTTTGTTTTACGTCGGAATTACAATGTCAATAAATTAAACCATTTGCAAACTGCATATAATACAGTAGCGAAAAGCAAAGGAAATAGAAAACATTATTTGCAGAAATATTTGATACCACTAGAAATATTTGCAAGTAATCTGTAAAGTATTTTGTTTAATTTTTGAGCTTTTTGTATTTGTATTCAGAGATCATAGGTTGAAAGTGTCCAATTTTTGAAAAAGAACATACATTTAGTTCCTAAAAGGTTTACTTAAAACTTCATAAAGCTTTCCTGAGTTATATGTACACTTATTAACTAACTAACATACAGACAGGCAGACAAACAGACAGATGTACATCACAATTCCCTACATTAGCTTTCCGCTATGAATAATTAAGCGTAGATAAGTATTATATCGAAGAGCCATTAAATAAAATACTTACCCGATACCCAAGCTTTAGCTTGCTGCAATGTTTCTTCGGAGTATTTGGCACTCTGCGAAAACACTGAACTGTAGGCACTGTTGAATTTAATTACATTGAAGTAGCAGTCAGCGGGCAAGGAATGTAAGAAAAGCTGTTTAGTAATTAAGAATCATGAATATAATGACTTTACATAAAAAAATAATAACTAGTAAAAATAATATGCCAATATTAGGGGCAAAGTTGGTAGACAAAAATAGCTTACGTTGACAGCGGATTTCGCCAGCTCAATTTTCGATCCACACATGGAACCCGAAAAATCCAACAAGAAAATGAATTCAAACTTTTGGTCATCCAGTTTAAGTGTTGGACGCAGGAAAGAATTTCTGACAAATTCCAAACCGGATACAGACATCTTAGCGATTTGTAGCTATTAACTTTTCACTTCTATTCGGGATGGAGATATTTTTAATATAGAAACACAACATAAGGACTTTTATATTACTTCTCTAGTACTATTATTGTTATGTTGAAAAATTATCTATGCATTACCCATACAACAAGATAATGCAAAGGTTATTATTTTATTATCGTCAGTAAATGTAAATCCTTTGTGATTTTATGTTTCTATGTATATCAAGCAACTCAGAATGGGGAGATATGACAGAACTGTGAGATCAGCCAATTATTTGCAGTCGGTGAGCCATGACTCATTCAAGAGTTATTGTTTTCTTCGGAATTTTGCATGCTCTTGCAAGTTGCAATACTGCACAGGCTATTTACGATTGTCAAAGTTCTATTTTACTTTTGATAGCTTATCATTGTTATATTGTAGTGTCTGTTTGGTTGACACAGTTTTATCCATGTATAAGTAATATGAATCTTTTTCAATGCTTTACACCAAGCAGTAAATATTACATGTAATAAAGTATAAAATATTTAAAAATCATTTATTTTAGTTTCAGAAATAACTTTTTATAAATGTGTACCAATTAATATGTTAGTGTAGTCTCAATGTATACTATTTTCCATGGTTTATAAATATTCTTCAATCAAGAGTGTTTTTCGCGTTTTGCTTATGTATGTAATACTTTTATAAAGTCTGATTTATGTATGTAAGTAAGACGTCATTGTATCTATCTATATATAAGCCTAAACTATCATGACATGACAAATATTTTAATTTGGATAAAATGGAATATAATAAAACCTCTGGGTCGGAAAAATAAATAAATAATTCATCATCTTAAGTAGTCATGTTTTACCGTCACATTTCAATAATTAATTATTTTAATTCAACTAAATATCCGTCTCATTAAAAACCAAGTTTTTAATAGCACGTTTTAAAGGAATTAAAAATAAAACTTACTTTTAAGGAGGCCAAGATCTGTATCATTAATTACAATACAATTTATTGTCAGTTAGTTGCGATGAAGACATTACGTATTATTATGAACTATTTTCAGATACTTTTCTGTTCTTTACGAATTACTACTATTAAGCCTGAGTTTCTCTGTTCAATCTATATGAGGGGGGAACAATGTCATAAATGCTAGGTCGGCAGCATGAACGGAAGGTCTGCTTTTTATTAGCCTGTCAGCCAGCGTGTCAGCCAGCCTGCCAGCCAGCCTGCCAGCCAGCCAGCCAGCCAGCCAGCCAGCCTGCCAGCCAGCCAGCCAGCCAGCCTGCCAGCCAGCCAGCCAGACAGCCTGGCTGGCTGCCGAGCTAACATGCTGCATTGCTGGCTGCCTAGCTAACATGCTGCATGGCTGGCTGGCTGGCTGGCTGGCTGCCTACCTAACTTGCTACATGGCTGGCTGGCTGCCTACCTAACTTGCTACATGGCTGGCTGGCTGCCGAGCTGACAAAACTTTGGTCAGGGTAAAAGCGCCTTTTCACTCTGACAGAATTTCTGTCAGAGTGAAAAGGTGCTTTTACCCTGACCGAACTTTTTTTGACACAGAGTAAAAGCTCAGCTGTTAAGATATTCTACTCCCGCTAGAGTGTGTATTATTTATACCTAGACATGAATTCTCTATAGATATTGCCCGGTCTTTTCAATAATTAAAAACATCGCCAAGCCGTAACATAAAGCGAGCCAGAGGGTTAAAGGGAATTAATTATCTCTTTACAGAAACTGAGCCCAAAAACAACACACAACACACAACACCCAAAAAGTTAGCTTACCGCATCATAAAGTGGGAAACACCCAAAAAGTTAGCTTACCGCTTCATAAAGTGGGAAACACCCAAAAAGTTAGCTTACCGCATCATAAAGTGGGAAACACCCAAAAAGTTAGCTTACCGCTTCATAAAGTGGGAAACACCCAAAAAGTTAGCTTACCGCTTCATAAAGTGGGAAACACCCAAAAAGTTAGCTTACCGCTTCATAAAGTGGGAAACACCCAAAAAGTTAGCTTACCGCTTCATAAAGTGGGAAACACCCAAAAAGTTAGCTTACCGCTTCATAAAGTGGGAAACACCCAAAAAGTTAGCTTACCGCTTCATAAAGTGGGAAACACCCAAAAAGTTAGCTTACCGCTTCATAAAGTGGGAAACACCCAAAAAGTTAGCTTACCGCTTCATAAAGTGGGAAACACCCAAAAAGTTAGCTTACCGCTTCATAAAGTGGGAAACACCCAAAAAGTTAGCTTACCGCTTCATAAAGTGGGAAACACCCAAAAAGTTAGCTTACCGCTTCATAAAGTGGGAAACACCCAAAAAGTTAGCTTACCGCTTCATAAAGTGGGAAACACCCAAAAAGTTAGCTTACCGCTTCATAAAGTGGGAAACACCCAAAAAGTTAGCTTACCGCTTCATAAAGTGGGAAACACCCAAAAAGTTAGCTTACCGCTTCATAAAGTGGGAAACACCCAAAAAGTTAGCTTACCGCTTCATAAAGTGGGAAACACCCAAAAAGTTAGCTTACCGCTTCATAAAGTGGGAAACACCCAAAAAGTTAGCTTACCGCTTCATAAAGTGGGAAACACCCAAAAAGTTAGCTTACCGCTTCATAAAGTGGGAAACACCCAAAAAGTTAGCTTACCGCTTCATAAAGTGGGAAACACCCAAAAAGTTAGCTTACCGCTTCATAAAGTGGGAAACACCCAAAAAGTTAGCTTACCGCTTCATAAAGTGGGAAACACCCAAAAAGTTAGCTTACCGCTTCATAAAGTGGGAAACACCCAAAAAGTTAGCTTACCGCTTCATAAAGTGGGAAACACCCAAAAAGTGAAAGCGGTATAAAATATTTTTTACTACTAGAAGCGGTGTAAGATATTTTAGTACCCTAAACC
Organism: Yoshiicerus persimilis; assembly: GCA_020352615.2. Taxonomy (NCBI): domain Eukaryota; kingdom Metazoa; phylum Arthropoda; class Collembola; order Entomobryomorpha; family Tomoceridae; genus Yoshiicerus; species Yoshiicerus persimilis. The sequence continues at coordinate 14,014,048 of CM036941.2, forward strand.
CCATTTTCACATCTTATTGCTTATAAAGTGAGCGCGCGTTATCTCCGAAAGGGTGGGGAGACCACGCCCATTTTAAATAGGGTTCCTAACTAGGTCGAGATAAGACCAAATCCGAGGTTTTATCCAAATCGGTCAATGCCTTCAAGAGTTATGGTGTTCAAATACGTACGTACGTACGGACAGACAACACTGCTCCATAAGTAAGCCTCTGGCTCGCTAAAACTAAGTTACTACTTTGTAAAAATATAAAACAGCAAAACTCAAAATAAATTACCTTTTATTATTGCCGACTGCAATGTCGTTTATCAAGTCTTGATCTTGGGGGTTATTATATATTCTTTGTCAAAGCTACTTTCAGTGTTATTAGCCCGACCAAGGGCTTATAGAACGGGTTTGTCTGTCTGTCTGTGTGTGTGTGTGTGTGTGTGTGTGTGTGTGTGTGTGTGTGTGTGTGTGTGTGTGTGTGTGTGTGTGTACGGACTCTAATTTTTGTGAATCTTAACCAAAAAATTTTTTACTCCGGATTTGAACGAATTGGCCCAGTTCACAGGTTAAGTTCGTTGGCCAGGAAAATCGTACGAAAGGTTTTCTCAAAATTAGCTATTTGTCATAAAGCCGAGGAGATAGTCAATTCAACTTTTAGTCACAATTTTAATTTCGCCGCTTTTAATAATAAAGGAATTTGACACCCCCATAAATAAATTTCCATATGGTCCAACCTTTCCGTGAATTTTATATCGTTTCTATTTTACAAGTAATAAAAATCAATAAATTATGCTAAAATTTGCTTTCAAAAAAAGGGAACATTTCAACTTAAAAATTGCTTCCATTGCTTTGTTAACGGGATAGCATTCAAAATTTTAATCCGCTTTCCAAAATTTGAAAGTTTGCTTCATACAATATCAAAATTTGCAACACAAAATTTGGAAATTTGCTTCTCAAAATTTTGGAATTTGCTTCTCAAAATTTTGGAATTTGCTTCTCAAAATTTTGGAATTTGCTTCTCAAAATTTTGGAATTTGCTTCTCAATATTTGGAAATTTGCTTCTCAATATTTGGAAATTTGCTTCTCAAAATTTGGAAACTTGTAACACAAAATTTGGAAATTTGCTTCTCAAAACTTCAATATTTGCTTCCCAAAATCTCCAGTTCTGCTTTCCAATATTTCAATATTTGCTTTTCGAAATTTCAATAATTGCTTCTTCTATTTTCAATATATGCTTTTCAAAATTTCAATATTTCCTTCTCATAATTTCAATATATGCTTCACATAATTTCAATATATGCTTCACATAATTTCAATATATGCTTTTCATAATTTCAATATGTGCTTTTCATAATTTCAATATGTGCTTCTCAAAATTTCATTATATGCTTCTCAAAATACTTTCTCATTGGTCCATTGTTGTTCTACTCTTGTAATAAATGTCAAATTTCTAAAGTAGAGACAATATTGAAATCCTCTAATGCTATTTCCAATACAGGGTGCCAAGTCCGCCAACTGGTTATATAACGGAGGGCAATCAATCATATTGGCACGACCGTAGGTCGTGCTAATGTGGTTGCTGCCCGGAGTCACCAACGGCTACCCAGTCCGAGAACGGGCGCGAACGGAGGGCAAGCAGTCTCATTAGACCGACCGAAGGTCGGGCTAATGATACTGCTTGGCCGGAGTTTATTAAATATTAGAACTGCGTTTTGTAATCCTGGCTCCAGGTAAATTACAATTGGTATATGTTTTCATTTTATACACTGTACTTTAAAGTATAAATAAATACAAAGCAGTTTTAGCCCGACCAAGGGCTTATAGAACGGGTTTGTCTGTGTGTGTGTGTGTGTGTGTGTGCGGACTCTAATTTTCGTAAATCTTAATCAAAAATTTTTTTACTCCGGATTTGAACGAATTGACCCAAATCACAGGTTAAGTTCGTTGGCCAGGAAAATCGTACGGAAGGTTTTCTCAAAATTAGCTTTTTGTCATAAGGCCGAGGAGATAGTCAATTCAACTTTTAGTCAAATTTTTAATTTCACCGGTTTTAATAATACAGGAATTTAACACACCCATAAATAAATTTCCATATGGTCCAACCTTTCCGTGAATTTTATATCGTTTCTGTTTTACAAATAATAGAAATCAATAAATTATGCCAAAATTTGACTTCAAAAAAGGAGAACATTTCAACTTAAAAATTGCTTCCATTGCTTTGTTAGCGTGATAGCATTCAAAATTTTAATCCGCTTTCCAAAATTTGAAAGTTTGCATCATACAACATCAAAATTTGTAAAACAAAATTTGGAAATTTGCTTCTCAAAATTTGGAAATTTGCTTCTCAAAATTTGGAAATTTTTTTCTCAAAATTTGGAAATCTTTTTCTCAAAATTTGGAAATTTACTTCTCAAAATTTGGAAATTTACTTCTCAAAATTTGGAAATTTGCTTCTCAAAATTTCAATATTTGCTTCTCAAAATTTCAATATTTGCTTCTCAAAATTTCAATATTTGCTTCTCAAAATTTCAATATTTGCTTCTCAAAATTTCAATATTTGTTTCTCAAAATTTCAATATTTGCTTCTCAAAATTTCAATATTTGTTTCTCAAAATTTCAATATTTGCTTCTCAAAATTTCAATATTTGCTTCTCAAAATTTCACTATTTGCTTCTCAAAATTTGGAAATTTACTTCTCAAAATTTCAATATTTGCTTCTCAAAATTACAATATTTGCATCTCAAAATTTCAATTTCAATATTTCTCTGCAAAGTTTGCCAACGGGTTACATAACAGAGGGCGGTCAATCACATTAACACGACCACAGGTCGTGCTAATATGATTGCTGCCCGGAGTCGCCAACGGCTACCCAGTCCGAGAACGGGCGCTAACGGAGGTCAAGCAGTCTCATCGCACCGAAGGTCGGGCTAATGACACTGCTTGGCCGGAGTTTTTCTAATATCTTGCTGTACCATATGATGAGTATGAACTGGCTGGAAGACTGCACAAATATGAAATAAAAGATATTGGGCAACACGCAGTGAAAATATAAGACAGTCATAGTACCTTTTTGGGCAAAACAAATTTCAAATAAAATGCGTCTTCCACAGCATAAAGCAACTCAAAATAAAAAGTACAAATATGTGAGAAAAGATATTGGGCAACACGCAGTGAAAATAAAAAGCAGTCATAGTATCTTTTAATGCAATACAAATTTCAAATAAAATGCGTCTTCCACAGTACAAAACAACTCAAAATATAAAGTACAAATATGAAATAAAGTATATTAGGCAGAACGCCGTGAAAATATAAGACAGTCATAGTAACTTTTAAAGCAATACATATTTCAAATAAAATGCGTCTTCCACAGCATAAAGCAACTCAAAATAAAATGTACATATATGCAAATAGGGATACTAGGCAACACGCAGTGAAAATAAAAGCAGTCACTATATCTTTTTAGGCAATACAAATTTCAAATAAAATGCGTCTTCCACAGCATAAAGCAACTCAAAATAAAATGTACAAATATTAATTAAAACATATTGGGCAACACGCAGTGAAAATATAAGACAGTCCTAGTATATTTTAAGGCAATACAAATTTCAAATAAAATGCGTCTTCCACAGCATAAAGCAACTCAAAATAAAATGCACAAATATTACATAAAAGATATTGGGAAACATGCAGTGAAAATGTAAGGCGGCCATACTACTTTTTTAGGCAATACATATTTCAAATAAAATGCGTCTTCCAAAGTATAAAGCAACTCAAAATATGAAATACAAATATGTTATAAAAGATATTGGGCAACACGCAGTGAAAATATAGGACAGTCATAGTACCTTTTAAGGCAATACAAATTTCAAATAAAATGCGTCTTCCACAGCATAAAGCAACTCAAAATAAAATGTACAAATATGAAATAAAAGATATTGGGCAACACGCAGTGAAAATATAAGACAGTCCTAATATCTTTTAAGGCAATACAAATTTCAAATAAAATGCGTCTTCCACAGCATAAAGCAACTCAAAATAAAATGTACATATATGCAATTAGGGATACTAGGCAACACGCAGTGAAAATAAAAAGCAGTCACTATATCTTTTTAGGCAATACAAATTTCAAATAAAATGCGTCTTCCACAGCATAAAGCAACTCAAAATAAAAAGTAGGAATATGCATCAAGAGATATTAGGCAAAACGCTGTGAAAATACAAGACAGTCAAAGTATCTTTTAAGGCAATACATATTTTAAATAAAATGCGTCTTCCACAGCATAAAGCAACTTAAAATAAAATGCACAAATATTACATAAAAGATATTGGGAAACATGCAGTGAAAATGTAAGGCGGCCATACTACTTTTTTAGGCAATACAAATTTCAAATAAAATGCGTCTTCCACAGCATAAAGCAGCTCAAAATAAAAAATACAAATATGTAATAAAAGATATTGGGCAACACTCAGTGAAAATATAGGACAGTCATAGTACCTTTTAAGGCAATACATATTTCAAATAAAATGCGTCTTCCACAGCATAAAGCAAATCAAAATAAAATGCACAAATATGAAATGAAGAATATTGGGCCACGCGCAGTGAAAATATAGGGCGGTCATACTAATTTTTTAGGCAATAAAAATTTCAAATAAAATACGTTTTCCACAGCATAAGGCAACTCAAAATAAAAAGTACAAATATGTTATAAAAGATATTGGGCAACACGCAGTGAAAATATAGGACAGTCATAGTACCTTTTAAGGCAATACAAATTTCAAATAAAATGCGTCTTCCACAGTATAAAGGAACTCAAAATATGAAATACAAATATGTTATAAAGGATATTAGGCAAAACGCCGTAAAAATATAATACATTCATAGTAATTTTAAAGCAATACATATTTAAAATAAAATGTGTCTGCCACAGCATAAAGGAACTCAAAATAAAATGTACATATATGCAGTTATTGATACTAGGCAACACGCAGTGAAAATAAACAGCAGTCATTATATCTTTTTAGGCAATACAAATTTCAAATAAAATGCGTCTTCCACAGCATAAAGCAACTCAAAATAAAATGTACAAATATGAACTAAAAGATATTGTGCAACACGCAGTGAAAATGAAAAGCAGTCATAGTATTTTTTTAAGCAATACATATTTCAAATAAAATGCGTCTTCCACAGCATAAAGCAAATCAAAATAAAATGCACAAATATGAAATGAAGAATATTGGGCCACGCGCAGTGAAAATATAAGGCGGGCATACTAATTTTTTAGGCAATAAAAATTTCAAATAAAATACGTTTTCCACAGCATAAAGCAACTCAAAATAAAAAGTACAAATATGTTATAAAAGATATTGGGCAACACGCAGTGAAAATATAGGACAGTCATAGTACCTTTTAAGGCAATACAAATTTCAAATAAAATGCGTCTTCCACAGTATAAAGGAACTCAAAATATGAAATACAAATATGTTATAAAGGATATTAGGCAAAACGCCGTAAAAATATAATACATTCATAGTAACTTTTAAAGCAATACATATTTAAAATAAAATGTGTCTGCCACAGCATAAAGGAACTCAAAATAAAATGTACATATATGCAGCTATTGATACTAGGCAACACGCAGTGAAAATAAACAGCAGTCATTATATCTTTTTAGGCAATACAAATTTCAAATAAAATGCGTCTTCCACAGCATAAAGCAACTCAAAATAAAATGTACAAATATGAACTAAAAGATCTTGTGCAACACGCAGTGAAAATGAAAAGCAGTCATAGTATTTTTTTAAGCAATACATATTTCAAATAAAATGCGTCTTCCACAGCATAAAGCAAATCAAAATAAAATGCACAAATATGAAATAAAGAATATTGGGCCACGCGCAGTGAAAATATAAGGCGGTCCAAGGAGTCTAAACTGTTGGCATGGAGTCTTTGCGCTTAGTAAATAGGATCGAGTATAGATTTCCACGTGGGGGATTTTGCAGGGCTATAAGGGACGTTTTTGGAAAAAAATCTCCAACTTTCATTTATCAGCATGATGTAATACACATGACAACTAATTACGGACTACAGAATACGAAATAATAGAAACTGTAGTAGTTGTCATGTAAATCAGGATAATAAATAAAATTAGGGGATTTTCCCCCAAAAACGTCCCTTATAGACCTGCAAAATCCCCCACGTGGAAATCTCTACTCGATCCTCCTTACTATGCGGGAAGAACACCTACAGTTTAGACTCCTTGAGGCGGTCATTTTTTAGGCAATAAAAATTTCAAATAAAATACGTTTTCCACAGCATAAAGCAACTCAAAATAAAAAGTACAAATATGTAATAAAAGATATTGGGCAACACGCAGTGAAAATATAGGACAGTCATAGTACCTTTTAAGGCAATACAAATTTCAAATAAAATGCGTCTTCCACAGTATAAAGGAACTCAAAATATGAAATACAAATATGTTATAAAGGTTATTAGGCAAAACGCCGTAAAAATATAATACATTCATAGTAACTTTTAAAGCAATACATATTTAAAATAAAATGTGTCTGCCACAGCATAAAGGAACTCAAAATAAAATGTACATATATGCAGATAGGGATACTAGGCAACACGCAGTGAAAATAAACAGCAGTCATTATATCTTTTTAGGCAATACAAATTTCAAATAAAATGCGTCTTCCACAGCATAAAGCAACTCAAAATAAAATGTACAAATATGAACTAAAAGATATTGTGCAACACGCAGTGAAAATGAAAAGCAGTCATAATATTTTTTTAAGCAATACATATTTCAAATAAAATGCGTCTTCCACAGCATAAAGCAAATCAAAATAAAATGCACAAATATGAAATAAAGAATATTGGGCCACGCGCAGTGAAAATATAAGGCGGTCCAAGGAGTCTAAACTGTTGGCACGGAGTCTTTGCGCTTAGTAAATAGGATCGAGTAGAGATTTCCACGTGGGGGATTTTGCAGGGCTATAAGGGACGTTTTTGGAAAAAAATCTCCTACTTTCATTTATCAGCATGATGTATACACATGACAACTAATTACGGACTACAGAATACGAAATAATAGAAACTGTAGTAGTTGTCATGTAAATCAGGATAATAAATAAAATTAGGGGATTTTCCCCCAAAAACGTCCCTTATAGACCTGCAAAATCCCCCACGTGGAAAGGCGGTCATTTTTTAGGCAATAAAAATTTCAAATAAAATACGTTTTCCACAGCATAAAGTAACTCAAAATAAAAAGTACAAATATGTTATAAAAGATATTGGGCAACACGCAGTGAAAATATAGGACAGTCATAGTACCTTTTAAGGCAATACAAATTTCAAATAAAATGCGTCTTCCACAGTATAAAGGAACTCAAAATATGAAATACAAATATGTTATAAAGGTTATTAGGCAAAACGCCGTAAAAATATAATACATTCATAGTAACTTTTTAAGCAATACATATTTAAAATAAAATGTGTCTGCCACAGCATAAAGGAACTCAAAATAAAATGTACATATATGCAAATAGGGATACTAGGCAACACGCAGTGAAAATAAAAAGCAGTCATAGTATCTTTTAATGCAATACAAATTTCAAATAAAATGCGTCTTCCACAGTACAAAACAACTCAAAATAAAATGTACAAATATGAAATAAAAGATATTGGGCAACACGAAGTGAAAATATAAGACTGTCACAGTACCTTTTTAGGCAATACAAATTTCAAATAAAATGCGTCTTCCACAGCATAAAGCAACTCAAAATAAAAAGTAGGAATATGCATCAAGAGATATTAGGCAAAACGCTGTGAAAATACAAGACAGTCATAGTATCTTTTACGGCAATACATATTTTAAATAAAATGCGTCTTCCACAGTATAAAGGAACTCAAAATATAAAATACAAATATGTAAAAAATGATATTGGGCAAAACGTCCTGAAAATATAAGACTGTCACAGTACCTTTTTAGGCAATACAAATTTCAAATAAAATGCGTCTTCCACAGCATAAAGCAACTCAAAATAAAATGTACAAATATTAATTAAAACATATTGGGCAACACGCAGTGAAAATATAAGACAGTCCTAATACCTTTTAAGGCAATACAAATTTCAAATAAAATGCGTCTTCCACAGCATAAAGCAACTCAAAATAAAATGTACAAATATGATAGAAAGGATATTAGGCAGAACGCTGTGAAAATATAAGACAGTCAAAGTATCTTTTAAGGCAATACATATTTTAAATAAAATGCGTCTTCCACAGAATAAAGCAACTTAAAATAAAATGCACAAATATAAATTAAAACATATTGGGCAACACGAAGTGAAAATATAAGACTGTCACAGTACCTTTTTAGGCAATACATATTTCAAATAAAATGCGTCTTCCACAGCATAAAGCAACTCAAAATAAAATGTGCATATATGCTAATAGGGATACTAGGCAACACGCAGTGAAAATAAAAAGCAGTCATAGTATCTTTTAATGCAATACAAATTTCAAATAAAATGCGTCTTCCACAGCATAAAGCAACTCAAAATGAAAAGTAGAAATATGAAATTAGGGATACTAGGAAACAAAGTGAAAATAAAAAGCAGTCACTATATCTTTTTAGGCAATACAAATTTCAAATAAAATGCGTCTTCCACAGCATAAAGGAACTCAAAATAAAATGTACATATATGCATATAGGGATACTAGGCAAAACGCTGTGAAACTGCAAGACTGTCATTCTAATTTTTTAGGCAATAAAAATTTCAAATAAAATACGTCTTCCACAGCATAAAGCAACTCAAAATAAAAAGTACAAATATGCTATAAAAGATATTGGGCAACACGCAGTGAAAATATAGTACAGTCATAGTACTGTTTAAGGCAATACAAATTTCAAATAAAATGCGTCTTCCACAGTATAAACGAACTCAAAATAGAAAATACAAATATGTAATAAAGGATATTAGGCAAAACGCCGTAAAAATATAATACCGTCATAGTAACTTTTAAAGCAATACATATTTCAAATAAAATGTGTCTACCACAGCATAAAGGAACTCAAAATAAAATGTACATATATGCAGTTGTTGATACTAGGCAACAAGCAGTGAAAATCAACAGCAGTCATTATAACTTTTTAGGCAATACAAATTTCAAATAAAATGCGTCTTCCACAGCATAAAGCAACTCAAAATAAAATGTACAAATATGAACTAAAAGATATTGTGCAACACGCAGTGAAAATGAAAAGCAGTCATAGTATTTTTTTAAGCAATACATATTTCAAATAAAATGCGTCTTCCACAGCATAAAGCAAATCAAAATAAAATGCACAAATATGAAATGAAGAATATTGGGCCACGCGCAGTGAAAATATAAGGCGGGCATACTAATTTTTTAGGCAATAAAAATTTCACATAAAATACGTTTTCCACAGCATAAAGCAACTCAAAATAAAAAGTACAAATATGTTATAAAAGATATTGGGCAACACGCAGTGAAAATATAGGACAGTTTTAGTACCTTTTAAGGCAATACAAATTTCAAATAAAATGCGTCTTCCAAAGTATAAAGGAACTCAAAATATGAAATACAAATATGTTATAAAGGTTATTAGGCAAAACGCCGTAAAAATATAATACATTCATAGTAACTTTTTAAGCAATACATATTTAAAATAAAATGTGTCTGCCACAGCATAAAGGAACTCAAAATAAAATGTACATATATGCAGATAGGGATACTAGGCAACACGCAGTGAAAATAAAAAGCAGTCACTATATCTTTTTAGGCAATACAAATTTCAAATAAAATGCGTCTTCCACAGCATAAAGCAACTCAAAATAAAATGTACAAATATGAACTAAAAGATATTGTGCAACACGCAGTGAAAATGAAAAGCAGTCATAATATTTTTTTAAGCAATACATATTTCAAATAAAATGCGTCTTCCACAGCATAAAGCAAATCAAAATAAAATGCACAAATATGAAATAAAGAATATTGGGCCACGCGCAGTGAAAATATAAGGCGGTCCAAGGAGTCTAAACTGTTGGCATGGAGTCTTTGCGCTTAGTAAATAGGATCGAGTAGAGATTTCCACGTGGGGGATTTTGCAGGGCTATAAGGGACGTTTTTGAAAAAAAATCTCCTACTTTCATTTATCAGCATGATGTATACACATGACAGCTAATTACGGACTACAGAATACGAAATAATAGAAACTGTAGTAGTTGTCATGTAAATCAGGATAATAAATAAAAAACTCCGGCCAAGCAGTATCATTAGCCCGACCTTCGGTCGGTCTAATGAGACTGCTTGCCCTCCGTTCGCGCCCGTTCTCCGACAGGGTAGCCGTTAGTGACTCCGGGCAGCAATCATATTAGCACGACCTGCGGTTGGGCCAATGCGATTGACTGCCCTCCGTTATAACCCGTGGGCGGACTTGTTTCCGATTAGTGGAAGTAGCATTATGGAAGCAAATGTTTAAATTCTGAGTTGCAAATATTGAAATTCTGAGTTGCAAATATTGAAATTTTGAGTAGCAAATACTGAAATTTTTAGAAGCAAATATTGAAACTTTGATAAGCAAATATTGAAATTTTGGAAAGCAAGTACTGAAATTTTTAGAAGCAAATATTGAAACTTTGATAAGCAAATATTGAAATTTTGGGAAGCAAATATTGAAATTTTGAGAAGCAAATATGAAAATTTTGAGAAGCAAATATTAAAATTTTGAGAAGCAAATATTAAAATTTTGAGAAGCAAATATTGAAATTTTGAGAAACAGATATTGAAATTATGACAAGCAAATTTCCAAATTTAAAATATTTGGAAGCAAATTTGCAAATTTTAGGAAGCAAATTTACAAATTTTGAGAAGAAAATTTTGGAAAACGGGTTAAAATTTTTAATGCTATCTCGCTAACAAAGCAAAAGAAGCAATTTATATTTTGAAATATCCTCCTTTTTTCAAAGCAAATTTTTGCATAATTTACCTATTTCTATTCCTTGCAAAACAGAAACAGTATAAAATTCACGAAAAGGTTGGACCATATGAAAATTTATTTTAGGGTATCTCAAATTCCCTTATTATTAAAAGCGGTGAATTTAATATTTTGTCTAAAAGTTGAATTGACTATCTCCTTGGGCCTATGACATATAAGGAATTTTGAGAAAACCGTTCGTACGATTTTCATGGCCAACGAACTCAGCCTTCAGTTTGGGCCAATACGTTCAAATCCGCAGTAAAAATATTTTCCATTAAGATTTACGAAAATGAGAGTCTTAACACACACACACACAGACAGACACACACACAGACAAACCCGTTCTATAAGCCCTTGGTCGGGCTAATTAGGGGATTTTCCCCCAAAAACGTCCCTTATAGACCTGCAAAATCCCCCACGTGGAAATCTCTACTCGATCCTCCTTACTATGCGGGAAGAACACCTACAGTTTAGACTCCTTGAGGCGGTCATTTTTTAGGCAATAAAAATTTCAAATAAAATACGTTTTCCACAGCATAAAGTAACTCAAAATAAAAAGTACAAATATGTTATAAAAGATATTGGGCAACACGCAGTGAAAATATAGGACAGTCATAGTACCTTTTAAGGCAATACAAATTTCAAATAAAATGCGTCTTCCACAGTATAAAGGAACTCAAAATATGAAATACAAATATGTTATAAAGGATATTAGGCAAAACGCCGTAAAAATATAATACAGTCTTAGTAACTTTTAAAGCAATACATATTTAAAATAAAATGTGTCTGCCACAGCATAAAGGAACTCAAAATAAAATGTACATATATGCAAATAGGGATACTAGGCAACACGCAGTGAAAATAAAAAGCAGTCATAGTATATTCTAAGGCAATACAAATTTCAAATAAAATGCGTCTTCCACAGCATAAAGCAACTCAAAATAAAATGTACAAATATGAACTAAAAGATATTCGGCAACACGCAGTGAAAATATAAGACAGTCATAGTACCTTTTTAGGCAATACAAATTTCAAATAAAATGCGTCTTCCACAGCATAAAGCAACTCAAAATAAAATGTACAAACATGAAGTAAAAGATAGTAAGCAAAACGCAGTGAAAATACAAAACAGTCATAGTATCTTTTACGGCAATACAAATTTTAAATCAAATGCGTCTTCCACAGTATAAAAGAACTCAAAATATAAAATACAAATATGTAAAAAATGATATTGGGCAAAACGTCCTGAAAATATAAGACAGTCATAGTAACTTTAAAAGCAATACAAATTTCAAATAAAATGCGTCTTCCACAGCATACAGCAACTTAAAATAAAATGTACAAATATGAAATAAAGAATATTGGGCAACACGCAGTGAAAATATAAGACAGTCATAGTACCTTTTTAGGCAATACAAATTTCAAATAAAATGCGTCTTCCACAGCATAAAGCAACTTAAAATAAAATGTACAAATATGTTATAAAAGATATTAGGCAGAACGCCGTGAAAATATAAGACAGTCATAGTATCTTTCAAGGCAATACATATTTTAAATAAAATGCGTCTTCCACAGTATAAAAGAACTCAAAATATAAAATACAAATATGTAAAAAATGATATTGGGCAAAACGTCGTGAAAATATAAGACAGTCATAGTAACTTTAAAAGCAATACATATTTCAAATAAAATGTGTCTTCCACAGCATAAAGGAACTCAAAATAAAACGCACAAATATGCAAATAGTGATACTAGGCAACACGCATTAAAAATAAAAAGCAGTCATAGTATATTTTAAGCAATACAAATTTCAAATAAAATGCGTCTTCCACAGCATAAAGCAACTCAAAATGAAAAGTAGAAATATGAAATTAGGGATACTAGGAAACAAAGTGAAAATAGAAAGCAGTCATTATATCTTTTTAGGCAACAAATTTCAAATAAAATGCCACTTCCACAGCATAAAGGAACTCAAAATAAAATGTACATATATGCAAATAGGGATACTAGGCAAAACGCTGTGAAACTGCAAGACTGTCATTCTAATTTTTTAGGCAATAAAAATTTCAAATAAAATACGTCTTCCACAGCATAAAGCAACTCAAAATAAAAAGTACAAATATGCTATAAAAGATATTGGGCAACACGCAGTGAAAATATAGTACAGTCATAGTACCGTTTAAGGCAATACAAATTTCAAATAAAATGCGTCTTCCACAGTATAAACGAACTCAAAATAGAAAATACAAATATGTAATAAAGGATATTAGGCAAAACGCCGTAAAAATATAATACCGTCATAGTAACTTTTAAAGCAATACATATTTCAAATAAAATGTGTCTACCACAGCATAAAGGAACTCAAAATAAAATGTACATATATGCAGTTGTTGATACTAGGCAACAAGCAGTGAAAATAAACAGCAGTCATTATAACTTTTTAGGCAATACAAATTTCAAATAAAATGCGTCTGCCACAGGATAAAGCAACTCAAAATAAAATGTAATAATATGAAATAAAAGATATTGATCAACACGCAGTGAAAATATAAGACAGTCATAGTACCTTTTTAGGCAATACAAATTTCAAATAAAATGCGTCTTCCACAGCATAAAGCAACTCAAAATAAAATGTACATATATGCAAATAGGGATACTAGGCAACACGCAGTGAAAATAAAAAGCAGTCATAGTATCTTTTTAGGCAATACAAATTTCAAATAAAATACCTCTTCCACAGCATAAAGGAACTCAAAATAAAATGTACATATATGCAAATAGGGATACTAGGCAAAACGCTGTGAAAATGCAAGACTGTCATTCTAATTTTTTAGGCAATAAAAATTTCAAATAAAATGTGTCTTCCACAGCATAAAGGAACTCAAAATAAAACGCACAAATATGCAATTAGTGATACTAGGCAACACGCATTAAAAATAAAAAGCAGTCATAGTAAATTTTAAGGCAATACAAATTTCAAATAAAATGCGTCTTCCACAGCATAAAGCAACTCAAAATAAAATGTACAAATATGAAATAAAAGATATTGTGCAACACGCAGTAAAAATAAACAGCAGTCATTATATCTTTTTAGGCAATACAAATTTCAAATAAAATGCGTCTTCCACAGCATAAAGCAACTCAAAATAAAATGTACAAATATGAACTAAAAGATATTGGGCAACACGCAGTGAAAATGAAAAGCAGTCATAATATTTTTTTAAGCAATACATATTTCAAATAAAATGCGTCTTCCACAGCATAAAGCAAATCAAAATAAAATGCACAAATATGAAATAAAGAATATTGGGCCACGCGCAGTGAAAATATAAGGCGGTCCAAGGAGTTTAAACTGTTGGCATGGAGTCTTTGCGCTTAGTAAATAGGATCGAGTATAGATTTCCACGTGGGGGATTTTGCAGGGCTATAAGGGACGTTTTTGGAAAAAAATCTCCAACTTTCATTTATCAGCATGATGTATACACATGACAACTAATTACGAACTACAGAATACGAAATAATAGAAACTGTAGTAGTTGTCATGTAAATCAGGATAATAAATAAAATTAGGGGATTTTCCCCCAAAAACGTCCCTTATAGACCTGCAAAATCCCCCACGTGGAAATCTCTACTCGATCCTCCTTACTATGCGGGAAGAACACCTACAGTTTAGACTCCTTGAGGCGGTCATTTTTTAGGCAATAAAAATTTCAAATAAAATACGTTTTCCACAGCATAAAGCAACTCAAAATAAAAAGTACAAATATGTAATAAAAGATATTGGGCAACACGCAGTGAAAATATAGGACAGTCATAGTACCTTTTAAGGCAATACAAATTTCAAATAAAATGCGTCTTCCACAGTATAAAGGAACTCAAAATATGAAATACAAATATGTTATAAAGGATATTAGGCAAAACGCCGTAAAAATATAATACATTCATAGTAACTTTTAAAGCAATACATATTTAAAATAAAATGTGTCTGCCACAGCATAAAGGAACTCAAAATAAAATGTACATATATGCAATTATTGATACTAGGCAACACGCAGTGAAAATAAACAGCAGTCATTATATCTTTTTAGGCAATACAAATTTCAAATAAAATGCGTCTTCCACAGCATAAAGCAACTCAAAATAAAATGTACAAATATGAACTAAAAGATATTGTGCAACACGCAGTGAAAATGAAAAGCAGTCATAATATTTTTTTAAGCAATACATATTTCAAATAAAATGCGTCTTCCACAGCATAAAGCAAATCAAAATAAAATGCACAAATATGAAATAAAGAATATTGGGCCACGCGCAGTGAAAATATAAGGCGGTCCAAGGAGTCTAAACTGTTGGCATGGAGTCTTTGCGCTTAGTAAATAGGATCGAGTAGAGATTTCCACGTGGGGGATTTTGCAGGGCTATAAGGGACGTTTTTGAAAAAAAATCTCCTACTTTCATTTATCAGCATGATGTATACACATGACAGCTAATTACGGACTACAGAATACGAAATAATAGAAACTGTAGTAGTTGTCATGTAAATCAGGATAATAAATAAAATTAGGGGATTTTCCCCCAAAAACGTCCCTTATAGACCTGCAAAATCCCCCACGTGGAAATCTCTACTCGATCCTCCTTACTATGCGGGAAGAACACCTACAGTTTAGACTCCTTGAGGCGGTCATTTTTTAGGCAATAAAAATTTCAAATAAAATACGTTTTCCACAGCATAAAGCAACTCAAAATAAAAAGTACAAATATGTAATAAAAGATATTGGGCAACACGCAGTGAAAATATAGGACAGTCATAGTACCTTTTAAGGCAATACAAATTTCAAATAAAATGCGTCTTCCACAGTATAAAGGAACTCAAAATATGAAATACAAATATGTTATAAAGGTTATTAGGCAAAACGCCGTAAAAATATAATACATTCATAGTAACTTTTAAAGCAATACATATTTAAAATAAAATGTGTCTGCCACAGCATAAAGGAACTCAAAATAAAATGTACATATATGCAGATAGGGATACTAGGCAACACGCAGTGAAAATAAACAGCAGTCATTATATCTTTTTAGGTAATACAAATTTCAAATAAAATGCGTCTTCCACAGCATAAAGCAACTCAAAATAAAATGTACAAATATGAACTAAAAGATATTGTGCAACACGCAGTGAAAATGAAAAGCAGTCATAATATTTTTTTAAGCAATACATATTTCAAATAAAATGCGTCTTCCACAGCATAAAGCAAATCAAAATAAAATGCACAAATATGAAATAAAGAATATTGGGCCACGCGCAGTGAAAATATAAGGCGGTCCAAGGAGTCTAAACTGTTGGCATGGAGTCTTTGCGCTTAGTAAATAGGATCGAGTAGAGATTTCCACGTGGGGGATTTTGCAGGGCTATAAGGGACGTTTTTGAAAAAAAATCTCCTACTTTCATTTATCAGCATGATGTATACACATGACAGCTAATTACGGACTACAGAATACGAAATAATAGAAACTGTAGTAGTTGTCATGTAAATCAGGATAATAAATAAAAAACTCCGGCCAAGCAGTATCATTAGCCCGACCTTCGGTCGGTCTAATGAGACTGCTTGCCCTCCGTTCGCGCCCGTTCTCCGACAGGGTAGCCGTTAGTGACTCCGGGCAGCAATCATATTAGCACGACCTGCGGTTGGGCCAATGCGATTGACTGCCCTCCGTTATAACCCGTGGGCGGACTTGTTTCCGATTAGTGGAAGTAGCATTATGGAAGCAAATGTTTAAATTCTGAGTTGCAAATATTGAAATTCTGAGTTGCAAATATTGAAATTTTGAGTAGCAAATACTGAAATTTTTAGAAGCAAATATTGAAACTTTGATAAGCAAATATTGAAATTTTGGAAAGCAAGTACTGAAATTTTTAGAAGCAAATATTGAAACTTTGATAAGCAAATATTGAAATTTTGGGAAGCAAATATTGAAATTTTGAGAAGCAAATATGAAAATTTTGAGAAGCAAATATTAAAATTTTGAGAAGCAAATATTAAAATTTTGAGAAGCAAATATTGAAATTTTGAGAAACAGATATTGAAATTATGACAAGCAAATTTCCAAATTTAAAATATTTGGAAGCAAATTTGCAAATTTTAGGAAGCAAATTTACAAATTTTGAGAAGAAAATTTTGGAAAACGGGTTAAAATTTTTAATGCTATCTCGCTAACAAAGCAAAAGAAGCAATTTATATTTTGAAATATCCTCCTTTTTTCAAAGCAAATTTTTGCATAATTTACCTATTTCTATTCCTTGCAAAACAGAAACAGTATAAAATTCACGAAAAGGTTGGACCATATGAAAATTTATTTTAGGGTATCTCAAATTCCCTTATTATTAAAAGCGGTGAATTTAATATTTTGTCTAAAAGTTGAATTGACTATCTCCTTGGGCCTATGACATATAAGGAATTTTGAGAAAACCGTTCGTACGATTTTCATGGCCAACGAACTCAGCCTTCAGTTTGGGCCAATACGTTCAAATCCGCAGTAAAAATATTTTCCATTAAGATTTACGAAAATGAGAGTCTTAACACACACACACACAGACAGACACACACACAGACAAACCCGTTCTATAAGCCCTTGGTCGGGCTAATTAGGGGATTTTCCCCCAAAAACGTCCCTTATAGACCTGCAAAATCCCCCACGTGGAAATCTCTACTCGATCCTCCTTACTATGCGGGAAGAACACCTACAGTTTAGACTCCTTGAGGCGGTCATTTTTTAGGCAATAAAAATTTCAAATAAAATACGTTTTCCACAGCATAAAGTAACTCAAAATAAAAAGTACAAATATGTTATAAAAGATATTGGGCAACACGCAGTGAAAATATAGGACAGTCATAGTACCTTTTAAGGCAATACAAATTTCAAATAAAATGCGTCTTCCACAGTATAAAGGAACTCAAAATATGAAATACAAATATGTTATAAAGGTTATTAGGCAAAACGCCGTAAAAATATAATACATTCATAGTAACTTTTTAAGCAATACATATTTAAAATAAAATGTGTCTGCCACAGCATAAAGGAACTCAAAATAAAATGTACATATATGCAAATAGGGATACTAAGCAACACGCAGTGAAAATAAAAGACAGTCATAGTATATTCTAAGGCAATACAAATTTCAAATAAAATGCGTCTTCCACAGCATAAAGCAACTCAAAATAAAATGTACAAATATGATATAAAAGATATTCGGCAACACGCAGTGAAAATATAAGACAGTCATAGTACCTTTTTAGGCAATACAAATTTCAAATAAAATGCGTCTTCCACAGCATAAAGCAACTCAAAATAAAATGTACAAACATGAAGTAAAAGATAGTAAGCAAAACGCAGTGAAAATACAAAACAGTCATAGTATCTTTTACGGCAATACAAATTTTAAATCAAATGCGTCTTCCACAGTATAAAGGAACTCAAAATATAAAATACAAATATGTAAAAAATGATATTGGGCAAAACGTCCTGAAAATATAAGACAGTCATAGTAACTTTAAAAGCAATACAAATTTCAAATAAAATGCGTCTTCCACAGCATAAAGCAACTTAAAATAAAATGTACAAATATGAAATAAAGAATATTGGGCAACACGCAGTGAAAATATAAGACAGTCATAGTACCTTTTTAGGCAATACAAATTTCAAATAAAATGCGTCTTCCACAGCATAAAGCAACTTAAAATAAAATGTACAAATATGTTATAAAAGATATTAGGCAGAACGCCGTGAAAATATAAGACAGTCATAGTATCTTTCAAGGCAATACATATTTTAAATAAAATGCGTCTTCCACAGTATAAAAGAACTCAAAATATAAAATACAAATATGTAAAAAATGATATTGGGCAAAACGTCGTGAAAATATAAGACAGTCATAGTAACTTTAAAAGCAATACATATTTCAAATAAAATGTGTCTTCCACAGCATAAAGGAACTCAAAATAAAACGCACAAATATGCAATTAGTGATACTAGGCAACACGCATTAAAAATAAAAAGCAGTCATAGTATATTTTAAGCAATACAAATTTCAAATAAAATGCGTCTTCCACAGCATAAAGCAACTCAAAATGAAAAGTAGAAATATGAAATTAGGGATACTAGGAAACAAAGTGAAAATAGAAAGCAGTCATTATATCTTTTTAGGCAACACAAATTTCAAATAAAATGCCACTTCCACAGCATAAAGGAACTCAAAATAAAATGTACATATATGCAAATAGGGATACTAGGCAAAACGCTGTGAAACTGCAAGACTGTCATTCTAATTTTTTAGGCAATAAAAATTTCAAATAAAATACGTCTTCCACAGCATAAAGCAACTCAAAATAAAAAGTACAAATATGCTATAAAAGATATTGGGCAACACGCAGTGAAAATATAGTACAGTCATAGTACCGTTTAAGGCAATACAAATTTCAAATAAAATGCGTCTTCCACAGTATAAACGAACTCAAAATAGAAAATACAAATATGTAATAAAGGATATTAGGCAAAACGCCGTAAAAATATAATACCGTCATAGTAACTTTTAAAGCAATACATATTTCAAATAAAATGTGTCTACCACAGCATAAAGGAACTCAAAATAAAATGTACATATATGCAATTTGGGATACTAGGCAACACGCAGTGAAAATAAAAGGCAGTCATAGTATATTTTAAGGCAATACAAATTTCAAATAAAATGCGTCTGCCACAGGATAAAGCAACTCAAAATAAAATGTAATAATATGAAATAAAAGATATTGATCAACACGCAGTGAAAATATAAGACAGTCATAGTACCTTTTTAGGCAATACAAATTTCAAATAAAATGCGTCTTCCACAGCATAAAGCAACTCAAAATAAAATGTACATATATGCAAATAGGGATACTAGGCAACAGGCAGTGAAAATAGAAAGCAGTCATTATATCTTTTTAGGCAACACAAATTTCAAATAAAATACCTCTTCCACAGCATAAAGGAACTCAAAATAAAATGTACATATATGCAAATAGGGATACTAGGCAAAACGCTGTGAAAATGCAAGACTGTCATAGTATCTTTTACGGCAATACAAATTTTAAATCAAATGCGTCTTCCACAGTATAAAAGAACTCAAAATATAAAATACAAATATGTAAAAAATGATATTGGGCAAAACGTCCTGAAAATATAAGACAGTCATAGTAACTTTAAAAGCAATACAAATTTCAAATAAAATGCGTCTTCCACAGCATACAGCAACTTAAAATAAAATGTACAAATATGAAATAAAGAATATTGGGCAACACGCAGTGAAAATATAAGACAGTCATAGTACCTTTTTAGGCAATACAAATTTCAAATAAAATGCGTCTTCCACAGCATAAAGCAACTTAAAATAAAATGTACAAATATGTTATAAAAGATATTAGGCAGAACGCCGTGAAAATATAAGACAGTCATAGTATCTTTCAAGGCAATACATATTTTAAATAAAATGCGTCTTCCACAGTATAAAAGAACTCAAAATATAAAATACAAATATGTAAAAAATGATATTGGGCAAAACGTCGTGAAAATATAAGACAGTCATAGTAACTTTAAAAGCAATACATATTTCAAATAAAATGTGTCTTCCACAGCATAAAGGAACTCAAAATAAAACGCACAAATATGCAATTAGTGATACTAGGCAACACGCATTAAAAATAAAAAGCAGTCATAGTATATTTTAAGCAATACAAATTTCAAATAAAATGCGTCTTCCACAGCATAAAGCAACTCAAAATGAAAAGTAGAAATATGAAATTAGGGATACTAGGAAACAAAGTGAAAATAGAAAGCAGTCATTATATCTTTTTAGGCAACACAAATTTCAAATAAAATGCCACTTCCACAGCATAAAGGAACTCAAAATAAAATGTACATATATGCAAATAGGGATACTAGGCAAAACGCTGTGAAACTGCAAGACTGTCATTCTAATTTTTTAGGCAATAAAAATTTCAAATAAAATACGTCTTCCACAGCATAAAGCAACTCAAAATAAAAAGTACAAATATGCTATAAAAGATATTGGGCAACACGCAGTGAAAATATAGTACAGTCATAGTACCGTTTAAGGCAATACAAATTTCAAATAAAATGCGTCTTCCACAGTATAAACGAACTCAAAATAGAAAATACAAATATGTAATAAAGGATATTAGGCAAAACGCCGTAAAAATATAATACCGTCATAGTAACTTTTAAAGCAATACATATTTCAAATAAAATGTGTCTACCACAGCATAAAGGAACTCAAAATAAAATGTACATATATGCAATTTGGGATACTAGGCAACACGCAGTGAAAATAAAAGGCAGTCATAGTATATTTTAAGGCAATACAAATTTCAAATAAAATGCGTCTGCCACAGGATAAAGCAACTCAAAATAAAATGTAATAATATGAAATAAAAGATATTGATCAACACGCAGTGAAAATATAAGACAGTCATAGTACCTTTTTAGGCAATACAAATTTCAAATAAAATGCGTCTTCCACAGCATAAAGCAACTCAAAATAAAATGTACATATATGCAAATAGGGATACTAGGCAACAGGCAGTGAAAATAGAAAGCAGTCATTATATCTTTTTAGGCAACACAAATTTCAAATAAAATACCTCTTCCACAGCATAAAGGAACTCAAAATAAAATGTACATATATGCAAATAGGGATACTAGGCAAAACGCTGTGAAAATGCAAGACTGTCATTCTAATTTTTTAGGCAATAAAAATTTCAAATAAAATGTGTCTTCCACAGCATAAAGGAACTCAAAATAAAACGCACAAATATGCAATTAGTGATACTAGGCAACACGCATTAAAAATAAAAAGCAGTCATAGTAAATTTTAAGGCAATACAAATTTCAAATAAAATGCGTCTTCCACAGCATAAAGCAACTCAAAATAAAATGTACAAATATGAAATAAAAGATATTGTGCAACACGCAGTGAAAATGAAAAGCAGTCATAGTATTTTTTTAAGCAATACATATTTCAAATAAAATGCGTCTTCCACAGCATAAAGCAAATCAAAATAAAATGCACAAATATGAAGTAAAGAATATTGGGCAACGCGCAGTGAAAATATAAGGCGGTCCAAGGAGTCTAAACTGTTGGCATGGAGTCTTCGCGCTTAGTAAATAGGATCGAGTAGAGATTTCCACGTGGGGGATTTTGCAGGGCTATAAGGGACGTTTTTGGAAAAAAATCTCCTACTTTCATTTATCAGCATGATGTATACACATGACAACTAATTACGGAATACAAAATACGAAATAATAGAAACTGTAGTAGTTGTCATGTAAATCAGGATAATAAATAAAATTAGGGGATTTTCCCCCAAAAACGTCCCTTATAGACCTTCCACAGTATAAAGGAACTCAAAATATAAAATACAAATATGTAAAAAATGATATTGGGCAACACGAAGTGACTATATAAGACAGTAGTGGTAACGACAGTATAGACAGTAACGAATATTTAAATATTAACTGCGTCGGAATTGTCGATGTTTTTTTCATGTGATATATTCCATTTGACATTTGAGTTGCAATAACCCTTATTCGTAATGTCAACCATTTTTTTCATACGTTTGGTTGACGCAGGAAAGTCTATATCAAAGGCAGCTGAATGAGGTAGAAAAATTTGGTTGACGCTACATAAGCAAACGTGTGGTTGGCGGTATGTGAAATGTTGGCTGTCTTCATTTGCGCGTTTGGATGACTTAGCCGACTGCTGGTTGACTTCAATACCAATGGTTGCTATTACGAATAAGATAGATAGATAGATAGATTTATTCGGATGATTGGCCACAGCCTTTACATCAATACAGTTTTAAATTACATATGGTTTCGAGCTTGATAAATATAACTAATATTAAATGGATATACTTACTTAGACAGTAACAGTAACAGACAGGGACTCCCTAATTTGAAACACATACAACCAATATTTATATATTTCATTAACTTGGTTTTTAGATAGTTCATTATAAATATCATTAAAGCCATTTATATTGATTGAAGATAATATAGTCCGTTGTGAGACAAAACATGAACAATCAAACATTAAATGCTCTAAAGTTTCAACACAGCCATCATTGCATAGTATACACACATCTGTAACAGAAGAATTATAAAAATTTTCAAGAGCTTTCAGTCTTATTGCTTTTCCATTAGTAGAAATTTGATTTATATTTACTCTTAATTGAAAAATGGTTCTCACAATATTCCAAGACTGTTTCCAGTTTAAGTAATTTTGTGGTAGTACATGCGTTTTATAATTAGCATACATTCTGAGTCTATTACTTCTACGCATTTAATCTATGTCTGTACTCTGTACATCAGAAATAATCTTATTCACACAACTATTTATTATTAGGCTAAACGCTTTTCTATCAGAATAATCATTGTTAACATCAATCAGATCATTAAGATTTAAATTGCTCAGCAAGGTTTTGAACTGATCATACCAGTTATATTACGAATAAGGGTTATTGAGACAGTGAGAGAGAAACATATTGACCTAGTTAGGTCCCGCAACTAGTTGAGTAGTACACTTCAGATTTATAACACTATCCACAGTACGTATAAATTATATAAGCACAATGGGACCTGCGGAAAGTAGACACACATTAGTTCCTAAGAAAAGAAACCCAGTAAAAAAAGTGAATTCCGAAAATTCAGAAATCATTCAGAAAGTGAAAAAGCGTAAGGCAAAGGTGGAGTTGGCAAATGAAAAGAAAAGAGGAAGAACTGACACGACAGAAGAAGAATTCAAGAAACTCTCTACTGACGACAAGTTACTTTGTGTATATCGAAATCAAATGGAAGGATGGAAAGGGCGGAAAGAGGGAATAGAAAAAGTAAAGCAATTAAAAGACGACCTTGATGACTTGACAAAGAAAAAACAAAACCTCGTCGAGAGCAATGAAATTTTGAGAAGAGATCTGATTCAAATGAACATTCGTATTGTAGGCATACAAGAAGACGAGAGTGAGAACGCAAGCAAAACCGAGAAAAAAGTGGTTAATCTTTTTGAAAAAATTGGAGTGAAGCAAATAGAAGTAGCTGATGCAAAAAGAGTTGGGAAAAAACTGGAAGGGCCAAGACCTATAGTTGTGAAGTTACTGAAAAAGAAAGACAAGTTTAAAATACTAGCATTAAAAAAATTCTAAGAGAGGACAACTTTAAGGACGTGTACATAGATCCGGAGAAAACACCGAAGCAAGCCAGGGAGGAAAAACTGTTACGGGACACGGGAAAACTATTAAAATCAGGCAACCCTAACATCACGATTTACCTGCTGAGTGGAATATTAACAGCAGATGTCAATGGATCCAAGCAAATGTACAGGGTAAACAAGAACGGTCAAGTGGAGAAGATAGATTCGCACAATTAAGATTAGGAGCGTTTTTATTTTACTTAATATCTATTATTAGCTTTCAGTGCAACTTACGTATTTTTGACGTAAAGTCATTTTTTATTCGTTAATTTAGAAATAGTTAAGAAATGTGGTATTTAATAGAATGCGTGGAATGCAATGAATGTGCCAATTGTACATGTAACACCAACACAAATTGTAAATGGTGTAACCTACATTTGATGGAGGTTTTTAACCCGTTGAATATTTGTGATTTATTATTTTATGAGATGCAAATAGCAAAGAGCAGGAAATGAAAAGAATTTGCATTGATTGATAAACCTAATTATTGTATAATACTAATAAGTTTTATTTCTATAGAATAGATTGGATAAATATATGCACAGCCTGGGTACGCAAAGCGACAACAAAAGCGCTGACTCGACTGAAGCTCAGACATACTCAGCAAAAATGCCCGACCTGAAACACAAAGTGCTAATTCTACGACCTTTGATCCCGACATATTTATATCGTATTTTATTTCTGTTTATAAATAAATCCGTATAGTTATAAGGACTTTTGGTTCAGGATGGTGTGGACCACCCAGCTGAAAGGGTATTCAGGTAGGAAACCCTTTCAGTTCAGTAGTTAAGTTCTCTCCTGTCCTGCGAGATAGGGGGGAAAAATCTAAGAAAATCTTTGTAAGGTAATTTTAAATTAATGGTCCATGGGCGAAAGCTCGCAGGGACTTAATAAATAAATACAAAAAATACAATATTCCATTTGACTTTCAATGGGCTTATGAGTCCTTCTTTATTGGAGTAACTTACGACTAGAGCGTTCTGTTAATTAAACCTACGTGTGTTGAATAAATATGTTTTAGAAGTGTAAGTAGATATATCAAGGCAAAATTATTCACTTAATCTCTTTCTTGTCTGCCTAAAACACCGACTTTAAACAAGTTTTGCTACGGATAGCTATCCTTATAAGTCCCTATTCACAGAATTCAATGCAACTGTCTTGGTTATCAGTGAAAAAGGACATTTATCCTTTTATCCAAAATAACGTTCTGGATATAAGGAAACTTTTCTCGTAAAATTCTTCGGCTTCTCGCATATTTTCATGATTTTAAGGAATAATAAATATATTCCTGCTATCCTCTGTCCATTGCTGACAATAAGAATCTCTATTTGTGAAATAGAAGGCCATTTTTTACCGAAAAGCATACATCATCTAATCCTACTATAACCAATAAGGACGTTATTTTAAGAAACTTCTTTTTAAAGAAAAAAGTCTGTGGAGTAAATTTGTTTCTCTGCTAGCATTTTGTTACATGCGTAATATTTAAATTAAAAGAAATAGACTAGGTATAACATAATATAATCTAAGCTACATCTTTAAATCTTTGTTACACGCAGTATATGTAAGCTTTGTAATGCGTACGATCAACGCATGTTCATGTCTTTAAAAACATCACACTTATGTCCCTACCCTAATTACCCTAGCGTAATAATAATTGGTAGAAACCAACAATACTGACTTCCGATACAAATTCCCTGAGTAAATCCCTTAAAAAGAAGTCTAGATATTAATGTGACACTACACTAATATTTGTGGTACACTTCCTATGTAAAGTAAATAGAAACACAACGGGAGTTGACACCCACAAATGCTCAACAAAAAGGCAAGAACAAGAGAAAGAAATAACTCTCACTTACACTTACATTTGTATTCTCTTCACTCAACCGTTACAAAGCATACGTACTAAAAATGTAACACCAATCTGTTGATCTCTCTTCCGTAAATAAAATTAAACAAAGAATCTATCCAATAAAAGTGAATTCTCCAAACCATCTTCATTCAATCATCTTTAAGGTAATATATCCCTTTGAAAAGCACTTTACTTTCTCTTCATACATTTCATACTTAAAATATTGCAAGCATGAAATTGCTATTTTCTTCTACTTAGAGCAAAGATATGAAAATACTTAGAATTAGTTAAGAGAAAGCATTAACATGCTAAAATAGGTATTAGTTAAAGCATTGCACTAATCTGCACATAAACTAGATAATGCAAATTCTAGAAACAGAATGGCTATAAAAAGAAATGAAAAAGAAAGTCCAACGAACTTGACTTTACGCAACATTATAATAGCAATGCTATCCAAATTGTTTGAGAACATGAAATAAACTTATAAGACATTTATCACGACCATGTCTCCATGTCTCACCATTTAAGACACGCTATCAGAAACGAAGAGCTGAATTTGTTTAGCGTGAGTGAGATATTTTGCAGATGTACAGCCAAGCCCGTCCCTCCTTGCATACTATAATTTTTGTTTAGTGCATTCAACTGTGTACATACGTACTTCTTATTGCCCTCCTCTCAGAAAGCCAACCTATCAGTTTTTAGCGAGCCAGAGGCTCACTTGTGGAACCGTGTTGTCTGTCCTCGTGTCACCACCATAACTCCAGAACGGATTTCCTCGGATTTTGATTCATCTCAACCTATTTTAAATCTTCATTGAGAGTGGCCGCCCCACCTCTTTCTGAGATAACTTGCACTCACTTTATAAAGAATAAGGTGACAATGGGGTTTTGGGTACTAAAATGTGATACACCGTTCTAGTAGTTTGTTACATGGATAATAAAAAATATTTTACACCACTTCCACTTTATATTGAATAAGATAGTCAAATAGGGTTTTGGGTGTACAATATAGTTTTTGGGTGTTTCCTTTGGGAAGCGGTATACTTACTTTTTGAATGTATTGTATAGCACTACACAAAGCGGTAAGCTAAATTTTTGGGTGTTTTTCATTATATGAAGCGGTAAGCTAAATTTTTGGGTGGTTCCCATTATATAAAGCGGTAAGCTAAATCTTTGGGTGGTTCCCATTATATATGAAGCCGTAAGCTAAATTTTTGGATGTTTTTCATTATATGAAGCGGTAAGCTAAATTTTTGGGTGGTTCCCATTATATGAAGCGGTAAGCTAAATCTTTGGGTGGTTCCCATTTTATGAATCGGTAAGCTAAATTTTTGGGTGCTTCCCATTATATGAATCGGTAAGCTAAATTTTTGGGTGTTTCCCATTATATGAAGCGGTAAGCTAACTTTTTGGGTTTTTCCCATTATATGAAGCGGTAATCTTAATTTTGCGTGTTTCCCATTATATGAAGCGGTAATCTTAATTTTGAGTGTTTCCCATTATATGAAGCGGTAATCTTAATTTTGGGTGTTTCCCATTATATGAAGCCGTAATAATAATTTTGGGTGTTTCCGGGTTTTTCCCATTATATGAAAAGCGGTAAGCTAACTTGGGAAGAGTCTTTGGGTGTTTGCACTTGTGGGAAGAGTCAAGGTTACTTTTTAAGTGTTTGGTTACTATGACGAAATTTAATATTTTCCAGTTTTCGTGAAAAGTATATTACTTTGTTTTGTGTCATCATAATAAAATTCAATATTTTCGAATTTCTTTGAAAAATTAAAGTTTTCCATTGATATGACAAAAGTATTTAATTTACGATTATCATGTTATGAAACAGCTAATATTATATTATGTCTCGCTGGCGTTACGGCTTGTTGGTAGCTTTAAATTTTATAATCGAATTTATTGGTTACGTTATGCTGGTATCATCACATTATTAGCATCTATACTGTGTATCTGCCGATATTATTGCCATCCGTTTTGTAATGGTTATACATATCTCAAACATTATGGATTTAGTTAGTTATACAAGGTTTGAAATATTTATGAACCTGAGCCGCCAAATATTCGCCTAATAACTTTTTTGGCGGTTGCTGATAGGGTAGAACTTCTCAAAATTACTGGCAACTGCAGAGGCATCGTCAAAAGTAGACAAACACAATTAATTAATATTTTCCGTAATTTTTTACAAACAAGTATGTTTGTACTTGTAACATACAAGTATTTTTTACAAATATATGATGATTAAAATATTCATTAGCTGACCGGACACCTTTGACGATTCGTCTAACTGATATAATATTCTGGTATATCTTATTGTAGCTTTCTTATAGTACTAAAGTACTAACTGGCACCATTTGAACCAGTCACGAAAAGAAAATCCAGAATATATAATGAACCTTCAAGATTCAAACGTCAAAAGTATATTTATTGGTAACCATTTACTGTAGTTACGAAACAATGTCCAACATAATCCATTATCCTACGTAGATTATATAAAGTCTCGCCGATTCAGACACGCTATTTGCAAGCAGCCGAACTGAAAACCGACACGCATTGCAATACACCTTCAACTTAGACACAAGTTGATAAATACAGCTAAGCTAGAATATACAGTAATGAGTTTACCTAACGCCTTTAATGATCCTTTAGCTAAAAGAGAATTCTTGTAAATCCTAGTTAATGCTTTAGCATTAGCTGATACCATTTGTGTTAATCAAGAAAGGAAAAGCAGAATATATAATGAGGCTTCAATATACATAACTTATTATGTCAATAATCATTTTAACCTTTTGTGTAGAAGAAAGACACCAAAAGAACGGCGTCTATTTAATGTCTTATAAATACACAGAATGACTTAAATCGAAAGTTATTGGTAGACATTTACCATAGTTTCTGACCAACACAACAAAAGTTTAACTTCTATACTACGCGTATTAGGGTTTTGCCACTTCAAACTTGGTGTTTCCAAACTACTGAGTTTTAAGTGGGTGAGATGATTTAAAAAGGGTTCAGCTCTGATGTCGGTCTTAGTCTTGAGAAATCATTCTACTGAGGTGTTTCTAGTCATGAGACGATTTTACTTAAACAAATCAATTCTATGAAATTCTATTTATTACTCAATCTGCTTCAGTATAGAAGAATATCTAATGTGTGCCTTCCAATATTGTGTTATGCCGGTTTTCAATGGATTGCATAAACAGCGAATGCTACGAAATTATTTAGATTTGGTTTAATATTATACTGTGTAAGCTCGAAGTCTACTCCTGTCTTCCACTGCTTTGGTTTTCGCTTGCTCCTATGATGGAAAATGATTATACGTACTGCTTCTGAGGATTAAAATAATAGTAATCCTTCTTGATGAAACATAATATTGTAAATTCTACTTGTCCGTATGGCATTTAACTGAAACTTTTGTATTACGCGATAAAAACAATAGATTTCTCATTATACATTATTAAAATGTTGGTGATACATTAATTAAATCTTTACATTATTACACAAACAAGGCAAATATATCTTTTTGCTTTGAAATATTTATTGTATTCAAGAAATTTTTAATATTAATCAGATATTTAATTATTATCATTTTCAGGTTTGGTTAGTTAATTAATTAGTTTAATTAGTAGAGGTTTAATGCGATGGTAGGATTTCAGAACTTTTGATTGCACATTATGTTGTAATGATGTTACATAAATTACAGACTCTTGAAAAGCTTGAATGTACCTCGACTAATGGCCAATACAAAATTTGGAGCTTTCTTCTTGTTAATTTTCATGAAGTTTCCAATACGAAAAACAAAAGGTCTACAAGAGGCTTTATATTTTTTCATACAAGATGCATACAATGTCTCTAGCTTGTTTCGAAGTGAACAGTGGTATGGACTTTGCAATGCTGTTTACAGTCTTGGATTGCGCTGCGAAAATTGTTAAAACCACCACACACAAGACACAAGTTGTGACAGTTGAATAAAGGAAAAACATATATATGTATTGTAGGTCAACATTTTTGAATTGTACTTCAACAGTATGAGATTTGTGACCAAGATGGATCGGTTTACAATCATTACATTGAAATTTAAACATTTGAAATAGTTGTGAATAAATTAACGAAAATTGATAAGCGACTTTCAAATATCCATCTGTATGTTTGGAACTTCAGATAAAGGGACAAATGTTGTAAAGCAAATACATCTTATATTTTCCGTATTGTTTATATCTTTTCAATAACAATATTCAGTTTTCAATTTGAAACAACAATAGTTTTGCTTTCAAATTTTTCAAAACCTTTTTCATAACTTAATCTGTGGCGCACTTTAGCACTAATATAAGTTTTGCTTACTCTTTAACAACTTTCCCGGAAAATTTCCCATATTTCCCAACTTTCCCACTTTTTATCACAAAAAGAGAACTAACCCACCCGGGAAAGTTGGGAATATTCCCAGTGTGGGATAATCCCACCCGAAACCAAAACCTTGTTTAAAATTATGAGTTAAAATAATACTAAATAATAACTTTGAAGTATTTAAAGTGCTTACTTCACTTAGCAATTGCTTTCAAATTGAGTGCCTAGATAAATATTAGTTAGGCTTTCAGAATAATAATATAATTTGGAAAGTGTCAAAAAGAGGACAGGACAGGGTTGACATTAAATGACATTTGGAAAGAGTTGTTTGGGAAGGCAGTAAATATTATATATTGATTTTGAAGTACTTTTAGTTTACAAGCGGTAGTACTAATTGGCACCCCCCAAAATGGATTTGGCACCCCTCAAATAAATGGCACCCCCTATAAGGTGACCATATTTTTCAATTGTATACCATGCATTGCCACTACAAATAGAAAAAGCACCCCCAATAGAAAAAGCACCCCCAATAGAGAAAGCACCCCCAATAGAAAAAGCACCCATAATAGAAAAAGCACCCCCAATAGAAAAAGCACCCCCAATAGAAAAAGCACCCCCCAACTGAAATGGCACCCCCAATAGAAATGGCACCCCCCCAACTGAAATAGCACCCTCCCAACTGAAATGACACTCTTTATTGAAATGTTATCCCCAACTGAAATGACACCCTTTATTGAAATGGTATCCCCAACTGAAATGACACCCTTTATTGAAATGGCACCCCTAATTGAAATGGCACACCCGCATTGAAATGAAACCTTCTATTGAAATGGCACCGCCAATTGAAATGGAATCCTCCCATTGAAATGACACCCTTTATTGAAATTTACACATTGATGGGCGCTTTTTTTGGGGGTGCCATTTCAATTGGAGGGTGTCAATTGAAATATAATCTTCAATTCAAATGGCACCCCCAATGAAAAAGCGCCCGCCAATTGAAATGGCACCCCCCAATAAAAAAGCGCCCACCAATTGAAATGGCAACCCCCAATAAAAAAGCGCCCACCAATTGAAATGGCACCCTCCAATAAAAAGACGCCCACCAATTGAAATGGCACCCCCCAGTTGAAATGGCACACCCTATTCTAATGACACCCTCCAATTGAAATGGCACCCCCAAAAAAAGCGCCCATCAATGTGTAAATTTCAATAAAGGGTGTCATTTCAATGGGAGGATTCCATTTCAATTGGCCGTGCCATTTCAATAGAAGGTTCCATTTCAATTGTGGTCTGCCATTTCAATAGGAGGTGCCATTTCAATCCGGGTGTGCCATTTCAATGCGGGTGTGCCATTTCAATTAGGGGTGCCATTTCAATAAAGGGTGTCATTTCAGTTGGGGATACCATTTCAATAAAGGGTGTCATTTCAGTTGGGGATACCATTTCAATAAAGAGTGTCATTTCAGTTCGGCGGTGCTATTTCAGTTGGGAGGGTGCTTGATGGGTGTTTTATTGGGAGATGCCATTTTAAATTGTGGCTGTTTTAGTCCGACCGAGGACTTATAGAACGGGTTTGTCTGTGTGTTTGTGCGAGCTTGTGCGGACTTTAACTTTTGTAAATCTTAATGAATAATTTGTTTACTCCGGATTTGGATGAATTAGCTCAAGCCAAAGGCTAAGTTCGTTAGCTGCGAAAATCGATCTAATAGTTTGCTCAAAATTACCAATCCTTCTATATGCAATGAAATAGTCATTTTATAAAGTTGTCAAACATTTGAAGTTTACTGCTTCTATTGAAATGAGAATTTGACATAACGCAAACGAATTTCTAAAAAGTGCTACCTTTTGACGAGTTTTTTACTGCTTTGCTTTAACAAGGAAGAAAAATGATTAAATTATGAAAAAAAAATTTAAGGTTTGGCCTACCACTGAAAGTTTAAATCAGCTCTTACTAATTTTGCTAAAAAATTGAAGTTCACTGCTTCTACTATAATGAGAATTAAACATACCCTAAGTATATTTTCAAAAAGTCAAAACCCTTTACGAAATTTCAATCGCTCTTCTTTAATAGGTAAGCAAATCAATAAAATAATGAAAAAAATCGTTGCGTTTGATGAGTTGAGAGTGCTTAAAGTCTTAATCTGCTTTCACTTTTTACAAAAATGGGTAACAAATGAATGTTCAAATAAATATTCAACGTTTACAAACCATTACAACTATCACTATCACCTAACTATCAAAATTTATTACTTTGCTTCGAAAAATTAAAAAATTCGCTTCCCAACTATTTAAAACTCGTTTACCAAATACTAAAAATTCGCTTCCCAAGTATTTAAAAATTTTCTTTTCTTCTCAGTATTTCAATATTTGCTTCTCAAAATTTCAATATTTGCTTCTCAAAATTTCAATATTTGCTTCTCAAAATTTCAATATTTGCTTCTCAAAATTTCAATATTTGCTTCTCAAAATTTCAATATTTGCTTCTTAAAATTTCAATATTTGCTTCTCAAAATTTCAATATTTGCTTCTCAAAATTTCAATATTTGCTTCTCAAAATTTCAATATTTGCTTCTCAAAATTTCAATATTTGCTTCTCAAAATTTCAATATTTGCTTCTCAAAATTTCAATATTTGCTTCTCAAAATTTCAATATTTGCTTCTCAAAATTTCAATTGCTGCTTCTCATAATTTCATTATATGCTTCTCAAAATAGTTTCTCATTGGTCCATTGTGCTCTACTCTTGAAATAAATGTCAAATTTGTAAAGTAGACAATGTTGAAATCCTCTAATGCTATTTCCACTATAGAGTGCCAAGTCCGCCAACGGGTTATATAACGGAGGAATGTGCAATAATGCGTAAGCGGATTAAAGGATTAAGTGCCCTTTTTACCAATTAGTCCCTAAAAGTAGCACCTGAACGGTGGTTGTCGAGAGGCATCCCAAAAAACATGAAATAAATAGAACAGTGTGTTGCCACTATTGGGTTTCTTTGCTTATGAACAGTGATGGGCACATCACATCACGGTTTGATGTGATGTGTGATGTGGTCACGTTAGAGCACTTTTTCGAGCGAAATTTTATGATGTGATGTGATGTGTGATGTGAGATAACTTTGGAAAACCGTGATGTGATGTGTGATGTGAGATCACTTTGGAAAACGGTGATGTGATGTGATGTGTGATGTGAGATCACTTTGGAAAAGAGTGATGTGATGTGATGTGTGATGTGAGATCACTTTGGAAATGAGTGATGTGATGTGATGTGTGATGTGGGATCGCTTTGGGATAGAGTGATGTGATGTGTGATGTGAGATCACTTTGGAAAAGTAGGATGCGATGTTTAATGTGATGTGATGTGATGTGTGTCCACATCAAACATCACACATGTTGACTGACATACTTTGGGTACATACATACACAATGATTGCTATTTTAGAAATAAACGGGAAAGTAATAAAGGATTATATTGATTTTCAGAGATTATTCAGTAGTGCAACTACTGTATACAATTGGGTTGTCTGTCTGTGAGTGAGTCAGTCAGTAAGTGAGATAGCGCTGCAACTCAAGAACAGCTATAGATTTTTGGTAAATGTTTTCACATTGTGAAAATATAGGCTCAGCTTACGGATAGGTTCATAAATGAGCAAAATTGTTTTACGCCTTCCCCTTAAAGGGGGAGGTTAAACTGCTAAAGTATGTATTGGATGTGTCGTGTGGATTGTGGTATGTGTCGTATAGTCTGCACTGGTGACCACTATATGTCGTAGTCTGAACTGGCGAACACTATATGTCGTAGTCTGAACTGGCGAACACTATATGTCGTAATCTGAAATGGCGAACGCTATATGTCGTAGTCTGAAATGGCGAACACTATATGTCGTAGTCTGCACTGCCGACCACTATATGTCGTAGTCTGAAATGGCGAACACTATATGTCGTAGTCTGCACTGCCGACCACTATATGTCGTAGTCTGCAATGGCGAACACTATATGTCGTAGTCTGCACTGCCGACCACTATATGTCGTAGTCTGAAATGGCGAACACTATATGTCGTAGTCTGCACTGCCGACCACTATATGTCGTAGGCTGCTTTGCCGACCACTATATGTCGTCTTTTGAATAATTTGAAACCTTTTTAAATAAATTCAAATAAATTCATACTTTTTTGAATAAATTCAAATAAATTCATACTTTTTTGAATAAATTCAAATAAATTCATACTTTTTTGAATAAATTTAAATAAATTCATACTTTTTTGAATAAATTCAAATAAATTCATACTTTTTTGAATAAATTCAAATAAATTCATACTTTTTTGAATAAATTCAAATAAATTCATACTTTTTTGAAGAAATTCAAATAAATTCATACTTTTTTGAATAAATTCAAATAAATTCATGCTTTTTTGAATAAATTCAAATAAATTCATACTTTTTTGAAGAAATTCAAATAAATTCATACTTTTTTGAATAAATTCAAATAAATTCATACTTTTTTGAAGAAATTCAAATAAATTCATACTTTTTTGAATAAATTCAAATAAATTCATGCTTTTTTGAATAAATTCAAAACTTTGCTTCTCAAAATTTGGAAATTTGCTTATCAAAATTTGGAAATTTGCTTCTCAACTAAATATCTTTGAACATTTGATTTCAGAAAAACAGTGAGGCGTCTTGTTGCAAGGAACGAGCGTTGCAAAGTCAAAATCTTGCTACCAACACTGCGTGAGGGGTTTGACAAGTGACAATGTTGCAAAGAGAATTTTCAAGTGCCCTTTGTGTCACAACAACTTCAAACGCTGACTCAAAACTGACAAACGCCATGCTCCCAGACCAAGAAATTGAAGGAAGATCCTACAAATGCACCACATGCGGAGAAGAATTTCCTCGTAGTACGACATTACTGGTGTATCAATTATTTCACGTGAGAGAAAGACCTTTCCAATGTACCACGTGTGGAAACAAATTCCAAACAAGTAGTTCCTTACGGGAGCATGAGAGAATTCACACTGGATTGCTACCTTACGAAGGTACCACATGTGGAAAAGAAATCATCACAGCAAGTGGTGCCTTACGGGATGATAAGAGAATTCACACTGGAAAGCGGCTCTATGAAAACACCACATGTGGAAAAGAAATCAGAGCAAGAAGTAATAGCTTGCACTCTCATAAAAGAATCCAAACTGGAAAGAAGCCGCCGCACAAATGTTCCTGCTGTAAAAAATCGTGCTCATCCAAAAGGGGCTTGGATGCACATCTAAAGCATCACACTGGAGAAAGAGCCTTTAACTGCACCACGTGTGGAAAAGAATTCACACAAAGAAATCGCTTACTTATTCATGAGAGAAACCACACTGGAGAAAAACCCTTCAAATGCAACACGTGTGGCAAAGCATTCACTACAAATGGTGCCTTACAGCGGCATGTAAGGATCCATGCCGAAGTGAAACCCTTTAATTGTTCCTTTTGTCAAAAGTCATTCACTCAACGAGGTAGTATGGAGATGCATGAGAGAAACCACACTGGAGAAAATCCCTACAAATGCACAACGTGCGGAAAAGCATTCACTTCAAAAGAAACCTTACGACGGCATGAAAGAATCCACGCTGAAGTGAAACCCTTTAGTTGCAACATCTGTCAAAAATCATTCACTCAACGAAGTAATATGGAAATCCTTAAGAGAATCCACACTGGAGAAAAATCCTACAAATGTAACACGTGCGGAAAAGAATTCGCAAGACGTGACTCCTTACAGAATCATGAGATTGAAAGTCACGCTGGAAAGAAACCGTTTGTTTGTACAATTTGTGGAAAAACATGTAAGCGATTAGACGATTTCAAGAAGCATTCCAAGTCTCACTCTAAGGAAAAGTTTTCATCTGTAGAAAAACCCATGAAAAAGCCATTTGCATCTGTCACTGTAGAAAAGCCGGTTCCATTTCTCTCTGTGAAAAGTCCGATTGCATTTATCACTGTGGAAAAACCGTTTGCACGTGTCACTGTAGAAATAAGCCGTTTGCATCTGCCACTGTGAATAAACCTTAACTCAACTCAAAAGTTTAAAAGCACTTGACTAACTCTCAATGTACAACAATGGAGTTTTAAGAGACAAAGATGTGGTATGATGTATCGATCATTTACACATTCAAAAAGAATGTAAAAATTAACCTTTTCATGGTTTTTAGAATTTAAATTAAAATTTTGGAAAATATGCCAATAAAATAATGTGTGTACATTTTTTGTATTACATACTTTGGTTGTCCACTATTGATTTGCTTTATATTCTCCACAGAAATTCCACATTTTGGGGATTATTTATTATCTTTGTACTTCAAAACTAAGTCTAATCATTTTACCGCATTTTGTTTATCAAATATCAATTAATTTTAGTGTATTTTGTACTTCGAATATGGATTTGGATCTTTGTTCGCACTTTTCAATCCACAGTGTTACGGCCCTATTTCACCCTTGTGAACATTACGGCGCGCAGGGAATGGAGCAGGCTTCAGAGGAAAGAGCTCAAAGTCTGTTGCACCGTATTGTTGGTGACGGACGACGAGTCTCTCCTCCTCCGGCCAAGTGAGCGAAGTGCGAAGCCGACTCAACAGAAAATATTTCGTTCTACCTTTCAATCTAATTTATCACTCACTCCTACATTGGCATTTCTCGAGTCAACAGCAAAATTGTAAACTGTCTACTCTCTCTTCCTGTTCTCTCATAATTTTATATTTATTCTAAAGTTGATTTTGATTTGTGAACTTGTATTTGAATCATAAATTGAGCTTTGCCTTTTATTAAATCTAAGTTGTTACTACAATTCGAATCCTTGATTCACTGGCAGTCAATACTCGTAAGGCGAGAACCAACCCGAGAAATAGTTACTAACAGTTCATCACATTTTATTTAAAATAAATATATTTTCATACAAATATTTACACAGTATAGTAAGGTGCAGTACAGTTCTGTAACAATTGTCGCCCAACTGAAAATTACTAGTAATGCCGCTAACAGTGAAGACAAAGGGTTCGAGATAATATTTTCAAAAACAAAAGTGGCACCCGACTAAAAACTACAAGTTTTTCATCTACCACTGGCGATTCTACATTCAATTCCAAGTTTTGGTCGGAAATCCGTATTGTTGGATTCCCATTTACCAAAATCAGGACATCTGCTTCCAAGGACCACGATTGGTTTTCTAAAATTCGTCTATTGTATGGTAATATGTATCGTAAAATTAAAACCTACTTCTATAATATGAATTACAGTATCTGATTCTATTTTTGCTGATTAATTACATCTATATATTTTTGGTTTGCTAAAAATATTATCTAAATAATTACTTATGATTAAAACTATCAAGTATATGTACAATAATCGTTCATTTCTACAAAACTTTATTTTAAGCGATTTTAATGTACTTTTCCAATTCCATAAACCTATTTTGTTGAATTTAAAATTATAGCCTAACTAACGGATTATACTAAATATGTTACTTAAAATACTAAATACCTAAGCATTATTATAAAAACTAAAGCTAATTGCATCCATTTTTCATTTGTAGTAAAATTTACTCTAATTTGAAAGGAGTACCGTATCGCTGGTACACCTTTCCTCGTCCACCATATTAAAAATTTCGTCCGTGCATGCCGTCTGCACCAAGGTCAAATTCACCTTCAGAAGGGCAGACGTCTTGTCGCTATTTCTGGACAGTCGCTTACCTTCACGACGCCAGCTCAGTCTTCTTCAAGCTAAATTACTTCTTATCGTACTTCTACCTCACAGTTAATCTTATGGTACGAATATTCTTTCTAATTTCTACATTTACATATATCAAGTATATATATGAATTATATGAGAATACTTACCTTCCATTTATCAATTCTAACTACTATCATTCAAATTAGCTTAATCTACCTACCTATTCAGTCCTGCAATATTTTTAATAAGTATACCTTATTTAGTTTTTGTATGGATAAGATAGTAGGACAGGCAATTCAAATTTATTTAGGGAGAGAGAGAAGTATGACATTAACTTACATTTACAAATCCTAGCATTTGATTTCAATATTCCTAATCTTGTTCTTTTACTTACCAAGTCATTTCTAGATATCCTAACTATCTATTATTCTGATTCAATTATCAGACATTCAGACTCCATTACCGAGTCATTTCAAACATTTTGTCCTTACAGTCTACCAATTCATTTACTATGGCTCACTACTTGCCTAATTTACTTGGACTTATC
Source organism: Yoshiicerus persimilis (assembly GCA_020352615.2). Lineage (NCBI taxonomy): Eukaryota > Metazoa > Arthropoda > Collembola > Entomobryomorpha > Tomoceridae > Yoshiicerus > Yoshiicerus persimilis. Next base: position 14,052,783 of record CM036941.2, read on the forward strand.
TATTAGTACTTCAATTCTGTCTAGTATTCATTAAATTAACTAATCTACATTATCTTCTATTTATTTGACTCTAAATTTTTGCAGTCTTTCAACTGCTATATTAGCTCAAACGCTATTATGTACACAGCCGTACGTACTTTATTTTCGAGTAGAAATCCTGTAGCAGATTTTTCTCTCACAGGTAGTACAGCGACAGAGAATCGCTCGTACAATATAATAATTGAAAGTCCTGTAGCAGTTTTCTCTCACAGGTAGTGCAGATGATAAAAAATCACTCGCACATTGTAGTAAAAGTCCTATAGCGGATGGTTCCCTCATAGGCAGTGCAGCTGGTCTGATACCTCTCGCACAAATAGGGATAGGAATAACCTTCTGACCTCCCAATATAATAGTTAATGTGAATTTAGCTATTCAACTGACATATTATAAACACTGATGTTTATAAATATGTGCAGTCATGCATTATAAGTTATTTCCCATACAATCATTCTGAATCTTTACTTCTTATCATTAATAATTGAACTATCTAATTAAATTAAATCTCTTTACAGTTCATACCTACGTAAGTAAATTGTATGCACACTCAATGCAACATTTCTATTAATCCTAGCTAATTTAAAATCAAGTAACATACTAATTGTAATTTATGCTACTTAACAGCACAAATACTGAAAATCAAGCTCACAATACAAAATTCTCCTACCGATTTCAAAAATTTTGCAAAGAAAATCTCATGGTCTAAGAAAATTCAAACATCTTTATTTTTATCACTTCGCCAATCCTCCCCGGATTGACTCGTTGGTGGCGGAGGATGTTACGGCCCTATTTCACCCTTGTGAACATTACGGCGCGCAGGGAATGGAGCAGGCTTCAGAGGAAAGAGCTCAAAGTCTGTTGCACCGTATTGTTGGTGACGGACGACGAGTCTCTCCTCCTCCGGCCAAGTGAGCGAAGTGCGAAGCCGACTCAACAGAAAATATTTCGTTCTACCTTTCAATCTAATTTATCACTCACTCCTACATTGGCATTTCTCGAGTCAACAGCAAAATTGTAAACTGTCTACTCTCTCTTCCTGTTCTCTCATAATTTTATATTTATTCTAAAGTTGATTTTGATTTGTGAACTTGTATTTGAATCATAAATTGAGCTTTGCCTTTTATTAAATCTAAGTTGTTACTACAATTCGAATCCTTGATTCACTGGCAGTCAATACTCGTAAGGCGAGAACCAACCCGAGAAATAGTTACTAACAGTTCATCACATTTTATTTAAAATAAATATATTTTCATACAAATATTTACACAGTATAGTAAGGTGCAGTACAGTTCTGTAACAATTGTCGCCCAACTGAAAATTACTAGTAATGCCGCTAACAGTGAAGACAAAGGGTTCGAGATAATATTTTCAAAAACAAAAGTGGCACCCGACTAAAAACTACAAGTTTTTCATCTACCACTGGCGATTCTACATTCAATTCCAAGTTTTGGTCGGAAATCCGTATTGTTGGATTCCCATTTACCAAAATCAGGACATCTGCTTCCAAGGACCACGATTGGTTTTCTAAAATTCGTCTATTGTATGGTAATATGTATCGTAAAATTAAAACCTACTTCTATAATATGAATTACAGTATCTGATTCTATTTTTGCTGATTAATTACATCTATATATTTTTGGTTTGCTAAAAATATTATCTAAATAATTACTTATGATTAAAACTATCAAGTATATGTACAATAATCGTTCATTTCTACAAAACTTTATTTTAAGCGATTTTAATGTACTTTTCCAATTCCATAAACCTATTTTGTTGAATTTAAAATTATAGCCTAACTAACGGATTATACTAAATATGTTACTTAAAATACTAAATACCTAAGCATTATTATAAAAACTAAAGCTAATTGCATCCATTTTTCATTTGTAGTAAAATTTACTCTAATTTGAAAGGAGTACCGTATCGCTGGTACACCTTTCCTCGTCCACCATATTAAAAATTTCGTCCGTGCATGCCGTCTGCACCAAGGTCAAATTCACCTTCAGAAGGGCAGACGTCTTGTCGCTATTTCTGGACAGTCGCTTACCTTCACGACGCCAGCTCAGTCTTCTTCAAGCTAAATTACTTCTTATCGTACTTCTACCTCACAGTTAATCTTATGGTACGAATATTCTTTCTAATTTCTACATTTACATATATCAAGTATATATATGAATTATATGAGAATACTTACCTTCCATTTATCAATTCTAACTACTATCATTCAAATTAGCTTAATCTACCTACCTATTCAGTCCTGCAATATTTTTAATAAGTATACCTTATTTAGTTTTTGTATGGATAAGATAGTAGGACAGGCAATTCAAATTTATTTAGGGAGAGAGAGAAGTATGACATTAACTTACATTTACAAATCCTAGCATTTGATTTCAATATTCCTAATCTTGTTCTTTTACTTACCAAGTCATTTCTAGATATCCTAACTATCTATTATTCTGATTCAATTATCAGACATTCAGACTCCATTACCGAGTCATTTCAAACATTTTGTCCTTACAGTCTACCAATTCATTTACTATGGCTCACTACTTGCCTAATTTACTTGGACTTATCTATTAGTACTTCAATTCTGTCTAGTATTCATTAAATTAACTAATCTACATTATCTTCTATTTATTTGACTCTAAATTTTTGCAGTCTTTCAACTGCTATATTAGCTCAAACGCTATTATGTACACAGCCGTACGTACTTTATTTTCGAGTAGAAATCCTGTAGCAGATTTTTCTCTCACAGGTAGTACAGCGACAGAGAATCGCTCGTACAATATAATAATTGAAAGTCCTGTAGCAGTTTTCTCTCACAGGTAGTGCAGATGATAAAAAATCACTCGCACATTGTAGTAAAAGTCCTATAGCGGATGGTTCCCTCATAGGCAGTGCAGCTGGTCTGATACCTCTCGCACAAATAGGGATAGGAATAACCTTCTGACCTCCCAATATAATAGTTAATGTGAATTTAGCTATTCAACTGACATATTATAAACACTGATGTTTATAAATATGTGCAGTCATGCATTATAAGTTATTTCCCATACAATCATTCTGAATCTTTACTTCTTATCATTAATAATTGAACTATCTAATTAAATTAAATCTCTTTACAGTTCATACCTACGTAAGTAAATTGTATGCACACTCAATGCAACATTTCTATTAATCCTAGCTAATTTAAAATCAAGTAACATACTAATTGTAATTTATGCTACTTAACAGCACAAATACTGAAAATCAAGCTCACAATACAAAATTCTCCTACCGATTTCAAAAATTTTGCAAAGAAAATCTCATGGTCTAAGAAAATTCAAACATCTTTATTTTTATCACTTCGCCAATCCTCCCCGGATTGACTCGTTGGTGGCGGAGGATGTTACGGCCCTATTTCACCCTTGTGAACATTACGGCGCGCAGGGAATGGAGCAGGCTTCAGAGGAAAGAGCTCAAAGTCTGTTGCACCGTATTGTTGGTGACGGACGACGAGTCTCTCCTCCTCCGGCCAAGTGAGCGAAGTGCGAAGCCGACTCAACAGAAAATATTTCGTTCTACCTTTCAATCTAATTTATCACTCACTCCTACATTGGCATTTCTCGAGTCAACAGCAAAATTGTAAACTGTCTACTCTCTCTTCCTGTTCTCTCATAATTTTATATTTATTCTAAAGTTGATTTTGATTTGTGAACTTGTATTTGAATCATAAATTGAGCTTTGCCTTTTATTAAATCTAAGTTGTTACTACAATTCGAATCCTTGATTCACTGGCAGTCAATACTCGTAAGGCGAGAACCAACCCGAGAAATAGTTACTAACAGTTCATCACATTTTATTTAAAATAAATATATTTTCATACAAATATTTACACAGTATAGTAAGGTGCAGTACAGTTCTGTAACAATTGTCGCCCAACTGAAAATTACTAGTAATGCCGCTAACAGTGAAGACAAAGGGTTCGAGATAATATTTTCAAAAACAAAAGTGGCACCCGACTAAAAACTACAAGTTTTTCATCTACCACTGGCGATTCTACATTCAATTCCAAGTTTTGGTCGGAAATCCGTATTGTTGGATTCCCATTTACCAAAATCAGGACATCTGCTTCCAAGGACCACGATTGGTTTTCTAAAATTCGTCTATTGTATGGTAATATGTATCGTAAAATTAAAACCTACTTCTATAATATGAATTACAGTATCTGATTCTATTTTTGCTGATTAATTACATCTATATATTTTTGGTTTGCTAAAAATATTATCTAAATAATTACTTATGATTAAAACTATCAAGTATATGTACAATAATCGTTCATTTCTACAAAACTTTATTTTAAGCGATTTTAATGTACTTTTCCAATTCCATAAACCTATTTTGTTGAATTTAAAATTATAGCCTAACTAACGGATTATACTAAATATGTTACTTAAAATACTAAATACCTAAGCATTATTATAAAAACTAAAGCTAATTGCATCCATTTTTCATTTGTAGTAAAATTTACTCTAATTTGAAAGGAGTACCGTATCGCTGGTACACCTTTCCTCGTCCACCATATTAAAAATTTCGTCCGTGCATGCCGTCTGCACCAAGGTCAAATTCACCTTCAGAAGGGCAGACGTCTTGTCGCTATTTCTGGACAGTCGCTTACCTTCACGACGCCAGCTCAGTCTTCTTCAAGCTAAATTACTTCTTATCGTACTTCTACCTCACAGTTAATCTTATGGTACGAATATTCTTTCTAATTTCTACATTTACATATATCAAGTATATATATGAATTATATGAGAATACTTACCTTCCATTTATCAATTCTAACTACTATCATTCAAATTAGCTTAATCTACCTACCTATTCAGTCCTGCAATATTTTTAATAAGTATACCTTATTTAGTTTTTGTATGGATAAGATAGTAGGACAGGCAATTCAAATTTATTTAGGGAGAGAGAGAAGTATGACATTAACTTACATTTACAAATCCTAGCATTTGATTTCAATATTCCTAATCTTGTTCTTTTACTTACCAAGTCATTTCTAGATATCCTAACTATCTATTATTCTGATTCAATTATCAGACATTCAGACTCCATTACCGAGTCATTTCAAACATTTTGTCCTTACAGTCTACCAATTCATTTACTATGGCTCACTACTTGCCTAATTTACTTGGACTTATCTATTAGTACTTCAATTCTGTCTAGTATTCATTAAATTAACTAATCTACATTATCTTCTATTTATTTGACTCTAAATTTTTGCAGTCTTTCAACTGCTATATTAGCTCAAACGCTATTATGTACACAGCCGTACGTACTTTATTTTCGAGTAGAAATCCTGTAGCAGATTTTTCTCTCACAGGTAGTACAGCGACAGAGAATCGCTCGTACAATATAATAATTGAAAGTCCTGTAGCAGTTTTCTCTCACAGGTAGTGCAGATGATAAAAAATCACTCGCACATTGTAGTAAAAGTCCTATAGCGGATGGTTCCCTCATAGGCAGTGCAGCTGGTCTGATACCTCTCGCACAAATAGGGATAGGAATAACCTTCTGACCTCCCAATATAATAGTTAATGTGAATTTAGCTATTCAACTGACATATTATAAACACTGATGTTTATAAATATGTGCAGTCATGCATTATAAGTTATTTCCCATACAATCATTCTGAATCTTTACTTCTTATCATTAATAATTGAACTATCTAATTAAATTAAATCTCTTTACAGTTCATACCTACGTAAGTAAATTGTATGCACACTCAATGCAACATTTCTATTAATCCTAGCTAATTTAAAATCAAGTAACATACTAATTGTAATTTATGCTACTTAACAGCACAAATACTGAAAATCAAGCTCACAATACAAAATTCTCCTACCGATTTCAAAAATTTTGCAAAGAAAATCTCATGGTCTAAGAAAATTCAAACATCTTTATTTTTATCACTTCGCCAATCCTCCCCGGATTGACTCGTTGGTGGCGGAGGATGTTACGGCCCTATTTCACCCTTGTGAACATTACGGCGCGCAGGGAATGGAGCAGGCTTCAGAGGAAAGAGCTCAAAGTCTGTTGCACCGTATTGTTGGTGACGGACGACGAGTCTCTCCTCCTCCGGCCAAGTGAGCGAAGTGCGAAGCCGACTCAACAGAAAATATTTCGTTCTACCTTTCAATCTAATTTATCACTCACTCCTACATTGGCATTTCTCGAGTCAACAGCAAAATTGTAAACTGTCTACTCTCTCTTCCTGTTCTCTCATAATTTTATATTTATTCTAAAGTTGATTTTGATTTGTGAACTTGTATTTGAATCATAAATTGAGCTTTGCCTTTTATTAAATCTAAGTTGTTACTACAATTCGAATCCTTGATTCACTGGCAGTCAATACTCGTAAGGCGAGAACCAACCCGAGAAATAGTTACTAACAGTTCATCACATTTTATTTAAAATAAATATATTTTCATACAAATATTTACACAGTATAGTAAGGTGCAGTACAGTTCTGTAACAACAGGAAACAACTACTGATTCTGTCGTGCCCTACTTTTTATAGTTCTTGGTTTCTGGATAGTCGTATCAATTTTCAGTTAATCAAGAGCAATTCTTTCAGTTAGGAGTACCAAGCATTTAGATATTAGTGGGTTTCAAAGCTTTTTCTCTTTTTTCTCTTATGCTTCTCATTTGTCTTTTTTCTCATTTTGCTCGAAATAAATTTCTCCTGAGCATGCGTCACTACTTTTCTTACTCCACTTCTTGTGCTCAAATTAAAGCAGCATTTTACATGCTTATTTTCCTCATCCGTATGCTTTTCTTTGAATATTTGAATGGTCGGCAGTGGGAGGCATCCCATGGCATCCCATGGGATGCACCCCACTTACGGAAATCACGCACATCATTGCTTAAGGGGTCGCCTATTCAGGGGTCGGCTTCCCCTAGGCAACACAGAGTTTCCCCATCTACTCCGTATTGCTACTACTACACCTACAGGTTTTTTGGGCTTTTCTTAAATAAATGCGTCTTTTCGAGTGCGTTCACTCGAAAAGCAGAAAAAGTTACTTTTTTCTTATTCAACTTTTTCACTTTTCTTTCTTTTCTTTTTTGCTTGAAACCCCTTATTTTAATTTTCCGTCTACCTTAGGAAAAGAAATTAACGGGAGCTAACCCTAATTTATTATTAGTGCAATCCTTAACACTTAATGTATTAGGGCATTCCTTAATTTATTACCGCATTCCATAATTAGGATTCCATAATTAGTTAAGGAAAATAAAATTATTTTCGTATTTCGTTAATTTATCTGTGCAGATATAAATGGCACCTTGTACTACACCTCCCTCCTGTACTAGAATTTTGAGTCGTTTAACTGGCCCGTTCATACAATTTTCATTGTTCAATATTCAATGCTTTTATTGTCCAATTTATGGATTCAAATTCAAATACTTATGTCCACACCGTAAAATCGTCATCTAGGATGTACGATACTTCCGTTCCGAAGACTAAGGTAAAGTTCCCCGAAAATTTATAGATGGGCCTCAAAGGTACATTCGCTAATAAAAAACACCTAAATCAAAAATGCTTCTACTGATGTTCCCTAGGTCCCTCAAGAGTACACTATGCATCAATTGAAAGGCCCTCAGGTCCCCTTCATCCTCCACTACGCCAATCGTGGGCTAAACTTGTAAAAGCAGCATAAAATAATTTAAAAAATTCAAAGCCTGAAAAAATAAAACCGTTTTCATAGGTGTTCCCTAGGTCCCTCAAGGGTACACTATGCATCATTTGAAAGGCCCTTAGGTACCCTTCAATCTCCACTACGCCAATCGTGGGCTAAACTTGTAAAAGCAGCATAAAATAATTTAAAAAATTCAAAGCCTGAAAAAATCAAACCGTTTTCATAGATGTTCCCTAGGTCCCTCAAGGGTACACTATGCATCAATTGAAAGGCCCATAGGTCCCCTTCATCCTCCACTACGCCAATCGTGGGCTAAACTTGAGGAAACACCATAAAATAATTTAAAAAGTTCAAAACCTGAAAAAATGAAACCGTTTTTATAGGTGTTCCCTAGGTCCCTCAAGGGTACACTATGCGTCAATTGCAAGGCCCTTAGGTCCCCTTCATCCTCCACTACGCCAATCGTGGGCTAAACTTGTAAAAGCAGCATAAAATAATTTAAAAAATTCAAAACCTGAAAAAATGAAACCGTTTTTATAGGTGTTCCCTAGGTCCCTCAAGGGTACACTATGCATCATTTGAAAGGCCCTTAGGTACCCTTCAATCTCCACTACGCCAATTGTGGGCTAAACTTGTAAAAGCAGCATAAAATAATTTAAAAAATTCAAAGCCTGAAAAAATCAAACCGTTTTCATAGGTGTTCCTTAGGTCCCTCAAGGGTACATTATGCATCAATTGAAAGGCCCTTAGGTCCCCTTCATCCTCCACTACGCCAATCGTGGGCTAAACTTTTAAAAGCAGCATAAAATAATTTAAAAAATTCAAAGCCTGAAAATATATGCGAAATAAATGTTCAAGAAATGAAATTTAAATTTAAAATTGAGTGTGGTTAATTGTGTTTTATTAGTAGATTTTATCACTAAAGCAGTCCCAAACAGTAGGCTATATGTGACCCACAGGCACTCACAAATTCGACTACCTAAATATTAGTCCCAACCAAAAAAATTATTTTGAATTGAACGTTAACACATGAGATTACTTTATCACAAACTACACGTTCGTGGAAACCGTGGTTAAATATGTGGAAACCTGAAAAATTGCAAAGAAATTAAGTTTTAAGTTTTTATTTCATACATATATCAGTATGCATAAATACACATATCACTACATCCACAAAAACCTTTCAAACAGCTTAACAATACAATGCACTACTTAACTATCGGTTCCCTAGAGTTTAACCCCCTGAAGTTTTTCAACCCTCTAGTTTTACAACCCTACATTTTTTCAACCCCATGGTTTTCACCCCCATGCAACTCACCCCCATGTGTTTTCAATTCTATCACTTTTTCACACAAATAGATGTACATTGAATAATTTATTACAACTCACTATTCTCATCTGTTTCTTGAAGCAACAAATATGTTGCAAAGTTACATAAACAAAAGAAGAGCTCACTTCACCACCGCTAGTCACTAATCACTTTTTAAAATCGCTTTGTAGTGCAAAGTACAAAGTATCTTGCAAAATGTTCTCATTATCAATGAATTTCAATGAAGTCGGTCTCAATGCAGAATACTATGCATAGTCTATAGATTTGTCATGAGGCATCATGGGGGTGAAAAAACATGGGGTTGAGGAGATGTAGGGTTGAAAAAGTATCGGGTTGAAAATCATGGGATTGAAAAACATAGGGTTGAAAAGGTGTAGGGTTGAAAAACGAAGGGGTGAAAAAAATCAGGGGTGTAAAGATCGGGTCACCTTAAATATCTGCTCCAAAGGCGTAATTTCTTTAATTTCTCATTCATCTATGACTCATTGGTCACTAAATTAACATGATATTATGAATTGAAGAACAATTGATCATAAAACGATGAATCTTAATGACTTAATGAATCTTAACGACTTTCTCATACAAGGTTATACTCCATTGTCTTGGAAATACGTAAGAAGTAGGCAGTGTGGTGGTGACATCATTTATTACAATTTCATATCTTAAGTTCAAGGCAGTTTACATAAGACTGGGAAATTTCTTTCGAAGATGTTTTCGTCTATAAAATATTTATGAGTTACTATAATGTTGTATTGCTTAAGACAAGACGACATAGGGCTTACAGTACAACAAATCTGTGGATACAACTACACATTTTTACTTAATTTCCCTAAAAACTTTCAAAATGAAAGGACCACAAAATTAAGCTTTCCACTTCTACGTAACCTTTCACCATGCTCCAGAGAAACAAAGAAAAGGATAGGAAAAAAGACAAGTTTCGGGAGATGCAAGAGAACACTTCTGAGATTAAACAAAACTGCTGTAAAGTCACATTGGAATGCAATTCGGCCACAAGCCAAATACTGCATGAATTCAACAAATTTGAATTCATCAATAAAGCAGATAATGCAACGTTTTCCGGCAGTATGAAGAAGAGCGATGAAAAATTTCTGGACTCTTGTAGACTTTCACAACAAAAAGTTTGCACGAACGAAACAGAATTTGCAGAAAGCAGTTACTACCGTGGAGGACAAAAACGTGTATTACCGTTCAGCATCACCCACAAAAGGTTTATTTTTAGGACATGAGGTACGTTTTCGCTAAGCTTTCATGGTATTAAAATGTAAATAACTAGATTAGAGTAATAACTAGAAATTACAGTGTTTTGAAAAAAGCAAAATTAAAACTCAAGACAATGTGTTTTTACTGTTATTTGAATTTCTGCCAACGCAAGAGGAAAATCAACAATTCTACCCGACACAGCGTTTGGAATGTAATGTGCTTTGGTAGTAGTGTAATTGGTATGACCTGAAATTGCTGATCAATCAGTAGCAAGTGTTGACAGGTATGTATTATGTATGTATACAAATTTAAAATTGACAGGTATGTATGTTCTTTGCTTAACAAACTCTTCAATAAAATACCCTTGCGCACATCGTTTTTTTCCTCACCGTAATAGGTCAAACCACAATAACTATGAAAACACATTGGCACAAATTAAAGTTATCTAACTGTTTATCATTCATATTCGCCATACCATTTTCAGCACTTACAAATGCGGTTGTTAGAATCGAATATGACAATGGCTTTACGGCTACTTCGCACTGAACCTGGAAAATCCTTACTTCAGTCTATTAATATGAACAAGGAAGACAATGATTTTGGAAATGCGGTGATCTTTTCAACAAAAAGCCGACATAGTTATGACTGTCCAAATTTCATGAGTTACATGGAAAATTTGCGTAATACCCTGGATAGAATGCAGAAATTGGATGAATTTCAAAATCTACTGAAAATCATTATTAATAATATTCTTGGAGAGAAGAATGACGTGATTAAAAATTGGGGCTACCTCCAGAACACATTGAATGTGGTAATAAGTATTTCTATATTACAAAGGAGCAGTGTCCTGTTATAAAAACGCAATGGCAGTTAGTGCCAGGCTTGCTGATTATTAGTGCCTAGTCTCAGGGTTTGACATGGGTTAGACATGGATTAGATAGTTTTTGCCATTGCGGGTGATACAAGGAATCATCTAGCCTTGGTGTTGGTGAGCAAGTGAGCATGGAAATATTTCAATAAAACAGTGAGTGTTCTAGGAGTCTTCTAGTAGTCTTCATTGGAGACTAGTATATGTCGTAGCTTGCACAGACGACTACTATATGTCGTAATCAACGTTAATGACTAGTACATATCGTTATTCACTTACGGAACCCTGTAGTCTGTCCGTGTATGTTAATTAGTTAGTACCGTAAAACCCTGGATGGCATGGACCGATTTGGAAAAAACCTATTTTAGTTTAGCCTAGTATTAAAAGGGAATTAATATTTTATCTTTTCCATGGATAGGTTAATAATAACCTTTGCAATATCGTTTGTGAATTACGACTAATCTCACCTAAACAATATTACTATCCTAGAAACTTGGGATTCGTGGATTGGGCTAGCTTTGGATTGGGCATTCGGAAATAATATCACCTATGCCAATATCTATCCCTGGTTTGAGAAACCATTAAAGTCCCCCATATGTATGCAATTCGTTACTGCATATGTAAATGCAGAGGAATATCACCCAAATCATTACATTCCTTTAATCAGTCATAATGATTTTTCGTCCAATTTCACTGCAGTAAAGGATGCACCAATAAATGACAGCAGTTTGAAGCCAAGCAGTAGTAGTAGTAGTAGGTTTTTATTGATCGATATAAAACATCATCAATCACAAATTAATAATTACAAATCAATTATGCCAATAGTTCAAATACATCCAATCCAAAACATACACAAAATCCAATAACACAGATTCACCCAAACTCCATCACGACACACAATTCCACAAAATACAGATTACTACCTCTGTATGCCCCCTCGCTCGCTAAGGTGGTACATTTACAACAGCACTACCTGTTTAATCCCAGCTATAGGTACATAACAATGCTAGAAGCGGGATCATACCCGTGTGTTGGGCTAACACCAAACAACAGCTCTTACACTAACAATGACACATATTAATCCTATATCCTCAGCAATTCATGTACATGAGTGTGCAAAATAAAATTCAAGTAAATATATATTATTAGTATGTACCTGGCCCCTTGTCTTTATCGGCCGAACAGGTAATTACGACAGCACTCGTGTGCTGCCGGAGTTCCAGTTTAGCTTTATGAAAATCAGAGTCGAGTCAACCAATTATTTAAATTAGTAGTGATGTGGCGGAGTGACATGGATATAACGTAGGAGATGTGTAGTAGTGCAATGCTTGCTTACTGGTTTGAGATGGTACGGCTGAGATTGAATAGAGTTGGTTGTTGCGGCTGGAGTATTGGCGGATACAGAATAAGCGTACGTCATCCCGATTCATGTAAACGGGGCAGGATAGCAGGGTCAGTGCTGAAGCGATAATGCAAAACGTACCCTCATCTCGCTGATAGGACTCTGCACCACTGTCCTCACCTTCCGTCCGTCCCCTTCACTTGGAACCAAAGCTTCACCTTCTTGTAAAATGTTTACTCAGCAGGAAATTTCCACAAAGCACAAAAAACACTCGATTTTTTGATGAAATCCCCACCTTCACGCACAAAAATTGTCCCAATCTGTTAGGCCATGTCACACCGATCACACAACACTAATTTTTGTGGCCGTGGCTCACAAATAACACGAAAATTTTAGCAAAATATCAACAGCCGACACAGAGTCGACTGGCACAGACGGCAGCTAAACTGGAACTCGAAGCCAAGCAGTAATAGCAGGGTTGAATTTAAAATTCCATCTAAAACAGTATTACTAAACACATACTTTTGAAATACATAAATGTAATTTGTCAAATGCATCTTGTTAACTATTAAACAGGCAGAGATTGATTGTATTCGACAACACAGTAATAGCACCTAGAAACCCTATTTGAGTATCTTATTGCTCATAAAGTGGAAGCGGTATAAAATATTTTTTACTATCCCGCTAACAAACTACTAGAAGCGGTGTAAGATATTTTAGTACCCAAAACCTTCTTTTCATATCTTATTGCTTATAAAGTGAGCGCGCGTTATCTCCGAAAGGGGTGGGGTGACCACGCCCATTTTAAATAGGGTTCCTAACTAGGCCGAGATGAGTCCAAATCCGAGGTTTTATCCAAATCGGTCAATGCCTTCAAGAGTTATGGTATTTACATACGTACGTACATAGTACGTACGGACAGACAACACGGTTCCATAAGTGAGCCTCTGGCTCTCTAAAACTGAATCACAGCTACATAGTTCTGAATCTAAACTGCAACACTAAGAATTTTAATATATTTAGATATTAAAATCAATGTTTTGCGCTAAACCCCTTAAGTAGTCTAAAATGTCCATGTTACGGTAATTTTGAACAACGGTCTTAATTCTCAATGCTAAATCCCTATAGATTCTTCGCATTGGAGGAGCAGGGTGGCCGGCTAACATTTGCTCAATCTTCAGTTCATTAATTGATTGATAGTTTTTTAAGCCGTCAATAAATGTCCAAATATCTGGATGAAGTGCTCCTAGCAAAATATTGAAACCCCGATGCCAACCTTCAATAGAGTTATTTGTTCTTGCTAAGTCATTTAGAGTTGATTCGTAGCAGTTCCACAGTGGAATTGGAAACATAGGTACTCTTCTAATCCCTCGTCTGTTTGGGTGCCCTCCTATGTATGTATCTTCCACGTAATCCAAAAACTCCTGCAGAATGAGCTGATTTTCGACAAAAAACGCTGGACAAAAAAGAGCTACGAAAGAATCTTCTACTTCATTATCTGGAACAAATGCTAAACTAGGAATTTGTTTGACATGGAGCGCAAAATCTGCATCACTTCTGTAGCGATTTAAAACAGCAGGCATCTCTTGAATTTGTCTCCATAGACACTGAGAGAAATGGAAATAACAAAGTCGATGCTGCGTAGCAGGAAATATTTCGGTAAATGCATTAATGGAGCCTCTTTCTAAGTCAGTAAGGATTGAAAGTGGATTTAACCTTGTAAATTTGTATTCGTGTTTGTAAAACTTTTTCAATATAACCTAATAATACTTTTGTAACAAGATATATAGTTTTTAGCATACCAGGTTGCCAAATTCGTAGTTGTGTTAGCAGCCTTGTGTACGTAATTTGCTTCTTGTTAGGAAGCAAGGCGTAAACGACTGGAAATACTTAATGATTCGGCAGCAACGCATGCAAAGTGTAAAGCTGATTAAATAAATTTGGTGCTGTTTTGAACGTTCCATCTGAAAACCAATGTTGACTTCTGGAAAATAATTGTAAATTTTGATTTGTTGAAAAAATTATAATTCTGTCCAAAGAAGGACCACTGTCGTATAAGAGAAAATTTTCATTTCTTGTTGTGACTGTGTATTGTTGTGGTATTACAAGTGCCTCCAAGGAATTTGGCAACGCCAGTGGTCTGTGTCATCTGTCTTAACTTTTGAATGCTTCGTTTTAGATATGTTACAGAAGGCAAAATACCAAGAGCAGCGGCACTAGACTGGTTTGTGCAAGTTGCTATTATTTGCTGTGGAGCTTCAACAGTTTCCAAACTTCTTCTTTTAATGTTTGCTACGATCATTTTTGATTCCCAAATTGCAGGATTAGGTGGGTGATTATGATTGTCATTATATTTTGATAAATGTTCTCCAACCGTAACACAGCGACTTTTGCACATCTTCGTTGACTTTTCCGAACATCGCCAATATGTAGAATACTCTGTTTTTTTTATCAAAAACAAATCGATAGCCATCAAAAGTCAAATTATCTGCTCCTTTTTGACTGGTGACAAAGCGAATCCTCATTGCCATTTTTGAATGACCTAGACAATACATATTTTCGTGTATTTTCACTTTGAAAGTAATATAATAATAGATATTTTTGACATTTTTGAGATAAAGTCATGATATTTATGAAAAATTACCTTGTTTGTTGTAATCTAGTCTCCAATTTGATGAGGTTTTAAAATACTTGCAACTAAAATTGCAGTACACAGTAGTCAGTGCAGAAGAGAAAATGTGGCAAACGCATTTTCTTGGTAGTACATATGATTTACTCTTATTTTATCTTGATATTATGACTCTTTAGGGCCACTCACCTTAGTTTACCCTTTCGTTACTATAGGTCAACAACCTTGGAGTTCTGCACACCGTTGTGCGGGATGGCTGTCGTGCAGTGTACTGGCATGCAGTGCATAGATGCATAAAATGCACTGCATGTAATGCATAGTGCACGCATGAAATGGAAAGTGTGCAGTGCACAACATGCATGAAATGCACGAAATAGGAATTACCATGGATAGCAGGATAAAATGGTATCCATGGTGTATATATTCATGCATTTTTGTACGTTTTATGCACTGTGCATTTCGTGCATTTCATGCAGGTGCACGCATGAAATGAATTTCGTGCGCACGAATTAGAACACTGCTGTCGTGGTCATGTCAGAATTCTTCCATTTGAGTGAAAATGAATAAAATGACGTGACTTAATTAAGTGTGCAGTTTTGGATGCAAATTGAGATACCGTTGAAGATTTATATACGTTTTCCGAGTTTTCCCCTACTATCCATAAAACCTTTTGAATACCATTTCACTTAGAAAAAGAATCAGTTTATTCTTTAATTTTCGGCATGATTTACTATCGGCATTATTCTTATTCGGTATTTTTTATTTCGGCATTTTTCTATGCGGTAAATATCTTTTTCGGTATTATTAACATTCGGAGTTTTTTACTTTCGGTCTAATTCATATTCGGGATTTTTTATTTCGGCATTTTTCTATTCGGTATATTTCATTTTCGGTATTTTACTTTCGGCATTTTTCGTTTCGGCATTTTTCATTCGGCATTATGACGTGGAACCCCTTTTGAGAATGTCTCAAATAAAATTGCCAAAAAGAGGTAAACGGATTTTGTGGAATATTCCTCGGGCAGCAGAGAGAACAGGTAAACTTTTTGACGAGGTGCAAACACAAATACAAGAGTAGTCAACCCCATCACAGACACTGCACTCTGAATGTAGAATATGATGAAGATTTCTACAAAGATTTGAAAAAATCTTTTGGATTTCTCACTATTCGTAGTCTTGAGTGAACCTTCATTAACAAAATTATTGCAATTAGTTCCATCACTAAATTTTGTTGATTTTACTCAATGTGCTTATTTAATTTATGATTGAGTTTTGAAAAGCAATTAATTAATGCGTAATAATGTAATATAATTAAAAGTGATATAAATGCTAGCTTACAAACCTTCAAGAAACTTATCCGTGTGGAGAAACTGTTTAAAAAAAGCTGACATTTCATGTTTATTATAGTGGAAGTAAATGTAGTGTCCAGTAGACCAGAAATAGAGTAAAAAATAAAATATCAAAAGAGATAATCCCGAATAATCATCGTTTGAATTCGTTTTAAGTTCGCCACAAATTTGCCAGAAGAGATAAAATGTATAGCACACTGTTTCTAGTCCAGCAATTCTCCAAAGAATTTTCTGCTTCAGATTTTTTTCAACTAAAAGCTCTTTTTTATTGCTATCCCAGTAAAGAGGGGAGAATGTGTTTCCATCTAAATTGATCAATATGCCAAGAAGTTTCAATGCAATATTGGGTAACATTTTACTTTCGCAGTTTTTTGAACTCAGTTGCGGAAGCTAATCTATCTAGTATTGTGGAATGCTTATGGCCAGTAACCCCAATAAGTACTTTTATACACAATGCCCGTAGAGTATTAAAATCTTAAGTTCCAAACTATGTGGTACAATTATTTCCTTTATCAGATTGGAATGAAACTGAATTAACATTGTCAATATCATTTCACTGTTTCGCTTTAAGCAATTCAGCTCAAACTTAGAAGCCTACTTTCTGAGTAGTAGAAAAGTAAACTATCTAATTCAAAGATAAATCGCCAAACTTAAAAACAGGCAAACATTTCGTAAGAATAATGTCACTCAGATTTCTTCGTCAATAAATTATCATATACTACAGCATAGTGAACATGTTCTCCAGGTTTTATGGAGGAAACCTACTTATGTATATGTATATGTATTTATTATACTTATAGGAACTACTTATAGGAAACAAATTATTCAGTGGTTTATGTAAATTAAGCGTTAATGTTAAGTACCGTTCTTTATGTATTCCGCTCTCCGTCATAACAGGAAAGACCTTAGCAGTCCCAGTATATAATGATAGCTCTCAATACATTTCGAGACTTGAGGGAGCAAGTTTTGTAAATTTTACAAACCAGAATTTGAAAAAAGAAGTTTTTCAAGAATTTAAGTCATTCTATAGAATTGCTCAATTTTAAACAATGTTGAGCAATCCCATTGCCGAAAATAGTAACGTAACTTTTATTCATAATGCTACGGTAGGGATTTTAATTGCTATGACCTCATTTTCATACGTGATATTTCTTTGGACCCCATAACAAAAAGTTAAAAGAACATTTATACAGCTCTAGAATTACTGACCACATATAATGGCAAAGAGTTTAGGCAGGCAGACAGAATAAATCTTAATTCCACTACTGAATACCGCATTGCAGTAGTCACAGCACTCTCATTAAAATTACATTAATAAGTGTGACAGTTACATGACTAGTTTCATTAAGTTTTCAGTGGAGTGAATGGTTTTTACGCTATAAATATCTAATTAGAGCAGAACAATATAGTAAATCAGCAGAGAACACCTAGTCGACGCATTGTCACATATGTTATTTATGAAGGAATAGTTAGCATACTTTTAATACGAGACTGCATGGACTAACATTAAATGTTCGGATCCAATAAATAACTGTGAAAGAATAAATTTGAAAATATACAGTATGTCTATAAAAAGAGTTGACATAGCGCTTTCACCATTACACCACTAAGAAACTTTCACCTCTTTAAAACTAATTTTAAAAGGTTATAAGTGTTCAAGCAATGTGACCTCCCATCAGCTCCCATACACAATTCCATTGAGATGAAATACGGCTTCGTCCCTGAACAAGATTTGCTGTGCAAATTTGTATTGCATTAATTCTTTCTGGAGCCCAGGTACAGAACCGCATACGACGTTTAGCGTAGTTTTCGTAAAGACTGCAGATATGTCATTTCGTAAGCCCTAAATTTATTGGGTAGCGCAACGCTTCTGACAGATCTTGGGCTAATGATCATCATCGCTATGACGTGTGCAGAAATTTCAAGGCCGGTGGCATTTTTGGGTCTTTTACCTCTTGGTAAATTTTTCACAGATCCTGTTTTTTCAAAACTTGCTATCGTTGCTGCCACTGCCTGAGGTTTTTCCCAGGATATCTCCTTCCAAATTCGGCTGCTGCTCTCCTGAAGTACAGTGTCCAATGAGGCTCATTGACTAGGTTCTGACGCAGCATTTGAAATGATCGGTCATCCACACCACAACCATGCCAGGCATCGAAGCACAGATAAAACACGATTGCATTTCATTAATTAGTAATGATAATTTACTGGTTGCAGTCATATACATGTGAGTCATAAATTCAATTAAAAAACATTAGATGCGTTTATGTAATTTATGCAATTTATGAAAAATCCATTGTTTAAACAACCAATTATTCACAGTTATTGCATGATATTCCGACATATCATTTCGTGCCACATGAAATATTATTTTTTTGCAAACACATCTGTTAGCTTCGTATCTAGATTTGCATTTACAAATTGAAGCAGTATCGTACCATGTAACTGACCGGATTGTAGTGATATATTTTACAGCGACGTTTTCTGAATCTGCTCATGTTTTCTATACTCTGACTTTTCGGTAGTTTAAGAATTGCGTTTAATTCCGCATATGCTGAATCACTGGTGAACAGATCCCCAATTCGAACAAATTCCGTAAAATAACTAGGGTTCTCCATTGCTCTGCTCATTGAACCTAGTCAATGAACCTCATTGCCCGTGTTATCTCATTGACGGTGAAATATATAGTTATATACAGGGCTGTCCATGACTAAGGTGCCCAGCTGTATCTCAAGAACCGGAAGTAGCACAGCAAAACTGTTAACACCATTCGAAAGCCTGTGCAAAGTTACATTGAAACCTCAACTTTGGTCAAAATTGGTTGAAGGTAAGTTGGTCAAAAATTTCTTTGAAAAATTAAAGTGCAAAAATGTGCCCGTTTTTCAGTGATTCCAATTTTTCCCGGCCGAAAAACAAAATTTTTTGAAATAATTTTTTCACAGCTGCAATTCGTGTTATATTAGTGATTTTTCCTGAATTTTTCATTATAATCGAACAAAGTTGAATTTTTAACTTTTCCCGAATTTCCTAGAAAAACATCAAAATTTTAGGGAAATTCGGGAAAAGTTGAAAACTCAACTTTGTTCGATTATAATGAAAAATTCAGAAAAAATCACTAATATAACACGAATTGCAGTTGTGAAAAAATTATTTCAAAAAATTTTGTTTTTCGGACGGGAAAAATCGGAATCACTGAAAAACGGGCACATTTTTGCACTTTAATTTTTCAAAGAATTTTTTGACCAACTTACCTTCAACCAATTTTGACCAAAGTTGAGGTTTCAATGTAACTTTGCACTGGATTTCGAATGGTGGTAATAGTTTTGTTGTGCTACTTCCGGTTCTTGAGATACAGCTGGGCACCTTAGTCATGGACAGCCCTGTTAGTAGATAAGTAAACTGTCTTATCTACTGTATTTAAATAATGTTATTGTAATAACCTTAATATCCGTAATGTACAAATGACAATAAGCGCTACTTTATCCTGTAAGTAATATAAGGCTTAGGACGGCTATTTCATTTCAAACTTTGCCAAAGAGCTCATTTTTTCCGCCTGTTTGGCAAAAGCATGGTATTCCCAAAATTTGCCAAACGGGTCCCTCACTTCTCTGCAAACTGTATTTGCCAAACGGGCATTAAAAAACCAGCAGTTCCTGCATTTTAAAGATATTTATGGCCTGTTTGTACATTTAACATTTAATGCTTTCAATACATTCTAGTGACTTGGGTTGAGGTATCACTTTCTGTAACTGATTACAGATATCTGAAAACCTGAATTCGAAACATGAGATTTCCAAGAATTTATTTATTATTACACGGACAAATTCCTCCAACGGAGGTAATTTCTTAGCCCGGACATTAAATCGTTTTACAGATTGTCTGGTACAATTAGTTAGGATTAGTTTCGATTATTATTAATACAATGGCATGATTATTATTACTTAAATTAATAGTACGGATTACTATATGTAAGTTTGACGAGATATTATAATATTATCGTTTTGTAATTGTTATGCTTAATACATGTAGTCAAAAAATAGATAATTAGAAGAGATAGAAATATTTAACAACTGATTCGATAGTTTCGTCATAGTGTTTGAAATCGCTTAGATCATATAAAGGTTTGTTTTCTGCTGTTTGCAGATCAAGTAAATAATCGTACAGTGATTTCTTAAATAGGTTGAAGTTTTTTACATTTCTTAAGCCCTCAGGAAGGGTTAACCATTCTTTTTTTATTTGGCTAGAGAAACTTCTAGCACCATATGACGACTTAGCGTTGTCCTCGATGCTAAACGTGTACCTTTGCTTTCTAGTTTCTCTAATGACAACATTATCAAGGTTTAAATAGTTATAGAAATAGGGAGGACAATCCGAATTAAAGATTCCGTGTGCCAATTTCAATAATTCAAACTTATACATATAGCTAGGAAAGAGCCATTTCAATATTTCGGACACGTCCTCTTTTACCGGATCGTATTTCCTTTTTCCTAATACTAGCTTTGCCGCCCTTCTGAAAACTTTCGTTACAGTTTTATAATTATTTTTATTACAGGTACCCCAAATAGGTGACATATACCTAATCACAGATAAAACATATGCGGTAATTACAGATTTTTTACTTGGCGCGGATAGGATACAGCGACCATAAAACAGAATTGCATTTCTTTGTAACATGCAATATGTGGTTTGTCCAATTTAATTCTGAATCAATAATTAACCCTAGAATTTTCATATCTTTTACAGGAGTTATTAAGTTATTATTTAATGTAAAACAAGTGTTATTTAGCTTTTTCATTATATGTGGACTAGAAACAAAAGGCATTTTTGTTTTATCTAAATTTAATTCAAGGTTATTCATATCCATCCAATTAATTACATTACAAAAGTCATCATTAAGTTTAGATATCACCATTTCTAAGTCTCCAGGTTTACCTGATAATACTAATTGCGTATCATCTGCAAAGAGAATAGTCATACTATTTTTTACATGTAAAGGAAGATCGTTAATTAAAAGGGAAAATAATAATCATGCGGTTACACTCCCCTGAGGAAGGCCAAGATTTATGTCCTTAGCTACTGATTTATTGGAATCGCTTAGAAACACGTATTGAGATCTTTCAGTTAAGAACGATTCGAACCAATGTGGATTAATTCCATACCATTTAAGTTTTTCGCGCAAGATTTTAAAATTTACTTAATTATACGCCTTAGCTATGTCTAATGATAAGATTATGCATAAATTTTTCATCTCGATTTGTTTGAACATAAAATCAGTGAGTGCCGCCTGAGCATGAACGGTGGAATGTTTCTTTCGAAATCCGAATTGAGAATTGTGTAGGATATTATTATCATTGACATATGTAATAAGTTGATTATATATGCATTTTTCTAGTAATTTAGAGGGCACGGTTTGGATAGAGATAGGTCTTAGGTGTACAAGATAAGTAGGAATCTCAATTTTAGGAATAGGGAGAACTTTAGACAGTTTTAGTGATTTACAGACATATCCTTCTTTGATGCTCTGATTATACATTTTTAGCAATGCTTCATAAACTATTGGGGCATGCAAGAGTGTATTGAAATAGATAGGCGACAAGCCAAAAGAGTCTTTCGACTTCGAATTACGTTTTTTCAAAAGCTTCCAGGCACAGAAAAAGTCCGCTAAAGATATATACGATACTTTAAACATAGAAGTTACTTCAGGTATATTTGGATGTTTGCACAGAGGAATTATTTGGTTACAATTTGTTTCCGTGTTCATATTAACAAAGTAATCGTTTACAGCATTAGCATCAAAATCATTTAAAGTAATTAGCCTTGTATTCCCAATATTAACAATGTTCCCCAGAGCTTTAAAAACACCAACTTTTTTTATTTCCAAATCCAAGCTGCGTTTATTATCCTGCTTTATTCCCAGTGATACCTGCTTGTTTAAGATTTTTAAAACAACTTTGTTTACAATTGAGGGGAAATTTTAGAAAGTAGCATAGGCTTCATTCCTTTGCCTTTTAAGGTCTTTGGTTACATTAGACAGCACTAACTTGCGCTTCATTGTATCAACCTTTATCGTCTTTCTAGGTATAGCCGTCGATATACATTGCTGTATATTCTCACAAAAGTTTCTTATTTGGTCGTCTAGCGAAGTTGAATTGCCAACTGAAGATTCTAGATTACATACAGCAGATGCTACTTCACATAATGTGTTGTCATTAATAATTTCTATATTGATACTTTTTTTACATCGTTTTATTTTTGGCAAGTCAACTTCAGCGCATACAAGGGAATGGTCTGATAAATGGGGCTCCGATACTTTAATTTTTACATTACAATTTATATGGGCAATAAATAAATCAAGTTTTGACTTGCCTCTAGTCGGTTCAGTTACAAATTGTTTCAGGGAGTAGTATGCAAGTAAAATGTCAAACCTCTTCTGTAAAGCTTCTGTTCGAAAGTTGAAGTCACCAGTTATATATACAATTTTGTTTGCTTGCACAATGTCAGATAAGATAACGTCAAAGGTTTCAAAATCATAATCAATCGTTGCTTGATCGTAAATAGGTTGCCTTAAAATACATAACATGTTAAAGGATTTTTCAAATTTATATTGAATGTTTACATATTGGTACTCTATATTGCAATTTAATTTTAGCAAAGAATCATTTCTAAGGTATAATTTTTTGTACTTATAATCAGTATTTTTAGGAACATACAGATACCTCCACCGCCTTTGTACTTCCGATCTTCTCGAATTATATTGTAGCCATTAAGTCGGGGCGAGATCATGTCCTCCTTTAGATAGGATTCAGTCAAACAAATTACGTCGTAGTCACTGCATTCATCGAGATGATCGTTTATTAAATGGAGTTTGTTGCATAATGATCTAATATTAATATGTACAATAGAGATTTTCCTGTCATTTGAATTCCGGTTGCAAGGGCTCGTTTGGTTTTTACGGTGCACGGGAGTCTGCTATGTTGTACTTGACGGTTTTGTCATCCTCTGCTACAGTCATCCTGACCCCGTCGATTAATAATAAGCTTCCTTTTAGAGTTGCATTTTGACCAGCTGCCGTAGCTTCAAATTTAGCTTTACGAAGAATACTTCTTTCTTTTCTGATTTCTTTTGTGAGATCGTCGCTGAAGGTGATTCCTTTACACTGAGGCAACTCGCGAAGATATTTTGCATTTGCCATTATAATATTCTTATCATGTTTTAGCACAAGGGATATTTTAATTGGACGAGGTGTGCCGTAAGTTTTGGCTTTTCCGATTCTGTGGATAGTGTCGATATCTATTCCTGAGATATTGAGAAGTTTGAAAACATCAAATACAGCTACTCTGAGAGTAGTAATAGTTTCAGTATCACATTCACTGATTCCATGGACGATGATGTTTTTATTGTTAATTATGGAAATCAGTTCGTGGTTTTGCTTCTTAAGTCCTGCTATTTCTGTTTTGCATAAATCCAGATTTGCTTCGAGTGTTTCAACTTTTTTGGTGAGTTTTTCAGTGAGTAAATCAATTTTCTGCATTAATTTTGTATTAGAGTCAATTTTACCCCCTAATTCAGCATTTGTGTTTCTAATCAGATCTGCTAGATCCTCTAATTGCATTTTCCTTTTTGCCAGCCCTTGGATATCTTCAAAGTAAGTAATGGAGTTTCTGCGTTTAGTGCCTTGAGTTTTCTTTGGGCTGTGCTTCACCGACTTCTGATAATTAATAGAGAATTTTTCGCAAAGTAGTCTGAAGTTTAATAAATCATTTGGTAGGTGCTATGTTTCGTAGTATAAAGTTTATATAAAGGGTGAAGGCTTGCCTTACTGTTAGCCCGGCACTAGACCATCGCTTTTGATATGCCAATATTTTAGGAATTAATTCCTCTGTCTAGGCCGAGCGGTGCTGTAGTCACTTTCAACACTTAAAGATGATGTTAAATATTTGTTTATTATACTAAAAAATAGTTTCAAATTGAAGTTAATTTTGGTATCCACAAATGACATTTAGCATACTGCTTTTTATATTGGTATAACATGAAAAACAATAAAAAATAAAAAAAATAATTTGGAGCCAAATAGAATTTTGAATCGCCTGGTATTTTCGAATTTAGGTCAGCATATAGGATTTCTCAATTTTAAATAGTGTTAGGCAATTCCATCAATCTTAATACGCTTTCTGCTACTGAATAACGCATTTCAGTAGCCATTAGCCATAGTCAACGGAATTGGTATAATTGAGTGACGTCACAACTCTCGTTATAAAATAAATTAATAACGATGTCAGTTGCCGAGCGGAGCATTTCATTGCAGTTTCAGTGGAATGACTTGATTTTGCGTTATAAATAATTAAGTGAAGTAAAACAAAATAAAACAATAGAAAACATCTAGTCGTCAGATTTCAATTAAGAAGGAATAGTGCATACTTTTAATACGAGACTGGCCTAGCCATTAATGATAGAATTGTGGAAGAATAAATTTGAAAATATAGTTCTTTAAAATGTATGACGGATTACAATGCAACATTTGAAGAAATGAATGAATTACGAAATAAATTACGTAAATATTTCTTGTTACACTCCGTCGTGTTTACTATTATTAATTATTATATATTAATTATATATTATTATTAATTATTATATATTAATTATATATTATTATTAATTATTATATATTAATTATACATTATTATTAATTATTATATATTAATTATATATTATTATTAATTATTATATATTAATTAAAAATTTATTATACAAAGCTTAGCACTTAGAGGAAATTGCTGCATACGTCTTAAAAGAGTGAAGATGGATAGGCGATAAGAAAAGCTAAAACATTATTGGAAATTTCCAAAAAGAACACAAATAGATACAGATTTTTAATGGCTTTTAAAACTCCCACCCGAACTCCAAAGGGGGATAACGCATTAATTTTCTTTCTAGTGATCTTTGAATGTTTAGAGTTTTGTTTGAGCTGATTTATAAATTGTAAAGAATTTTCATAGATTTGGGCTGCTGTAAAGAAATAAAGTGACCAAAATGTAGCAGATGCTACCACAACCAGTACAAACAATATGCAGGTATTCAGTGACACAACTCCTTGTAATCTAATGGAGGCAAATAATGAAAAGCATAAAATTACTCCTCCCAATGAAATATTAAATGGTAATATAAACCCCGTAATGCTTTGATTGGAGTGAGCATTCAAAATTCTTAGCTGATTATAAATCTTTATTAAATCTTCGGTCGAATGAGTTGTATCAGCTCTGCGTAAATAAAATAGTTACCACTTAAGCATTTGCTTATAATCTAAAACAAAAATTGTGTTCTAAATAAACATTAATAGCAAATTTTAAATTTACCTCAAAGTTCTAATCCAATGTGGAATTGTTATCGCGTAAATTTGAAGATATGCTCCAGTAAAATGGACCGGTATTACAATAGCAGCTTTCGAAAAGGTTTCAAACGGTACCGCAAACGGTAAAATGATCTTTGTGCAAATAGAACATTCTTCGGGCGACAAAGAGGTAATGTACATTTTCTTCTGGAATGAAATCAAGTACACCACGGTGAGCACTCCAATTAAAGAGACTGTGCTCAGGATGTAACCAATGAGAATAACTTCTGTGAAGATTTGGCAAAACCTCTTAGATTTCACACAAACATTGAAGGAACCTGAAGTTTACGCAATATCAAAGTATTGATTAAATAGATTATTAGTATAACGATAATAATAATAATAATAATATGAAAGTTTTTTAAACCTTCAAGAAATTGATCCGTTTCCAGAAATTGCTTGAAGAACGTCGCCATTTGATGCTTCCTTTTAGAAATATTCAAGTACAACGCAATGGACCACAAATAAGCTAAAAAATAAAATACTAAGAGACATAATTGTGAGAAATCTTGTGATTTCACTTTCAATTCGCCATAAATTTGCCAGAAAAGATACATCGAATACAGAATTGACTGAAATCCGGCGATTCTCCACAGTAATTTTTGACGCAGATGTTTTTCAACTGAAAGTTGATTTTTATTTCCATCCCAATAGAAAGGGAAGATTAAATGTCCATCAAGACTGGTGAATACATTTAGACATATTAATACAATTTTTGTCAACATGATTTCACTGTTTCACTTCAAGAAATTCAGTTTAAACTTAGAAGCCTACTTTCTGAGTAGTAGAGTTAGATACTGTCTAATAGTCTTAAATCGACAAACTATAAATGTCAAATGGAATCAATTCATAAGAATAAATTCATAGAGATTTCTTTGTGAATAAATTATTATGTAATGTTCGTGATCTATTCAGGATTTGGTCCTGTTTCAATAATATCCTAATGCTATAATTATACTACTACCTGGTATTTATTATTTTATTTATTTATTACGTTTTAGTTGTACTTATTACTAGAAGTTCTCAAACTCTTATGCAGGAAACCTACGTGCAGCAAACAAATTATACAGTAGAATCAGTCTGGACGGAGGAGATTATATTATATCGTTGGACAAATACCACTTTTGTAAATTAAGGCTTCAATACTTATTTATCGTTATTTAATTCGTTCTCGAAGTTCTCCGACACCCAATTAAAAACCTTCACAGTTCCTGCATTTTAAAGATATTTATGGCGTGTTGGATATGGTTTTACCTAGAAACATGAACGTATGTAATTTTAAATTTTAAATACACCTCTAAAGTAGTCGGTTTGGCTGTAGAAAAATACTCGCTTTACCTCACTTAAATACATTTAGCTAATAAATATGTATCCAGTATTAAGTTTCATTACTCCGAACTAATAATATACCTTTGACGCAAGTTTTAATGCAATTTGGCAATGTTTTAGTACATTTACCTCAAATAGAGGACAAAATCGTCACTATATTTGAGCTAAATGTACTAAAACATTGCCAAATTGCATTAAAACTTGCGGAAACGGTATATTATTAGATCAATGAAACTTTATACAGGATAAATAGATAAGCGAATATTTTTTTGGAATAAACCGATTATTTTTGAGGTACATTTAAATGCAAGCCTTTAATAGTATGATTAATGTAGATCAAGATGTAAATATATTAAAACAATTATAAACCTTCAAGAAACCGATGTGTTTGGAGGAACTGTTTGAAGAAATCTGCATTTTCTTGGCATTTAAATGCAATTTTTGGTAACATGATTTTCACCAATTCGACTCCAAGCAATTCCAGTGAAACTTTCAAACTCAACTGAATTCAATCTTTTTCTTACTCTCAGTACTGTATAGGCATTATTTTGATAAATATTGTATTATTAATTACTACATTATCTTTACCCTTCATCTTCCTTTTACTGCTGATAGCAGTACATATTGCATTATTCATAAACTAAAGGAAGCCGTTGTCCTGTACAGGTGTGTAAATAAATACCTATAAATTCTGGTGCCCGTATATTTTTAATACTCATAAACTTTTCTTAGTAGCGAAAATCAAGAGGTCACTGTGCTCATTTAAATATTATCTGTCATTCTTCGTCAAAAACATGTTAATATTAATGTCTTCTGATTCTGATACAGCGATACAGGCAGTGTTCGATATTAGCCGGCCAAAATACAATTTGGCCACCCAACCGGGCAAAAGGGGCAAAATGGCCAAAATGGCTATGGGCAAAATTACCATGCCCTATTGAAAAAACCACGTTTTTACTAACAGTACAATGGGAGAAATTCATAGCTGAGTAACTTAAAGTTATCTACGTGGTTTAGATGTCAAAACAATCATGTTAAGTGTATACGGAAACAACGTTTCATATTTCACTATTATTTATGGAAAGGTACATTTCAATACATTTCAAGATTATTTATACATAATGTAGACATTTTTACGCAGAATTCTTCTTTAGTAATATTTTACGGATACAGGATGAAGATGATGAGTTTAGGTACTTCAATAAAGATTTGAGCTACCAAGCTATCCTTTTTTAGTGCAAATGCACAAATAATTTTACTATCATACTAGCTTATATCTAGTAGTATATATATCTACTAGTGCATTATCTCTGATCCTCAGTTCTAAACTAAATGCACAACAGTTTACATTAAAAAAGTTGTTATTTTGTTATGGTTTGCCAAAATTGTAGCTTACTTTGGATACCATTTATTGAATTTATTGCGTCTCACTTTAACCAATTTTTAATTTTGCCCCTTTTGCCCACTAGCCACCTATCAATTTAGCCGCCCACTAGGCCATTTTGCCCACTACCAATTTACCATTAACTGCTCGACTGATTTGCTACTCGAACACTGGATACAGGTAGTTATTTAACTTTACTGGAACTCATTTCGGTGTCCACACAAAATAGGTCGCTATAAGTTATTCAAAATAGAATCAGAAATATTCAATGACCTGTTATTTTAGGTTCTACCTATATAAATTCACAATATCTCCCTTCTCAGTGATTATCAAGAACTTTTGATTATAAATTAAGAACATCTGAAAGTTAAAATGGGCTTTAAAAATATAAGCTAATATATTGTCTAGTTTTCGTCAAGTTATAATTTATATTCGTCTACTTTAACAAAGTTTCTCAAGGAGTTTCTTTTTTTGGTCTTCATTTTTAATTCGAATGACGTCAGTAAATCATATTATATGGCAACTATGAGACATGTTGTGAAAGGGAAGAAATAATGTACACCTTATTTACTATTATTTATTACTACCATATATTTATTACATTTTTTACTACACTTGTTTTGATTAATTCACATTTTACCTTGATGACGATGGATACGCAATAAGAAGAGTCACAACATAATTAGACACTTGGAAATAAAAGTCGAAAAGGTGAAGATATTTCATTGTCCTTAAAACTCCCAAGCGAATTCCAAAAGGAGACAGGCTCCTAATTTTCTTCCGAATCAATTTGGAGTGTTTACAATTCGTTTTGAGTTTGTTAATAAATTGCAATGAATATTCATAAACCTGTGCCGTTGTCAGAAAATACAGAGACCAAAAAATAACAGAAGTAACTGCACATAAAAGAAATAATAAACCATTGCAACCAATGCGCATAATGAAGTAGCGGAAGCGACACAGAATTAACTCTCATATTTAACAGCGGTAGCATTAAATCCACGAGAGTATCACTCATAAAAGGTTTAGAGAATTATATTATACCGTTCATAAGGTATAGAGCCAACAGACGGGCAGACGAACGACTATACTGATAGACAGACAGACAGACAGACTGTCCAGGGTATTAACATAAAGTAGCTTCCTGCATACACAACACTTTTAGTAATACATGGAACTGTAGGCTCTATATTAATCAATTTTTTTAGTGGATGTCATTGATCGATCACACCCATTTTCGCAGGGGACCTTCCTCGGGACCCCAAGAACACACACTAAGAGTTTTAGCGAATTATATTAAACCGTTCAGGAGTTATAGAGCCAACAGACGGACAGACGGACGGACAGACGGACAGACGGACAGACGGACGGACAGACGGACAGACGGACAGACGGACAGATTGTTCAGGGCATTATTATAAAGTAGCTTCTGCTACTTAATAAATACATATTTACAGATACAAATCCTTGCAAACGAATTAAAGCAAACATCGAAAAACAAAGAAAAGTTCCTCCCAAAGTAATAATAAACGGATTAACAAACGTCATAACACTATCATTGTAGTAAATATTAAGGATATTTAACTGGCGGAACATCTTTATTAAATATTCCGTGGAATGGGTAGTTTTTCCGCTACATTTATCATACAATACAAAGAATTATTAATTTCTAAATTTCTAAAAGAAGTTTACATAATACTTGTAATAACGTAATAAGGCATTAGACCACTACCTTAAAGCGTGAATCCAAAAAGGAATTGTTGAAGCATACAACTGAAGATACAAACCAGTAAAATGTATGGAGGTGGAGACTGCAGCCTTTGAAAGAAATTCGAAAGGCAATGCCAAAAGCATTTGGTTTTTTGTGGAATACTCTTCCGGGAGTAAAGAGAATAAATAGCACTTGTTTCGAAATGTGAACAAAAATACCAAGTTCATCATCACATTATAACAAACGAAACTCTGCAAATATGATGCAACTAAGAGTTCTATTGTAGTTTGGTATACTCCTTTTGATTTCAAAGGCGTTTTAAATGAACCTATTAAGAAAGTGAATGTAAAAGTTTTTATTTTCAGTTTATGCTTATTTTAAATCTGCAAATATTCTAAAATTTAGTCTAAGAATTATAAAAAGTACACTAAATTTAAACTTTTGTATACTTTAAGTAAAGGTTTTGCTTGAGAACATTTTAAAACACTTGAAAAGAAACAAAACTATTACGAAATATATTTCCATATACCTTTATTATTATGGATTATTACGTTATGAATGAAATTACTACCTTCGCAAAGTTTATCAGTAACCAAAAGCTGTCCAAAAAACGCCGACATTTCGAATTTCTTCTTGTGGAAATTATAAAATAATCCACTGCCCCATATATAGCTGAAAAAATAGACGATCAAAAGCGACAATTCTGAGTAATCGTTCGAGTTTGTTTTAATTTCCATATAAATTTGCCCCAAAAGTATAAAAGACTGTTCCAAATCCAGCAATTCTCCAATGCATTTTATGGAGCAGAGTTTTCTCCACCAAAATCCGGTTTTTATTTGAATCCCAATAGAAAGGGGACAACACATTTAAACTTAATTTAGTAAATATGGAAAACCCCTTTATTGCATTTTTTGATATCATGATGATATTCGAAATAAAAATAGAAAATTTTATGAAAACAATGTGGTTTTACGATTTATTGTCAATTACTATCTCACTAAACCATTTCTAAGTTAAAAGAAAGACCATTTTTATGGTTATTTGTAAATATGATTGCTAGTCTGCCATGTACTTATTACCATAAACTTGAATATACTGTGACTAACTGAACCCAATGGTAATTTTTGGCATTGCATCATCTAGAGTTCGAAATAGGTATATAATTGGATTTTGCTACCATCAAATGTGTCATATAAATTATATGTTTCATTAATTAATTTCGGAAGGACACCTGACCTCAAGTTGTGTTAATAACTACCCAAACATTTCCCACTATGGGGCAACTGAGTATGTAAAGTTTGTATTTCTTCCACAAACTCCCTAAATGTGACATATAATTAAAAATATTAACAATTTATTTAAAGTATTCATATTTATTTTGATAAAATTAATTACCTAATTATGACTAGGGTATTTTGATGTAATAGTGATGAAGGATAAGCAATAAGAAATGTTACAACATATTTAGACACTTGAAACTACAACTAAATTTAGTGTTATATTTCAGACACCCCAAATTCAGAGGCAAACTCAAAACGGAGGCATACATTTGCGGGTACAGCCCTGAAAGGGTCGTCGAAAGGTAAGTATTTTTTGCAGCATATTTTTCTGGCAATGATGCCATGTTTTGCATATTACCCTGTTTCTATTTATTTCCCAAGTTACTGGTTACTTCATTACGATAAATGAATATCTGGAATGATTGATCTCTTTTGGTTACTTAACGGGATATAATAATTAAACATTTAAATTGATTTACACAGTCAATCATACAGACGGGCACTAGAATGCAGTTGAATGCACTTAATTATACAGGAGCCTGAACAGGACGTTTGTGAATTTCATTAAGCAAAGACCTAATTAAATATTTATTGCGATCGCAGGATAAATTAACATTACTTGTATAGCAAATATAAAGCCAGAGGAGCTATACTCACACATCCATTTGCCCCAAGAACCAATAACGTTCCTACCATCTCGATGTGGTGCAATTGAAATAAATTTGAAACAGAGAACATCATGTTTTCTAAAAATGCCTTGAAATTGTTTGGTACCTTTGTCAATTTGAATGGACATTCAATCACCCCTTTCTACTGGGATCGAAATAAAAACGAACTTTTAGTTGAAAAACATCGACGTCAAAAAATACTGTGGCGAATCATAGGATTTCAGTCAATTCTGTATTCGATGTATCTCTTCTGGAGACTTTATGAACAATTGAAAATAAAATCGGAAGATTATTCAGAATTATGTATTCTTCTATTTTATTTTATATGTTACTTGTGGTCTGCTGTGTTATACTTGAATTTTTCGAATTGGAAACATGAAATGGCAGCTTTTTTCAAACAGTTCCTCCGTACAGATGAAAATCTTGAAGGTTTGTAAACTTTATTATCCTATACTTATTCATTTATCATATTTTATTAAACATGCTACATATAGTATATTGAGTCAAAATATATAGGTTTATTCAAGCCAACTTTGAAGTCCAAGAGATGTTCTCAACTTTTCTTAGAAATAATACTCATAGGTTACATTCAGAATGCAGTTTGTGTAATAGGGGTGACTGCTCTAGTCTTTTGGGTATCTTTTAAGAAGAAATTTAATATTACCTCTTTATTACCGGAAAAATATGCAACAGAAATAGTTTTGTTGTTGGCAACACCATTTGATGTTTTTTCGAAGGCGGCTATTGCACTGACGATTCTTTTTAATGGAGTATATGATCAAATTTACGCGATAACAATCCCTTACTGGATTCGAACACTGTGGTAAGTATTTAATTACAATACACTGTAATATAATTAAAATTTTTCCACTAACATCAATATTATAATTATTTATTTTCATAGCGCCGATACAAATCATTCAACCGAAGATTTAATGAAGGTCTTCAATCAACTCAGGATTTTAAATGCCCACTTCAATCAAAGCTTTATGAAATTTCTAATGCCTTTTCTTTTTTCAATTGGAGGAGTGCTATTATGTTTTTCATTATTTGGCTCAATTCGTTTACACGGATTTGTGGCCTGGAATATCTACGCATTATTTGTATTAATAACAGTAACGTCTGTTGTATGGTGGTCTATCTTTATTTTTAATTGCGCCCAAATTTATGAATATTCTCTCCAGTTTATAAAGCAACTCAAACAAAATCCAAAGCATTGCAAGTACATCAGAAAGAAAATTAACGCTTTGGTTCCTTTTGGCGTTCGCCCTGGAGTTCTAAGATACATTAAAAATATTTATCTGCTTGTATACTATTTGCAAATTTCCGATAACCTTGTAACTTTACTTATCGCCTACCCATCCTTCCTGTTTTAAAACATTTCTAACAATTTTTTCTTTGAGAAATAGTCTTTACTTGGATTATGAAGGAAACAAGATTGAATTTTTCCAAGCCAGAAGTTTCTGTCTTCTGTGCTGTATTATTCAGTAGCGGAAAGCTACTGTATGTTTTCGGGATGTCCGTCTGTCTGTCTGTTAGTTAGTTAGGTAGTTAGTGAGTATATGTCATATCTAGGGTTCGACGTGTATGAGATTATCTCATTGGTAACTAAGTGAGATTTGCTTTTTTGCGTATCTCATGTATTTGCAATCTCAATCTCAAAAATATCACAATTTTTGAGACTTTTGAGATGAAGAAACTTAAGGTTTTTGTAACCGTGATTCTCTTGTATGGTTACCTCAAGCAAAAATTTTGACTTAAAACATTTCAATTTTTCTGTATTATTTGCTATGAGATACCTTGCGTGTATTTTCAGATTTCCATTTCCATTGTTTAAACCCTCTGGAGCTAAATTCACCTAGTTACAGAAGAAAAAAAGCTAAATTTTTAAATACATATTTTCGCTAGAGATAACCTTATAGGAGAATTACTATGGTTACAACAGCCTTGAAGAAATTACTTTCTAGAAGCAAGGAACGTAATCAATTACATCTAATTTAATTGTAATCTGCCCTATGTAATTGTAAATTATGTCCAGGAGGCTGTGTTGACTGGACAAAAGCATTTCAATATACATGAGATACATACAAATCTCAAATTCTCAGGCAAAAAAATGAGATCTCAAAATCTGATCTCAATGCGAACCCTAGTCATATCTCAGAAACGCTTTGAAATATTTTGATGAAACTTTCAGTGGGCCTTCTAGGGACAAAGTGTAGATCATCTTTCAAAAATGGTGTTAATCTTTAACTCCTTTCTGACCTTTAACCTCATTTATGTCCAACCACATGTTATGTGTTATATTGCTAATGTTGTGTGTATGTTGTGGTATGTGTCGTAGTCTTCACTCGTGACCACTACATGACGTAGTCTGACTGGCGGCCACTATATGTCATAGTCGGCACTGGTGACCACTATACGTCGTTTTTTGAATAAATTGAAATAATTAAAATCTGATTGGAATAAATTCAAATAATTTCAAAATGTTTTGAATAAATTCAAATAATTTCGAAATGTTTTGAATAAATTCAAGTAAATTCGAAATGTTTTGAATAAATTCAAATAATTTCGAAATGTTTGGAATAAATTCAAATAAATTCGAAATGTTTTGAATAAATTCAAATAATTTCGAAATGTTTAGAATAAACTCAAGTAAATTCGAAATGTTTTGAATAAATTCAAATAAATTCGAAATGTTTTGAATAAATTCAAATAAATTCGAAATGTTTTGAATAAATTCAAGTAAATTCGAAATGTTTTGAATAAATTCAAATAAATTCGAAATGTTTTGAATAAATTCAAATAAATTCGAAATGTTTTGAATAAATTCAAGTAAATTCGAAATGTTTTGAATAAATTCTAATAATTTCGAAATGTTTTGAATAAATTCAAGTAAATTCGAAATGTTTTGAATAAATTCAAATAATTTCGAAATGTTTGGAATAAATTCAAGTAAATTCGAAATGTTTTGAATAAATTCAAATAATTTCGAAATGTTTGGAATAAATTCAAATAATTTCGAAATGGTTTGAATAAATTCAAATAAATTCGAAATGTTTTGAATAAATTGAAATAAATTCGAAATGTTTTGAATAAATTCAATAAATTCGAAATGTTTTGAATAAATTGAAATAAATTCGAAATGTTTTGAATAAATTCAATAAATTCGAAATGTTTTGAATAAATTGAAATAAATTCGAAATGTTTTGAATAAATTCAATAAATTCGAAATGTTTTGAATAAATTGAAATAAATTCGAAATGTTTTGAATAAATTCATGTAAATTCAAAATATTTTGAATAAATACATTTGTTTTGCCTCCGCTACTGTCTTATATCCGTTTTGCAATGGTTTATTTTTCTTCTTCTTTGCTGTCGCATTATGGAAGTGGTTTAGTGTAGCATGTTGCTGTCAGTAATCTTTTGATAGGATAATCTGCCGCCAAGGAATTGCTTTTGTTTTCTGGGGTATTAAGTGAGAGACAAAGCTCAGAGGGATTTCTTTAAGGCTGAAAAGTTGTTGAAAATATTCAGGTCAAATATTTTAACGTCTTAAGTGAGTAATTTTATTCCTGCAGTAAATTTGCATGATTAAAAGTGTTAGATTTAGAATACTTCTAGGTATTGCTTTCATATTCGGCATTGTAATAATTGGGTGTTAATTATTGTTTATGATATTTGTTCTATGGTGCAGAATTTAGGGCCAATTTTTAATTGTAGGTTTTGTATTGTATTAATAATGTGGTAAAAGCAAATTAATTTATGGAAAAGGCAATACTAATCATGGCAAAGGGATTATTATGGTAATGAGTAACGATTCATAAGGTAAAATAATATTATTACGATAAACTGATAAATTTTTTACTGTAAATTGACCAAACTGATAAATTTTTTACTGTAAATTGACCAAACTGATAAATTTTTTACTGTAAATTGACCAAACTGATAAATATTTTACTGTAAATTGACCAAACTGATAAATTTTTTACTGTAAATTGACCAAACTGATAAATTTTTTACTGTAAATTGACCAAACTGATAAATTTTTTACTGTAAATTGACCAAACTGATAAATTTTTTACTGTAAATTGACCAAACTGATAAATTTTTTACTGTAAATTGACCAAACTGATAAATTTTTTACTGTAAATTGACCAAACTGATAAATTTTTTACTGTAAATTGACCAAACTGATAAATTTTTTACTGTAAATTGACCAAACTGATAAATTTTTTACTGTAAATTGACCAAACTGATAAATTTTTTACTGTAAATTGACCAAACTGATAAATTTTTTACTGTAAATTGACCAAACTGATAAATTTTTTACTGTAAATTGACCAAACTGATAAATTTTTTACTGTAAATTGACCAAACTGATAAATTTTTTACTGTAAATTGACCAAACTGATAAATTTTTTACTGTAAATTGACCAAACTGATAAATTTTTTACTGTAAATTGACCAAACTGATAAATTTTTTACTGTAAATTGACCAAACTGATAAATTTTTTACTGTAAATTGACCAAACTGATAAATTTTTTACTGTAAATTGACCAAACTGATAAATTTTTTACTGTAAATTGACCAAACTGATAAATTTTTTACTGTAAATTGACCAAACTGATAAATTTTTTACTGTAAATTGACCAAACTGATAAATTTTTTACTGTAAATTGACCAAACTGATAAATTTTTTACTGTAAATTGACCAAACTGATAAATTTTTTACTGTAAATTGACCAAACTGATAAATTTTTTACTGTAAATTGACCAAACTGATAAATTTTTTACTGTAAATTGACCAAACTGATAAATTTTTTACTGTAAATTGACCAAACTGATAAATTTTTTACTGTAAATTGACCAAACTGATAAATTTTTTACTGTAAATTGACCAAACTGATAAATTTTTTACTGTAAATTGACCAAACTGATAAATTTTTTACTGTAAATTGACCAAACTGATAAATTTTTTACTGTAAATTGACCAAACTGATAAATTTTTTACTGTAAATTGACCAAACTGATAAATTTTTTACTGTAAATTGACCAAACTGATAAATTTTTTACTGTAAATTGACCAAACTGATAAATTTTTTACTGTAAATTGACCAAACTGATAAATTTTTTACTGTAAATTGACCAAACTGATAAATTTTTTACTGTAAATTGACCAAACTGATAAATTTTTTACTGTAAATTGACCAAACTGATAAATTTTTTACTGTAAATTGACCAAACTGATAAATTTTTTACTGTAAATTGACCAAACTGATAAATTTTTTACTGTAAATTGACCAAACTGATAAATTTTTTACTGTAAATTGACCAAACTGATAAATTTTTTACTGTAAATTGACCAAACTGATAAATTTTTTACTGTAAATTGACCAAACTGATAAATTTTTTACTGTAAATTGACCAAACTGATAAATTTTTTACTGTAAATTGACCAAACTGATAAATTTTTTACTGTAAATTGACCAAACTGATAAATTTTTTACTGTAAATTGACCAAACTGATAAATTTTTTACTGTAAATTGACCAAACTGATAAATTTTTTACTGTAAATTGACCAAACTGATAAATTTTTTACTGTAAATTGACCAAACTGATAAATTTTTTACTGTAAATTGACCAAACTGATAAATTTTTTACTGTAAATTGACCAAACTGATAAATTTTTACTGTAAATTGACCAAACTGATAAATTTTTTACTGTAAATTGACCAAACTGATAAATTTTTTACTGTAAATTGACCAAACTGATAAATTTTTTACTGTAAATTGACCAAACTGATAAATTTTTTACTGTAAATTGACCAAACTGATAAATTTTTTACTGTAAATTGACCAAACTGATAAATTTTTTACTGTAAATTGACCAAACTGATAAATTTTTTACTGTAAATTGACCAAACTGATAAATTTTTACTGTAAATTGACCAAACTGATAAATTTTTTACTGTAAATTGACCAAACTGATAAATTTTTTACTGTAAATTGACCAAACTGATAAATTTTTTACTGTAAATTGACCAAACTGATAAATTTTTTACTGTAAATTGACCAAACTGATAAATTTTTTACTGTAAATTGACCAAACTGATAAATTTTTTACTGTAAATTGACCAAACTGATAAATTTTTTACTGTAAATTGACCAAACTGATAAATTTTTTACTGTAAATTGACCAAACTGATAAATTTTTTACTGTAAATTGAATAAAACTGATAAATTTTTTACTGTAAATTGACCAAACTGATAAATTTTTAACTGTAAATTGACCAAACTGATAAATTTTTTACTGTAAATTGACCAAACTGATAAATTTTTTACTGTAAATTGACCAAACTGATAAATTTTTTACTGTAAATTGACCAAACTGATAAATTTTTTACTGTAAATTGACCAAACTGATAAATTTTTTACTGTAAATTGACCAAACTGATAAATTTTTTACTGTAAATTGACCAAACTGATAAATTTTTTACTGTAAATTGACCAAACTGATAAATTTTTTACTGTAAATTGACCAAACTGATAAATATTTTACTGTAAATTGACCAAACTGATAAATTTTTTACTGTAAATTGACCAAACTGATAAATTTTTTACTGTAAATTGACCAAACTGATAAATTTTTTACTGTAAATTGACCAAACTGATAAATATTTTACTGTAAATTGACCAAACTGATAAATTTTTTACTGTAAATTGACCAAACTGATAAATTTTTTACTGTAAATTGACCAAACTGATAAATTTTTTACTGTAAATTGACCAAACTGATAAATTTTTTACTGTAAATTGACCAAACTGATTATATTTTTTTACTGTAAATTGATCAAACTGGTTATTTTTTACTGCAACTTGATCAAACTGATGATTTTTTACTGTAAATTGATCAAACTGACGATTTTTTTTGTAAATTGATCAAACTGATCATTTTTATGGTGGACTACAATTATTCCTTTTATATAATTTTGATAAAACTATTTAAATAATTATGACTAAAACCAAGCTAAGACGTTTGATGTACTAGTGATGAAGTATAAGCGATAAGTAATGTAATTACATAATTAAACACTTGAAAATAAAACACATATAAGTGTAATATTTCAGACACCCCAAATCCCGAGACACTCTCCAAACGGAGATAAGCTGTTAATATTCTTCTTTAGAATTCACTGCGTTTCCGCTGCGTTAAAAGGACTAATTAATAAAGACAATTAGAAAAATTCTTTAGCTGGATTATCAATGGAAATATATACTTTACTAATTGTAACTCTAAAATTAGACTGACTTCAATGCATGCACCAAAAACGGAATTGTTGAAGCATACATTTTAAGGTACAGCCCTGAAACTTACATGGAGATGGACACTTTTCGAAAACATTCCAAAGCAAAATATTGTTTTGCAACATATTCTTCTGAAATGATTCCATATTTTGTGTATTACTCCGGTTTCCATTTATTTCTCAAGTTACAGGTTACCTTATTTTATGATGATAAATGAATACATGGAATGATTGATCTGTTTTTGATCATTCACCGGATATAATAATGTTATATGATCTATTCAGTCAATCAGAACAGACGGGCACTAGAATTCATTTAATTATGCAGGAACCTGGACAGGTTGTTTGCGAATTTCATTAAGCAAAGACATACGTCAATATTTATTGCGATCACTGGATAAATTGTATTGCTTACATAGCAAATATAACGCCAGAGGAGCTATGCTCTCACGGGTCTCACGTCCATTTACCAATAATGTTCCTTCCATCTCAATCTGGTGCAGGTAAAATAAATTTGAAACAGTGAAAATCATGTTTTCTAAAAATGCATTGAAACTATTGGCTGTCTTTGTCAATTTGGATGGACATTCAATAACCCCTTTTTACTGGGATCGAAGTAAAAACGAACTTTTAGTTGAAAAAAATCGACGTCAAAAAATACTGTGGAGAATTGCAGGATTTCAGTCAGTTCTACATGTGATATATCTTTTCTGGAGACTTTATAAACAATTGAAAGTAAACTCCGAAGATTATTCAGAATTATGTCTTCTGTTATTTTATTTTTTATCTTACTTTTGGTCTGCCGGGTTGTACCTGAACATTTCGAATAGAAAACATGAAATGGCAGCTTTCTTCAAACAGTTCCTCCATACAGATGAAAATCTTGAAGGTTCGTAAACTTGATTATCATATAACTATTCCTAGCAGATCTTCCAAACAACACCAAAGGCACGGTGAAATGTTGTGAGCGATTTATTGAAGGTTAACACATAGGTAATTACGAATCTTCACTGATCCCTGTTAACAATGGGATCCCATGAGAGGTTCTTAGGAAAAGAGGCATAAATGTAACGAAACAATTGGCAAGAAATGGCTACTCTGCTACTCATTTCGATACACCTCTGTCTTTCCTAAAGCAAAAATCAGGGGGTGCTTTTTTCATCTCACAAAAAGTAGCGGAAAGACTAAGAATTGACGACTTCGTATTTCTCAGATCGACTAAGGTGACCACTTAGCGGGCAAGCGGAGTACAACATTTTAACTAGGATAGGTTATGCTTTTTAGAAACCAACCTAAACTAGTAAAATGTTATACTCTGAATGCCCGCTACGCAGGCGCCCTAAAAATATTATTTAAAGTGCTCAATTAGGATTGCAAGTTCAGTAACAAAGCGATCACTAAAGTAGTCAAGAATCAATAACTTTTTTGATTCTTGACTAATATTATGATTAAATTTACGGCACAGTAAATTTACGGCACATAAATTGTGCCGTAAATGTATTTATGCCATTTAGGGGGTTTGAAAAAACTTAATTATGCCAAATAGGGGTAAAGAAAATTCATATGTCAAAAAGAAATATGCCAAAAAGTGAATGCCAATTAGTGGGTGAATCCTATTGATACCTTACAAAAGCTTTATTAAGCAAGTTATTTGTATTGAGTAAAAATATATACATTGCCATGGAAAAATGTTACAGGTTCATTCAAGCCAACTTTGAAGTCCAAGAAATTTTGTCAACTCTTCACAGAAATAATAAACCATTCAACCAATGCATTTAATGAAGTAGCAGAAGCGACACAGATTAAACAGCGTCCTCTGAACGGTAGCGACACAATAGAAAAATTTTAAGTAGTGGTAAGAATGCACCACTTACGTGCATATCTTTACTTATCTTTTCTCTATACAATTTTCCAGCTACACAACACTTTTGGTCACAAAACAGAGATGAAGCCAACACTCTGTTGTATATACATAAAACTCGCAAGGTGCATCTTCAAACGTGAAGATTTTTAAGCCAATCGTGTGTTGACGGGGTGGCCGCTGAGCTTTTGACTTTGTCTCCAATGATGGAAGAGCGCGCGACTTTCATCCTATCCTCCCCACTCATAGTTCCGCCTCCACTGATATGCAAGACTTTATGCCTTTAAGTGTTCTATATAGCGAAGCGAGTCTAAGCTTATAGTTTTTCTATGGCAACTGAGCAGCAGCGGTTGCTGAACTGTAGGTTCTATATATAAAATTCAATTTTTTTAGTGGATGTCATTTATCGATCACACCCATTTTTGCAGGGGACCTTCCTCGGAACCCCAAGAACATACACAGAAAGTTTTGGCGAATTATATTGAACCGTTCATGAGTTATAGAGCCAACAGACAGACAGACAGACAGGCAGACAGATTGTTCAGGGCATTATTATAAAGTAGCTTCCGCTACTTAATAATCATAGGTTACATTCATAATGCAGTTTGCTTAGTTGGGGTGACTGCTCTCGTCTTTTGGGTATCCTTTAAGAAGAAAACCTCTGTTACCTCTTTATTACCGGAAGAATATGCAACAGAAAGGGTTATCTTGTTGCTAGTCCCATTTGATGCTTTTTCGAAAGCCGCTATTACATTACCAGTACTATTTATTGGAGTATATTGTCAAATTTACGCGATTACAATTCCTTACTGGATTCGAGCATTATGGTAAATATTTAATTACAATATACTGTAATATAATTAAAATTTTTCACTAACATCAATACTATAATATTTATTTTCATAGCGCCGATACAACTCATTCTACCGAAGATTTAATGAAAGTTTTCAATCAACTAAGAATTTTGAATGCCCACTTCAATCAAAGTCTTATGAGTTTTCTAATGCCTTTTGTCTTTTCAATGGGAGGAGTGAAATTATGTTTTTCTTTATTTTGCTCAATTCGCTTGCACGGATTCGTGACCTGGAATATCTACGCAATATTTGTACTGGTAGTAGTAGCGTCTACTGTATGGTGGTCCCTCTATATTTTTAATTGTGCCCAAATTTATGAAAATTCTCTCCAATTCATAAATCAACTCAAACAAAATCCAAAGCTTTGCAAGTTCAATAGAAAGAAAGTTAACGCTTTGGTTCCTTTTGGCGTTCGCCCAGGAATTTTAAGATACATTCAAAATATTTATCTATTTGTGTACTATTTGCAAATTTCCGATAACCTTGTAACTTTTCTGATCGCCCACCCATCCTCTCTGTTTTAAAAAATTTCTAACAATTTTTGGTTTGAAGAATAAAATCTTTACTTTGATTATGAAGGAAACAAGATTGAGTTTTCCCAAGGCAGAAGTTTTTATGCTGTATTATGGGATCGTATTTTGGGATGCTGGATGCTTGTAAGGTTGAGAAGTTGCAATTGAAAATATTCAGATATTAACATTTTAAGTAAGTAATTCCATTCATGTAATAAATTGGGTATGATTCAAAGTTTTAGGTTAAGAATTTAGCAGTAATAAGCTTCAATGTACTAAGAATTGGCTGTGTTAGCATAAATACTAGGTTAAAAAACGTTTGTTGTGTTTATGTTACTGTATTATTTGTTTTGAGTGTGAAACGATTTGTATTTGTATGTCTATTTCTAGTTCATATTTGGTATTGTAATAATTGTGTGTATAAACTGTGTATTTGGACAATAAAGATCACTTCTGGTTTGAAGTCTTTACTTGTTATTAAACTGAGCTAACGGTTCAAATTTCAAATCAGCGTTTTTACGTTTTAACAGTTGCAACCTCTGTCGGATGCATTTTCTAAGAGCTGAATAACCTTTAGAAATTTTGATTTAAGTAATACACTGTCTTTTCCTTGGCTAAAAGGCGATTATTCGTTTATAATTTAAGAGTACTGTTTTAATGATGCTACTGAAAATGTTTTTACAAATGTTTCCAAGATGACTTTGCAGCAACATTGACATTGACAGGTATGTTCAACAATATATAAAAGATCAACAGATAAAAAGAATGCTTTGAAATTGAGACTTTCTTTAGGTTTCTTTATAAGTGAAGTATGTGCATTAAAGTCATGGTTATGAGTTATGACAGTAGATAGTACCCTAAGACAATTAGATAGTTACAATGAATGAGCTTTAGTCAAATCTACAGATAATTAAAAATTAAAACTTAATTTATATGAATGGCATTTACTTATCTAATCTCAGTCACCATTAACATAGTGCTTAGAGATTGCATAAAAGTACATGGTTGGACGTAAGTCACGCATCCTAGGGAAATGACATTAGGTTTGCGACATTAGTCATTGAAATATGACTGTAATGTTTGAAAATTCTCAATAGGTTCAATAGCTGATAGCGGAGAAGGCAATCATAAGTTACACCACTAGAATTCACTTAATGATTACACCCATAGGATTTTCATTAGTTCAGGCAACGAACTTATTTCATAAGTAATGCGATCTTCGGATAAATAGCAATATATATATCATAAAAGTCGACGAGTCAGATGAGTTTCTCTTCCAACCGTTAATCTGTTTTGTGTTTAGAATACCAAGAACCTATAATATTCAAAATATCTAACTGAATTCATTTAGTTGGTGAAGTTGATTATAATTTTGAAACAGTGAAAATCATGATACCGAAAAGTGTATTCAAATTGTTGGCCTCGTTTATCAATATGGATAAAAATTCAGTCACTCCTTTCTACTGGGATCCAAATAAAAATCAACTCTTAGTTGAAAAACATCGAAGGCAAAAGATATTGTGGAGAATCGCAAGAGTTCTACAACTTTTATACTCCATTTATCTTTTCTGGCGACTTTATGAAGAATTGCAAATGAAATCAAAAAATTTCTCAGATTTATATATTTTACTACTTTATCTTTTAGGTCCTTTGCTTTCAAATGGGTTGTACTTAAACTTCTCTAATAGAAAACATGAAATGGCAGCGTTCTTCAAACATTTTATGCAAACGGATGAGTTTCTTGAAGGTTTAACAAAACTTTGCTTACAATATTATTTCTGGTATTGATTTAAGTTATAAACGCTTTAATAATGCAGAACCTTTAAAATTATAGATTCATTCAAGCCTTCTTTGAAGACCAAAAGATTTTATCTAATCTTCTTAAAAATTATTATCTCCTTAAGCATTGAAGAGGTCTTTTCTT
The DNA here is from genome assembly GCA_020352615.2 of Yoshiicerus persimilis. NCBI lineage: Eukaryota > Metazoa > Arthropoda > Collembola > Entomobryomorpha > Tomoceridae > Yoshiicerus > Yoshiicerus persimilis. The sequence goes on from CM036941.2 coordinate 14,097,449, forward strand.
TAGGGGGAGTGGCCACTGTAATCTATTGGACTTCATTTCGGAAGAAAATACACATTATCTCTCTATTACCAGAAGAATATTCAACTAAATGGGTTGCATTGCTATTATTCCCACTTGAGGCCGTTTCGATAGCTGCTATTATAGTACCGTTAAACTTTACTGTAGTGTATCTTCAAATTTACGCGATAACAATTCCATTTTGGATTCGAACATTGTGGTAAATTTGAAATTACAAATTACAAAGTCAAAAATACATTGTCATGGGGGGGGGGGGCGTTTCCCAAGGGGCTTATGGATGTAATTTTTAGTAAGGAAGTGATGACACTGTTGACATTTTCATGTTGACATTTTGTTGAGTATTCAAAAAACTTGGATTCATTCAAATCTGTTGACATTTAGCAAAATGTCAGGGTGGCCTTAAAATGACAAATTTTTTGGAGGCAAAAATAATAATAAATTAAACATTATTTTGACCTGTAAAGGCCAAAATAATGTTTTTCACATATTTTGATGGTTTGAAAGTCGATTGAAATGTAAACATCCAGAAAATATTATTGTCAAAACGGTAGTTAAGTTTACGTGAAAAAGTAACATTAACCGGCTTATTATAACTATTTTACTTTAACAGCGCCGATACAACTCATACAAACGAGGATTTAATACACACCTTTAACCAACTAAGGATTTTGAATGCCCGTTACAACCAAAGCCTCATGAGTTTTTTACCACCTTTTATTTTTTCAATTGGAGGAGCTATAATTTGCTTTTCATCATTTGGCTCTATTCGGTTACACGGATTTGTGTCTTGGAACACTTATGCATTATTTCAAATGGTTGCAATAGCGTCCACTACATGGTGGTCCTTCTATATTTACACTTCTGCCCAAATTTATGAATATTCTCTTCAATTTATAAATCATCTGAAACAAAATTCCAAACATACAAAATTCATCAGAAAGAAAATTAATTCTTTGTCTCCATTCGGAGTGTGCCCTGGAATTTTAAGATTCACTAAAAACATTTATCTGTTTCAGTACATTCTGCAAGTTTCTAATAACGTTGTAACTTTACTTATCGCCTATCCACCCTCTCTTTTTTAAAGCATGTCTAAAATGTAATTTTCGTAGTACTTTGTAAAATAAACGGAAGCAAAAATAAAATGTATATGAATAACTCTGGTTAGTATGACACATCTTTATGTTCTACTAAAGTCAGATAAAGCCTTTTCAATTGCATGATCTTGAAGGAACCTACACGACAAATTTCGAAACATAATTTAATTTTTTAAGGTTTGCTAAAACCATAAATGACATGGAGAACCAAAATTTTATAGTAAATAAAATTTGAATTTAAAACAAAATTATAGATTCTATAGCTCCTCATCCTTATACATATGAGTAAAAAGCCAAAAATTATTTATTGATAATAAGCAAAACTTTTTTACTTTATTACCATCTTCCTCCACTCTCACCTACACAAGCAAACATATGCTTACGGTCCTCAGTACAGTATTCTTATTCAAATGCCCAAATAATATTTTCCTTCAACTGTAAATACGGTTGTGTATTAGATTGCTGTGCTAAAATCGTTAAAGAATAAAAATAATAAGATTTGCTAGAGAAAACTAAATTTTTCTATTAAACTATATTAAATATTCCATTTAAAATACGTTTAACCGTACAGTGCTGAGTTGTTTTTTAATGTACATAGCAGAAACTGTATTCTTACTAACCTAGCAAGTGGCATAGCTAGAAAAATCGCTCATGTCAGAGGTTTAAAATTTCTATTGACTTTGATGGTCGTTTCTTAGTGCCAGGTTTTGATAGTCTTATGGATACTTACTAGTTATGTCACTTGCAAGGAGAGTTATTGACAGCACAGCTCTTGAAGAATGGATACAAGTATTACTGGCATGTACAAAATTATCACTGAGTTGCCAGCAGTACATTTTAAGTGCTGCATTTCTTTTTACAACTGTTTTGCCACATTTTGTCTACTTTCTTAATGACGTTGTACCCATTCCCAATTAACATTTACTAAAAGTAAACAGTAAATTGACATAAATATTGACAATTAGTATGATAATTTTGTAAGCCAACGTCAACGACAGTATTTTAAATTCATGCCTGTGCCACTCATCACAAGTTAGGAAAATTAGTTTGGTTTGTAACCTATAATTTCATTTCAAGCATGTACAAAATTGCTAAAAGGATGCTGATTTGACTGTTCTTTTTACACAAAACGTTATAATTATAGAAAATTAGTGGTGCGAAGAAAAGTAGACATTTGGCATAGTTCTTACAGATTCGCCAGATTCAACAAGAGTGCATGAGAGTTTCTTGGCACAAAGTACCTAAAGTTAGACAATTTTTAGGTTCTGCGAAAGCTTTAGGGTAGAGATATCCACTTGAAACTTTTACTTTGCCGGTCTGTCTGTCTGTGAGTTAATGAATGTAAGGTTCAGTAGTAACTCATGAATGCCCTAAAATAATTCAAAATTCGGAATAAATTTGGGTCGTTGCCCTTAGGACCTTTATAATTTCGACGCTGAATTCTGTCCACACTTTTCCGTGTTTTGTCCAAAATTCAAAAGTACAAAGCCTCTAATCTTTTGTCTTGTATATTTAATTGTATACTTCGGCCCTTTTGCGACATCAGTTTTCACGATTTTTATACTCCTATATAAAACCGAAGTAATTGGTTAACTCCTACTAATAAATTTAAATTGCTTATTTTGGCGTAAATATTTGTTACATATTTTGCCCAATCGCCATTATTTTGCTTTATTTCTTTACTTCTCTCCCGTCCTGAAGAATATCTGACTCCCGTTGACTAAGGACAATGGAGTCCAACTATCAAAACAACACCAAAAATAACCATCACGCAAATAATCTCTGTAAGACTTTAAAATGTCTCCAATTGCTTGTCAAAACGGCAAATATATTCGGTGCATTTCCCGCTGTCTACAGTCAGGAGAGAGAAATATTTGTGAAGTCTGCATTAATCCACGATTATTGGCGACACTACTTTACAATAGCGCTGTGGATAATTTCCTGCACTTTCTTCTGGATACAATTCGTGATTCGATCTTTAGCTGGTGACACCTCCTTTGATTACTTCTTTTGTTTTTCCTTCACCTGTGGAATGTCAATTGGATTTGTTTTCCAGCTACTGATGGTCTTTAAGCTTGATGAATTTCTGTTATTGGTCAATGATATCGTGAAAACCATGAATCTTTTCATAGGTCAGAAAAATTCTTTCACATCTTGCTGCATTATATTATATAAAGTATATATTCTCCAAAAGCAACTTGCTTTGGTAAACTTAGCTAACTGCTTCTGTTGGCAAATTTGAGCTGAATTGCTATTTTCAATTCAAATTAGCAATTTTCCTAGGTAGGTTCGAATAAAATTTTGGCTGCTATTTAACAGACCATAAAAATAATCAGTTTTCCATAAAAATACTATTTTAAATTACAAATTGTCACTCAATACATAAATAGTCTTATTAACATGAGAAATATTGCTTTCTCTATCAATCTAATTGCTTCTACCATATTATTAATCAAAATTCCATACGTAGTAATATCGAAACTATCTATGGTAAAATCATTTTGATTTATGGAAAAAGCAATATTTGTTATGGTGAAAGGATTATTTATCTCTAGAATGACAATTTATTGATAAATTAATAATTTTATTTTATGATAAACTGATTATTATTATGGTAAATTGACGATTTTAGTTTATGACAAACTGATCATTTTTATGGTGGAATAAAATGTTTAACTAACGCTTTTATTATATTCTCGAGTAAATGCAATACATAAAATGGTAATGTAAGAATAAATTATTTTGGCATTCATTAGAGGAATATTGTGCGATATTGACTTCACTTCTAAAGATCTGGTAACCGCACAGTGCATGGCTGCTATTGACTACGTTTACCCTTACCTGACTGTGGGCTTGTACGTCTTTCTATGCGACCTACCGATATTTCCCTATGGATTATTAGAAGAGCTTCGGCACATCGGAGTGGCCATCGTCTATGGAATACTATTGTGGTGGATAGTAGTAAGCAACCCATATACTTGGGCTACCATGGAGTTAGGTGTGAAGTAATAGCGAACCCTCCCTATCCAAAAAATAATTGAAAGCTACACATGGTGTGTATAGGAAAATAGTATCGCTACCTGCTCCTTACGTTCGGCACCCTGTACAAAGTTGAACGCAAGAAAAACTAAAGCTACACAGAAATACAGGTAAGAATATTGTGACGACTGCCATAGAGTAGGCTTAAGTCCACTGCCGACTAGAGTATACTTGCTTGGGTGTGCTTACTCATGTATGAACTTGGACACATAATTTCCTAGAATAGAAGATTTTATTATTAGACAGAAAATAGAACCTTTAAATAATAAAAACTAAAGCTACACAAACAGATAAGATTATTGTCGCTACCCAAAGGGTAAGCTTAAGTTCAATACAGGATAGAGAATATTTATGTACCTAAGTGCGTCAAAGCAGATACTGAGAATGGGCTTACGTGCGTGAAACGTAGTTGCTTGCGTCTGCTTACTCATGTATTAACCTGTACGAATTCATTTCCTAGAATAGAAGGTTTTATTATTAGGTGAAAAATAGAACTTTTAAGTAATATTTTGTTCTGTTTGTCACGTAGCCCTATTTTGGATTCTCATAAAAGGAAGGGTACCTAGCACCATTTTATTCATTTCAATTATTGACTTCGAACGAGTGACTTGGCTTCCAACAATTATTCGTTTTTACAGTTTCCTTACAGTTTTACAAAATATTAATTAAATATTTGACATGGCGTCCTTTAAGTGTTTCTACTGTGCAGCAGTTTATCCAAATGGTAACGAAGCTTATCGACACATGACAGAAGTACATTACTGCAAAACCTGCAACGAACTCAAGGACCAGTGTTTGTGCTCTTCAAATTTTGGTAAGGACTCGTTTTTTATTGAATACGTGATAAAACTCTATTGATTACACTGCAAATTGAGAAAAAGTTAGTAAACAATGATAATAATAATATTGCGTAAGTCAAATAATGATAATTAATTAAGCTCATTTATATTAATTTAGATGACGTCTCTGTACCAGAGATGACGGACAGCAATCAAGATTCATATGACATGGATTGTTCTGCCACACAATTTCTAGGCGAAGATGAAACTGTTTTGGCTAAATGTGAGTTACCACTACCATCAGATATTGAAGAGAACAAAAATTTATCTCAAGTCGATGAGTACTACAGGCAAGTATTTAACTCCGTGGAAGGCGAAATTCGAGCAAAAGATGTGGAAAATTTTTCTGGAAAAAAGCGACCTGGAGACGACTGTGAAAATCTCTGTAATACCCCAAAGCGTATTAAGTTAAGTAATTTATTTGATAACGATTATATATTGAATGACATTATTGACCCAGACTTTTTACGAGGTCGCCACTGTCCAGCATGTAACATAGATTTTATAACTGTACCAATGCTTCAAGATCACCTAGTGAGAGAACATAAGGAGTACTATACTGAGGAATTAATTCCTCAGTCAGGCAATGGAATTACTCCATTTAATATAGAACTAAAGCATAACGCCTTTGATACGTATCATACATTTACTACTAATTTAGATGGAATAGTTTGTAAGGACATAGAAGGGCTTTTTCGCAGTTGTCGGCAACAAATTATGGTCATTTTTCAAGAGTATTTTACAAAATGGACTAATTTTAAAGTACAATTTGAAGTGGAATGTTTATTTTCCAAGAAAGATCCTAATAATGATGAACTTACATTAGACAGTAGACCCATTCCGTCATTTATGTTTCCCTGCTTATCTATTGCAAATGCAATGACGGCGCTTAACGTTAGTGTTGAGCATTTTAAATTAAGATTTGAAGAGTACACTTGTAATGGTTCAGGATGGGTTATTGAAGAGCTCAAAAGTTTGTCAATGACACTTACAAAATATATACCGTTTTCTGGTGGAAAACTTGAAGGTTTACCTGAACCACTACAAGATAAGTTACGTACACTAATTGATGTCCCTGGAGAAGGTGATAGATGCTTTGAGCGCGCACTGTTCTTACATAAAGACATAAATAAGTTAGGACTTGAAAATAAGAAGTTTTCTAATATGAAAAAGCTCTATTACGATAAGCTTAAATGGTACGAGGAAGTTAAAAATTCTGATTTAACACAAAAGATTGAGTGGGATGGAATAAAATTTCCTTTCACATTAGACCAGATCCCCAAATTTGAAAAACAAAATCCAGATATTGGCCTTACAATAATAGGATTTTCAGAAGAGTTTAGACAAAGAAAACCAAAAAGGCAGAAAAGTGTTAATGAAGTAGATAGAACGATAAATTATGTAGTCAACGATTTTGATGATGAAGATTCCAATAGTTGTGAAGAAGACGAATGTAATGGACAATTTAAAAAACCCTATAATAGTTTACAAAAGGAAATACGTGCCTATTGTGCTCCCTTATACGTTTGTAATGAAAAAAGAAAGATTGAGGTTGACTTACTTTTAATTATGCATGAGGATGAAGCCAACAATCATTTTGTTTTTATTCGGAGTTTGCATATGCTACTATCCACTAGCAATGCAACAACTTATTGTTGTAGACATTGTTTACAATGTTTTGATAGCGATGAAAAGACTCACGTCGCATTTTGTGCATCTCCCAATCAAATGAAAACTATATTTCCCAAGGACAATTTTTTACAGTTTAAAAAATACTGTAGAACCCAAAAAGTTCCCTATGTCATTGTAGCCGATTTTGAAGCTCTTTGTAAAAAAGAATTTTATAGTGAAATGCACACCCAACAGAATGCAAAACAAAAAGTAAACCAACCGACAAATACAACTAAAATAAGTTATCACAAACCTTCAGGCTTTAATGCGTATGTCATTGATTGGAAAGGCCAGAAGGTAGAAAATTATACTTACAGGCTAGAAAAAGATACAGATTGTGCAGGTACTAAAATGATAGAATATCTTATAGAAAAAAACGCAGTTCTACAACAAAAGATGAAAGAACACGAGAAAGAAGCAAAGACTATCATGCAAATTAGTAATGATGATTTAAATAAATCGAAAAGTAAAAAAGCCCTTTTACGAGAAAAGTGTCATTTTTGCGGTTTAAAGTTTAGTAGAAAGAATATTAATAAAAATGAGGTAGTTAAACATCATAGCCACCTTCACCCTTACGAATTTGTAGGCTTTGCACATTCGACACCATGTAATATTCTAGCTTCAGTGCCAAAAATTGTTCCGATTATATTTCATAATCTTAGAGGTTACGATGGGCATTTCATTATTCAGGCTGCTAGAAAAGGATTAGTACAAGACATTGAGGTTATACCACAAACATCTGAGAAATTCATGAGTATAACTATAAATAAACAGCTTAGATTTATAGATAGTGCATTATTTATGCCCGAGTCTTTGAGTTCACTTGTAGAAGTGATGAGTAAAGACGAATTTCCTCTTTTACGCCAAGCTTTTGATACGTACCCAGCGGCAGCTCAGGATTTACTTTTAAAAAAGGGTGCTTATCCGTATTCGTATATGGATAGTATTAAAAAGTTCGCGGAAACAAAACTGCCGGAAAAGAAATTTTTAAAAATGACTTAACAGGTGAGGATATAGATGACGAAGTTTATGAAAATGCTAAAGTAGTTTGGAATACCTTTGGTATAAAAAATATGGGGGAGTGGCATGACCTTTACGTCAAGTGCGACACAGCCCTTTTAGCCGACGTTTGGTTTATGCTTCGAAATACGCTTTACGAAGCATTTGAGCAAGACGTAAGTCAGTATTTTTCATTACCAATGTATAGTTTAGATGCTGCTTTGAAAATGACTACTGTTAAATTAGAATATATCAAAGACCCGACTATGCATGTTTGGCTGGAGTCTGCCATTAGAGGTGGACTTGTCAGCGCAGGGGATATACGCATGGCAAAGGCTAATAACGAATATTTACCAGACTATGATCCCAAGAATCCAACTACGTGGATTATGTATTGGGATGCTAATAACCTATATGGTCATGCACTTTGTGAGTACTTACCCATAAATGGTTTCCAATGGATTACAGAGAACGATGGATTACAAGACATACAGTTAGACCCCCATGCATTTGTAGAAAGTATTACAGATAATAGTCCGACAGGTTATTTTTTGGAAGTAGATTTAATTGTTCCAGAGGAACACCATGATAAACTTAACAGTTATCCACCGGCACCAACAAATAGATTTGTACATGATGAAGACATTTCAGTAGAACAGAATGAATTACGTGAAAAGTTAGATTTGCCTCTGCCATCCAAACAAAAGCGGTTAATTGCAGACTTAAGGCCCAAAGAAAATTACGTGTGTCATTATAGGGCGTTAAAAACATATGTAAAATTAGGGTGTAGAATTACTAAGGTCCACAGAGTTGTAAAATTTAGTCAATGCGCATGGATGAAACCTTATGTTGAGTTCAACACAAAAAAACGCCAAGCGGCTACTAGTGAAATCGAAAAACGATTTTGGAAATTATTGAACAATACTGGCTATGGTAAACTGATTGAACAAAAAAGGAATAGAAGGAGAATTCAGGTAATAATGGATAAGGAAAAGGCTGATAGATTAAATAAAAAACCAACAGCTGACTATGCGATTACCATTAGAGAAGGCAAGGAGGACGGCCTGGTTTTGTTGGTCATGAAGCGGTTACAAGTAACTTTAGACAGACCTATTGCTGCTGGTATTGCAGTGTTAGATATAAGTAAAACTACAATGTTTAATTTCCATTATGATTATGTCGTACCAACGTATCCAGGTAAACATAACCTGCTGTATACCGACACAGACAGTTTAGTTTATTTGCTGCAAACTGAAAATGTATATGAGGATTGTGTTAAAAACCAGGCTAAGTTTTTCGATATGTCAGAGTATGACCCCAAGTGTTCTTTATCTGGGAAATACAGTGACCCTTTCAATAAAAAGCGCTTAGGATATTTTTCAGATGAGGTGGCAAAGGGTGTTATATCTGAAGTTATTGTGAATAAACCAAAAATGTATTGTATAAAACAATATGCATTTGCTGATATTGCTAAAGGAGATGCTAATTATAGAGTTACAAAAAAGGCTAAGGGTATACCTAAAAGTAGTGTAAAGCATGAGTTGACATATGAGCAATATAAAAATGCAATTTCTTCCAAAAATAACGCAGACCTTCAAACTCATGTTACTTCCAATGCCATTCGCAGTTATAAACACCAATTATTTACTATTGCAAGTGTCAAGAAAGCAATAAACGGATATGATATAAAAAGATATTGTAACGATGGCGTAAACACGTTAGCTTATGGGCACAAAGATATACCTATGAAAGAGTGAATTTCTATAAAATGAGTTGTACGAGTGTAAATAAAAAATAAATGGCAAATAATTGTATCAATAACATTAAAACATATTGTTCACCACTGTTTCACTACAATTAATAAAAAACATATAAATGCTAGAATATTTCTTGTAGAATAATAATTAATGATATAAATTATAAAGTGTAATAAATAAATGATAGAATATTACTTGTAAAATAATATAATAATTAGTACTATAGATTATAAAGTGTAATAAATAAATAAATAAATGATAGAATATTTCTTGCAAAATAATAATTAATAGTATAAATTATAAAGTGTAATAAATAAATAAATAAATGATAAAATATTTCTTGTAAACTAGAGATGTACATTGCCTTTTCTTGAAAATAAATTCAGTTGTTTTATAAATATGTAGTGTATTTATCGTACCCATATTTTTATTTGTAAATATAATGAATTATATATCAAGACATATTACTTCATCTAATCACTAATCACTAAACTTCATCAAATATATTCAACGCAATTGCATACACTTGGCATATCTTATCACGACAAAATACACAATTTAACTACTAAGAAGCATTAACTAACTAAACAACCGTGCATCGAATATGCACGCTAAAACAAAACATGTTTATATGCAAATGTTTATAGAGAAAAGAAAACATTTATTGTTTATTGATTTGTGTTATACTTTTACATTTATAATACAAATAAACCAAAAAATACGTAGAACAAGTGAAAATTTGTTAAATTATATTGCATATCTTGTAATATTTAACTTTTTGGCATACCTTATCATAGAAAAGCACACAATTTAGCTTTCTAGGACCACGAAAAAATCAGCAAATAAACCAAAAAATATGTTGAACAAGTGAAAACTGGTTAATATTTTGCATTTATGGTGATATTTAATTTTTTGGCATACATGATCATAGAAATGCACACAATTTAGCTGTGAAAGTACAAAAAATCATCCCCACATCCTGTTTGTTGACTTGCGAAGTAGTGTTTCGCGTAACGAATGCTGTTTTCGCGGCGCGAATTCGTAAGACGCGCCGCGAAAACAGCATTCGTACTTTATAGAAATTCACTCTTTCATAGGTATATCTTTGTGCCCATAAGCTAACGTGTTTACGCCATCGTTACAATATCTTTTTATATCATATCCGTTTATTGCTTTCTTGACACTTGCAATAGTAAATAATTGGTGTTTATAACTGCGAATGGCATTGGAAGTAACATGAGTTTGAAGGTCTGCGTTATTTTTGGAAGAAATTGCATTTTTATATTGCTCATATGTCAACTCATGCTTTACACTACTTTTAGGTATACCCTTAGCCTTTTTTGTAACTCTATAATTAGCATCTCCTTTAGCAATATCAGCAAATGCATATTGTTTTATACAATACATTTTTGGTTTATTCACAATAACTTCAGATATAACACCCTTTGCCACCTCATCTGAAAAATATCCTAAGCGCTTTTTATTGAAAGGGTCACTGTATTTCCCAGATAAAGAACACTTGGGGTCATACTCTGACATATCGAAAAACTTAGCCTGGTTTTTAACACAATCCTCATATACATTTTCAGTTTGCAGCAAATAAACTAAACTGTCTGTGTCGGTATACAGCAGGTTATGTTTACCTGGATACGTTGGTACGACATAATCATAATGGAAATTAAACATTGTAGTTTTACTTATATCTAACACTGCAATACCAGCAGCAATAGGTCTGTCTAAAGTTACTTGTAACCGCTTCATGACCAACAAAACCAGGCCGTCCTCCTTGCCTTCTCTAATGGTAATCGCATAGTCAGCTGTTGGTTTTTTATTTAATCTATCAGCCTTTTCCTTATCCATTATTACCTGAATTCTCCTTCTATTCCTTTTTTGTTCAATCAGTTTACCATAGCCAGTATTGTTCAATAATTTCCAAAATCGTTTTTCGATTTCACTAGTAGCCGCTTGGCGTTTTTTTGTGTTGAACTCAACATAAGGTTTCATCCATGCGCATTGACTAAATTTTACAACTCTGTGGACCTTAGTAATTCTACACCCTAATTTTACATATGTTTTTAACGCCCTATAATGACACACGTAATTTTCTTTGGGCCTTAAGTCTGCAATTAACCGCTTTTGTTTGGATGGCAGAGGCAAATCTAACTTTTCACGTAATTCATTCTGTTCTACTGAAATGTCTTCATCATGTACAAATCTATTTGTTGGTGCCGGTGGATAACTGTTAAGTTTATCATGGTGTTCCTCTGGAACAATTAAATCTACTTCCAAAAAATAACCTGTCGGACTATTATCTGTAATACTTTCTACAAATGCATGGGGGTCTAACTGTATGTCTTGTAATCCATCGTTCTCTGTAATCCATTGGAAACCATTTATGGGTAAGTACTCACAAAGTGCATGACCATATAGGTTATTAGCATCCCAATACATAATCCACGTAGTTGGATTCTTGGGATCATAGTCTGGTAAATATTCGTTATTAGCCTTTGCCATGCGTATATCCCCTGCGCTGACAAGTCCACCTCTAATGGCAGACTCCAGCCAAACATGCATAGTCGGGTCTTTGATATATTCTAATTTAACAGTAGTCATTTTCAAAGCAGCATCTAAACTATACATTGGTAATGAAAAATACTGACTTACGTCTTGCTCAAATGCTTCGTAAAGCGTATTTCGAAGCATAAACCAAACGTCGGCTAAAAGGGCTGTGTCGCACTTGACGTAAAGGTCATGCCACTCCCCCATATTTTTTATACCAAAGGTATTCCAAACTACTTTAGCATTTTCATAAACTTCGTCATCTATATCCTCACCTGTTAAGTCATTTTTAAAAAATTTCTTTTCCGGCAGTTTTGTTTCCGCGAACTTTTTAATACTATCCATATACGAATACGGATAAGCACCCTTTTTTAAAAGTAAATCCTGAGCTGCCGCTGGGTACGTATCAAAAGCTTGGCGTAAAAGAGGAAATTCGTCTTTACTCATCACTTCTACAAGTGAACTCAAAGACTCGGGCATAAATAATGCACTATCTATAAATCTAAGCTGTTTATTTATAGTTATACTCATGAATTTCTCAGATGTTTGTGGTATAACCTCAATGTCTTGTACTAATCCTTTTCTAGCAGCCTGAATAATGAAATGCCCATCGTAACCTCTAAGATTATGAAATATAATCGGAACAATTTTTGGCACTGAAGCTAGAATATTACATGGTGTCGAATGTGCAAAGCCTACAAATTCGTAAGGGTGAAGGTGGCTATGATGTTTAACTACCTCATTTTTATTAATATTCTTTCTACTAAACTTTAAACCGCAAAAATGACACTTTTCTCGTAAAAGGGCTTTTTTACTTTTCGATTTATTTAAATCATCATTACTAATTTGCATGATAGTCTTTGCTTCTTTCTCGTGTTCTTTCATCTTTTGTTGTAGAACTGCGTTTTTTTCTATAAGATATTCTATCATTTTAGTACCTGCACAATCTGTATCTTTTTCTAGCCTGTAAGTATAATTTTCTACCTTCTGGCCTTTCCAATCAATGACATACGCATTAAAGCCTGAAGGTTTGTGATAACTTATTTTAGTTGTATTTGTCGGTTGGTTTACTTTTTGTTTTGCATTCTGTTGGGTGTGCATTTCACTATAAAATTCTTTTTTACAAAGAGCTTCAAAATCGGCTACAATGACATAGGGAACTTTTTGGGTTCTACAGTATTTTTTAAACTGTAAAAAATTGTCCTTGGGAAATATAGTTTTCATTTGATTGGGAGATGCACAAAATGCGACGTGAGTCTTTTCATCGCTATCAAAACATTGTAAACAATGTCTACAACAATAAGTTGTTGCATTGCTAGTGGATAGTAGCATATGCAAACTCCGAATAAAAACAAAATGATTGTTGGCTTCATCCTCATGCATAATTAAAAGTAAGTCAACCTCAATCTTTCTTTTTTCATTACAAACGTATAAGGGAGCACAATAGGCACGTATTTCCTTTTGTAAACTATTATAGGGTTTTTTAAATTGTCCATTACATTCGTCTTCTTCACAACTATTGGAATCTTCATCATCAAAATCGTTGACTACATAATTTATCGTTCTATCTACTTCATTAACACTTTTCTGCCTTTTTGGTTTTCTTTGTCTAAACTCTTCTGAAAATCCTATTATTGTAAGGCCAATATCTGGATTTTGTTTTTCAAATTTGGGGATCTGGTCTAATGTGAAAGGAAATTTTATTCCATCCCACTCAATCTTTTGTGTTAAATCAGAATTTTTAACTTCCTCGTACCATTTAAGCTTATCGTAATAGAGCTTTTTCATATTAGAAAACTTCTTATTTTCAAGTCCTAACTTATTTATGTCTTTATGTAAGAACAGTGCGCGCTCAAAGCATCTATCACCTTCTCCAGGGACATCAATTAGTGTACGTAACTTATCTTGTAGTGGTTCAGGTAAACCTTCAAGTTTTCCACCAGAAAACGGTATATATTTTGTAAGTGTCATTGACAAACTTTTGAGCTCTTCAATAACCCATCCTGAACCATTACAAGTGTACTCTTCAAATCTTAATTTAAAATGCTCAACACTAACGTTAAGCGCCGTCATTGCATTTGCAATAGATAAGCAGGGAAACATAAATGACGGAATGGGTCTACTGTCTAATGTAAGTTCATCATTATTAGGATCTTTCTTGGAAAATAAACATTCCACTTCAAATTGTACTTTAAAATTAGTCCATTTTGTAAAATACTCTTGAAAAATGACCATAATTTGTTGCCGACAACTGCGAAAAAGCCCTTCTATGTCCTTACAAACTATTCCATCTAAATTAGTAGTAAATGTATGATACGTATCAAAGGCGTTATGCTTTAGTTCTATATTAAATGGAGTAATTCCATTGCCTGACTGAGGAATTAATTCCTCAGTATAGTACTCCTTATGTTCTCTCACTAGGTGATCTTGAAGCATTGGTACAGTTATAAAATCTATGTTACATGCTGGACAGTGGCGACCTCGTAAAAAGTCTGGGTCAATAATGTCATTCAATATATAATCGTTATCAAATAAATTACTTAACTTAATACGCTTTGGGGTATTACAGAGATTTTCACAGTCGTCTCCAGGTCGCTTTTTTCCAGAAAAATTTTCCACATCTTTTGCTCGAATTTCGCCTTCCACGGAGTTAAATACTTGCCTGTAGTACTCATCGACTTGAGATAAATTTTTGTTCTCTTCAATATCTGATGGTAGTGGTAACTCACATTTAGCCAAAACAGTTTCATCTTCGCCTAGAAATTGTGTGGCAGAACAATCCATGTCATATGAATCTTGATTGCTGTCCGTCATCTCTGGTACAGAGACGTCATCTAAATTAATATAAATGAGCTTAATTAATTATCATTATTTGACTTACGCAATATTATTATTATCATTGTTTACTAACTTTTTCTCAATTTGCAGTGTAATCAATAGAGTTTTATCACGTATTCAATAAAAAACGAGTCCTTACCAAAATTTGAAGAGCACAAACACTGGTCCTTGAGTTCGTTGCAGGTTTTGCAGTAATGTACTTCTGTCATGTGTCGATAAGCTTCGTTACCATTTGGATAAACTGCTGCACAGTAGAAACACTTAAAGGACGCCATGTCAAATATTTAATTAATATTTTGTAAAACTGTAAGGAAACTGTAAAAACGAATAATTGTTGGAAGCCAAGTCACTCGTTCGAAGTCAATAATTGAAATGAATAAAATGGTGCTAGGTACCCTTCCTTTTATGAGAATCCAAAATAGGGCTACGTGACAAACAGAACAAAATATTACTTAAAAGTTCTATTTTTCACCTAATAATAAAACCTTCTATTCTAGGAAATGAATTCGTACAGGTTAATACATGAGTAAGCAGACGCAAGCAACTACGTTTCACGCACGTAAGCCCATTCTCAGTATCTGCTTTGACGCACTTAGGTACATAAATATTCTCTATCCTGTATTGAACTTAAGCTTACCCTTTGGGTAGCGACAATAATCTTATCTGTTTGTGTAGCTTTAGTTTTTATTATTTAAAGGTTCTATTTTCTGTCTAATAATAAAATCTTCTATTCTAGGAAATTATGTGTCCAAGTTCATACATGAGTAAGCACACCCAAGCAAGTATACTCTAGTCGGCAGTGGACTTAAGCCTACTCTATGGCAGTCGTCACAATATTCTTACCTGTATTTCTGTGTAGCTTTAGTTTTTCTTGCGTTCAACTTTGTACAGGGTGCCGAACGTAAGGAGCAGGTAGCGATACTATTTTCCTATACACACCATGTGTAGCTTTCAATTATTTTTTGGATAGGGAGGGTTCGCTATTACTTCACACCTAACTCCATGGTAGCCCAAGTATATGGGTTGCTTACTACTGTGGATAATGTCAGCCTTCTGGATAAATGTCAGTTTCCAATTTATGACTCTCCTGTTGATAAATCGATACTGTCAGATTCTCGGGAATGAACTAAAGTAATACTTTTAAACAATTGCAGCTACGCCTGTACTCTAATTATTATTTAAAGCAAAATATATTAATTTTAGCAACTGCATGTTAATTTAGATTCGGGGAGTCGAAATATTTGACTCATGACCGTGTAAGGACATCCGCGATGTTTGTAAAGTACCACCGAATTCTACAACTGCAATTGAATCTATATTCAGAAATATTGTGGGTTGCTATCCAGGCGATTTACTTCTTCATCAATCGGTACATCATAATCATAAATTTTGAAATCTGGAAATACATCTCCAAAATACCGGCCTTCGTCGCAGCAGTACTTCTTTTTCAATCTGTAGGACCGACATTGCTATGGTGTACCTTCTTGATCATTGTCTGTATGGCGTCTGAGAGGTTCAACGCCATCACTGAGTCTGTATCACTATTTTCGTCGAGGAATCGAGCAAAGGTCGCATACATGAAGAAATATCAGAAAATACCGGCCTTCGTCGCAGCAGTACTTCTTTTTCAATCTGTAGGACCGACATTGCTATGGTGTACCTTCTTGATCATTGTCTGTATGGCGTCTGAGAGGTTCAACGCCATCACTGAGTCTGTATCACTATTTTCGTCGAGGAATCGAGCAAAGGTCGCATACATGAAGAAATATCAGGCGTCTTGCAAGAAATTCGTTTACAACATAGGAAACTGCACGGACGTCAACAAAAAGAGCATCTCCAATTTTCTACTAAGCATTAGTCGTGGCACCGTTAAACTCGGGATGATGAACGCGGCTGATGTGAATGTTTTCGCCAAATTTTTGTATAACATTGTTCCACATTTTGTCCGCTAATGTTTGAATAACAGATATCCCTTTATATTCAGAAAAGTATGTACAGAGTCATTGTAGTAAGGAGCGTACACAAATTACGACGTCACTAAATGGGGGTAGCGGAATAAATATATCATCACTTATCAATGTTTTCATTAAATTCGAGTTCAAATATGTAGAAAAAAATGACGGTAAGCTGTATTGCAAGCGTTCTCTCATTAAATGAAAATAGTTGTAAAATATAAACCCATTTACCCGAATTGTAACAACAGTAAATGCACTTTGGAATCTAGAATAAATGCATAGCTTTGTCATTTGTTCTCATTTTTCCCAACATTATTGCGTTACCTTAAACCTTACACTTACCCATTTATATTTAATTGTAATAGTATTATACGCATTAAAAATTGGTAGATGCTAAGCTTATTTTTAACAGACTTGCTAGAACTTTGTAAGACTTTACAAGAACTGAATGTATATACATGAGGAAAAATTTCTCATCCCCTCTTCAACATTAGTAGAAGATATACAAATATTTAGCCAAATATTACAGAAAAATTCCCAAGTTTTGCACCCTATTGCTCCTCGTCGTTTTCCACGATCGTAAATGGCCCAAAATTATTATGAGACAAGAACAAACATTTTTACTTTATTGCCACCTCTCTCCACTCTCAACTGCACAGTCAACATATATGTACGGTCCTCAGTTCTATATTCCTATCTGAATGCCAAAATAATATTTTCTGACAAATGTAAATACAGTTGTGTATTAGATTGCTGTTTTAAAGTCGGTCAAGAATAAAAATAATAAGGTATGCTAGAGAATACTAAATTATTCCATTAAGTTTCATTAAATATTCCATTTAAAATATCGTTTAATCGAAGAATGTTGAGTTTTATTTTAATTTATAAAGCAGTAAGCTGTATTCTCACTGACCTTAGCATTGGCTAACTAGAAAAATCATGTCTTAAAATTTCTGTTGACTTTTATAGTCTTGAATATTGCTAGCTATTGTAGCTATGCCACTTGCTAGTTTAGTGAGAATTGAGAATACAGCTCTTGAATAATGGATACAAGTATTACAATATTATGACATGCACACATTATCACTTGACATGAACAGAAATTAAAGTCAAGTTCAGTTAAATGCTAACAGCCGAAATTGAAATAATATATGGGTCTCTCTGTCCTTCCGTTATACTATAACTTTCTTCGTATGTCAAATGCATTGGAAATGCGTAATGCTCATGTGCTCAATTGAATTCATATTGAGGAGCATTATTGCATTAACTTATTGGCATTAATACAGATTGAGGTCAAGTTCCGTTAAATGATAACTACGGATATTTAAAATGAATATACTCTCTGGGTATATCTATTCTATTCTCGTACCAAATGAATTATGAATTAAAAATATTATCAGGTAAGACGAGCTTTATGCTTCTGCTCGTTGTTAGTTTCATATAAATTTTAATATCTATACATAATATTTTCTAAATTATATACAAAAGAAAAAAGGAATTAAGGTGTGCTTTAAAACAGGGAGGATGGGTAAGCGATAAGAAAAGTTACAACGTTATCTGAAATCTGCAAATAGTACACAAATAGATACATATTTTTAATTGATCTTAAAACTCCCAGGCGAACCCCAAATGGAGATAAAGCGTTAATTTTCTTTTTAATAAGCTGTCCATGTTTCGAGTTTCGCTTGAGTTTGTTTATAAATTGGAGAGAATATTCATAAACTTGGGCAGCTGTAAAAATATAGAGGGACCAAAATGTGATAGACACTACTGCGACCAGTACAAATAATGTGTAAGTGTTCCAAGACACGAATCCGTGAAACCGAATTGAGCCAAACAATGAAAAACATACAATTACTCCTCCAATTGAAAAAATAAAAGGCATTAGAAAACTCATAAGACTTTGATTGAAGTGAGCATTCAAAATCCTTAGTTGATTAAAGATCTTCATTAAATCTTCGGTTGAATGAGTTGTATCGGCACTGCGAAAATAATTTCGAACGCACTTGTTAATGAAAATTGAAAAGGTGGAAAATTAGACGCACCTCAAGAATGATTGGTTTACCTGAAGAAAAATAACCATTTAACTAATAAATATTTATGCAGTCTCTCTCAAGTATCATTACTCTGAACTGATATTTTTTTCCTCAAGTTTTAATGCAATTTGCTAATGTTTTATTACATTACCTCAAGTATAAAGAGGCTTTTGTACTACTTGATTTAAATGTATTAAAACAATAAAAAGTTGCATTTAAACTGAAGCAAAGGTACATTATCAGTTCGGAGTAATGATTTTTTTGTATTGGATAAATATCTATTAGGTAAATGTATTTATATGAGGTAAATAGATTATTTTTCTAGAGGTAAGCTGATTATTTTTGTGGAACACTCAAAAAGTATTGGTTAGCGTTGCCAAACTTACCATAATGTTCGAATCCAGTAAGGAATTGTTATTGCGTAAATTTGAAGATATATTCCAGTAAAAAATATTGGTATTGCTATAGCAGCTTTCGAAAAAGCTTCAAGTGGAACTAATAACAGTACAACAATTTTTGTTGTAAACTCTTTTGTTAATACAGACGCAAAATAAATTTTCTTCTGAATTGCAATCCAATAGAGGATAGTAGCCACCCCAATTAAAGAAATGATGCTCTGAATGTAACCAATGAGGATAATTTCTGTGAAGATTTGATAAAGTCTCTTCGACTTTAAAAACGTCTTGAACGAACCTAAAGTTTAAAAGACTTTGCATTTAAAGGTGGACATATTTCAAATTTTACTTAATAAATAAATATTTCAATACAAGAAGTATATAATCAAAGTTTTACAAACCTTCAAGAAACTCATCTGTTTGGATGCACTGTTTGAAGAAAGCTGCCATTTCGTGTTTTCTGTTAGAGATATTTATGTATAACCCAATAGACCACAAATAAACTAAGAAATAAAATAGCAAAAGACACGATTCTGAGAAATCTTCTGATTTCCTTTCCAATTCCTTATAAAGTATCCAGAGAAGATAAAGCGCATATAAAACTGATTGAAATGCTCCTATTCTCCATAATATCTTTTGACATTTGTTTTTCAACTAGGAGCTCATTTTTATTTCGATCCCAGTAAAAAGGTGTCATCGAATTTCCATCCAAGTTGATAAATACACCCAGAAATTTCAATGCAATTTTTGTTAACATGATTTTCGCGATTTACACTAATTTATGCAATGATATATAGCAATAAATATTTTCTAAACTAATGGAATCCTAAATCTTAAACTACAGAAAATAAAAATGTAAATACTTTAAATATTATATTAAAATTCTCTACAGATTATAGTAAGAGCTGTACATATATTTTGTGGTCTTTTAAAGACCCAAAAACGAAATTTTTATACAGTGCTAGTCCAGAAATTTCACTAATTCCAATCTTGATTGCGAAAATGAAATATTGTTAATGCAAGTAAACCATAGTGATGTACGCCAACGCTATTTATAATAGCTGTCCTTGAAGTCAGATATCACAGATAAGCGTTTATTTAATGCACATCATTTAAGTGGTTGATTAAAGTTCAATTAAATTACAGCCATGCAGTTGTAAGTTGTAATGAACGTATCTTGCCATCATTCTGTCTTGGCAAATAAATTATATATTTTCTTCGGATATCAAACGTCATTGAGTACAGTACTTTAATTTCTGCAATATAAAAGACAGCAATACGAAACATACCATTCGGGTTGAAGTAAGTATACGTTACCCATATTCTTGTCAGAATTTTCGTTGAAAGTCAAACCCGGATTTTAATTACTTTAAACCACAAATGTGACTATTATTACTGTTTTTTTGGGTTATTTTAGTGAATGAAAAAGCTTTACTTTGGTGCAGTATTGTTATGCGTATCGCATATAATAATAAAATTAATGGTACAATATTTAATTTTTCTAGGGTCCATGGGCGACAGCTCACAAGGACCCGCAAATTAAATAAATAAATAGTATTTAATTTTTCTTAAAAAATGGTATGTATTTCTGATTAGTTATTATAACACTGTTTTGGTAACTTATCTGAGTGTGACTCTTGATTTATATTTACTTTCATTTCACAATGCAGCTTCCTATAAGCACTAATAAAAATTACAGCATTTACTGATTTACTCTTACTTACCTAATAATATTCAAGTTTCACTGTCATTTCATTTCGTGGTCTGAAACAGAGATGATTGACAGGCGGTAATTAAAGTTACAACGGCACCACAAACAGATAAACATTTTTTATGGATCTTAAAACTGATGAACTCCAAATGGAGATAAAGCATTAAATATTCTTTCTAATGAACTTGCAATTTTTGAATTTTCTTAGAGTTGATTTATAAATTGGGGGAATATTCATGAATTTGAGAACAATTAAAAATATAGAGAAAGATCACATAAAGTTTACGCTACCTAAAGTATTATTATGTGAGTAATGTTTGTTGAAAGACTTCCCCGGATTTCAATTGCATTTATAATGAGTACTTTACCAAACTTAATCATCATTCCTTTATGACAATCACATTAATTAATATCTAATGTTTCATTTACTATGCAATCACTAATTTTATTTCATTTAAGAATATGTTGTGTTAATTAAAATCTTATACATCATTTTTCAATTACTTTGGAAGATTTTAGTTTACTTTGGGATACAATCCATCAATAAAGTGTTTTGAGTTCCATTCATTTAATAATTTAACGGATTTCGGTAACAGCTCTTCTTTCCACGAACCAACTTTTCCTTTCCGAATAAAATTCGTTTTTAGTTCTTTTCCATGATTGTGTGTCATTTGCTTCGCAAAATCATCCATATTAACAAAGGGATTGTTCTTCATTTTTTCAAAACTTAGATGGTCAACTAATTTCACCTTTTCCTCCTCTGTGATCTTCTTGTTCAGAAATTTTGCAACTTTTTCCACAACTGCAGACAAATCCTATTAAAAGTACATATACTTAAATTAAATCAATCTCTGTTATCTATTTAGCAAATTGATTCAAGAGTAGCATTTTAAATGCTCACCTGTTTCATTTCTTCGTATTTAATAAAAAGAACATTCGGTTCGTTGCGAATCTTCCAGAATTCTGCCACATGAGACCAATAGGGGCCAAAAAAGCCTGCATACATAGGTATGTGTATCATTTTTGATTACTAAACTAAACTAGACAATAAAAAGGTATTCATAAGGTGTAATTAAATGTGCTTACAATATCCTTCTACAAATTCTTCGACAAAATCGTCCAAAGTCCCCAAGTAGCCTTCAAAAATCACTTTGTGATGATAAAAGGAAACACAGATGTCCTTTGGTTCCCGAGTGACGTAAATAATTTTTGGTGTCTTTTCCCCACTTACAATTTCTTTTGGAAGCAATTCGTATGTTAGATGAGTTTTAATAACTCTTGGTGATGTTAGCTGCTCAATGTTTCTTATTGAGTTTGGATGGCTTTTTCCAGCTTCAAAAGCTTGGTCATTATTATTCGCTGCATCAATGTCCGGCTTTACGGCAGTTACTCTAAATATTTAAAAAAAAATTAAGATTAACATTCTCTGTGAATTATAATTTCTTTTATGTACTAATTATTGTATACTACTAAAAAGAGTAAAAGAAATTCATACTCGAAAAAGGGAGTTCGTTCAAAAAGGAATTTCTTAGCTCCCTCATAATCCAAATCATTGGCAATAAGCCAAGTCATTTCTTGGCACCAAGTAGTTCCTATATAAGTTTATAAATAGGACTATAAAATTTCACAATATTATTGGCCTTCCTAAAAATAAAAAATAGTTTAATTATGCTTTAAATCGATAACCTGCTTTTGGGTAAGTGGCAACCCAGATGTCGTCATTTCTTACATGGAAATTTGCAATAGCGTCTCTGTATTTGGCGAAAGTTGGCGGAAGTGCACATTTACTAGTACCAAATTTAACAAAGAGGTCAGCGAATATTTTTCTATTCTGAGTTAAGAGAATCTGGTCTCTTAAAGGCCCGTCCTCAAATTCTTCATATGGTTTATTAGACATCGTGAAAATCACAGTCGTGGCACTTATTATAACGTTCCCAGTTTATTTCAGTAAAGTGAAATAGTTTTACTTTTGTGCAGTAATTTATACCAGTGAAGTGTTACGAATGGATTAAGCCTTTTAAAATGCAGTGCAAATTAATTTAATTATTATCTCACTGTTTCGACAACTTATTTGAGTTTGTCTCGTGATGTGCTACTTCCATTTCACAACGCAGTATTACATATAGGCAATACAGTAAATGTGGTATTTACTGTCTTATCTAATAATTTATTCAAGTTTGAAATAAATTCAGGGTCATTGCATATCACACAACAAATAAAACAAGTTACGTACTATACGGTACACAGTGTATATATTAAATTTGTAAACCATAAAAAACGATGTAGAAAAGCAGCGGATTGTGATTATATCAACGAAGTAAGCTTTTTATTGTGGCTAAAATGTGTTTAATAATGTGAGAAACCGTTAGTCCCGTTTTCAATTTGACTATCCTTTTTACCTCAGCTGTAAATTTGCAAGAAAACATTTGAAAGAAACATCATTATTTCATTAGTTATATTGTGAACCTTCACACTCTCACTAACAGACAAGCCCACATCATAAAGCAGCGTTTGCTTACCTAATAAATGCAAACTGGAATGCGAATAATGAATTTAAGCACATGCTTATTATCAATCTTTTGAAGGTCAGTTAAAGTTTTTATTGATGTTCTGGTGCATTACCTATGTTTTTCTGGTAATTTCTTCTAAACTGATGGTGAGTTTTGACAAAGTTGGAAAGAATAATAAAATGATATTTTAGTAAGATACCAATTTATTAGTGCTTAATCATTTTTCCAGAAATAATAGTACAGGGTGGTTGTTAACGATAAAGCCCACCCCTGGGGCCAAACCTGGCATAGTAACACCATAGCTATATACATCATTCGAAAGGATATTTCAAGGAATGACACTTTGTCTCATCAAAATCGGTTGATATTTACTAGGTCAAAAGTTACGTGAAATGAGAAAAGTCAGAAAATTCATTTAAGAAAAATGAGAAATTATTATTTCTGCCTTTCATTAGATATGAAATTGCGCTATGACCTGCGAAGTGCTTTGTTTCATCGGCACTCACTACCGCGTAATTTGTTTTCACTTTTAATCAGTCAGTGATAAATATCAGGACGGTTTAAATCATGACAGGTTATTAGGGTGATAACGATGAGAAAAGGGTAATTGATCGCAGTCTTCTTGGGGAAAAGGCAGACCAGAAATCCTCAGCCAAGATAGCAAGAACATTATTTCTTCGGCGTCAAATCATAGAAATGAAAGCTGTGCTACGGTCGCTAAACAAATAGCCATGTCGAGGGGCCACAATATTTCGAAAGGAACGGTTTTGCGCTATCGAAAAAAAATGGGAATAAGACCATTTTATGAGATAAGAAAACCATTGAAAACAAGGCTCAATTACGAAGATCGGGTATGGTTCGTTGATTTTTTGCGATTATGGGACCAAGACAGTTTTCTTCACCTTGCCCCCTCGGATGAATTCTTTATTTATTTAATCAGAAAGCCAAACTTTCAAAATAACAGAATTTGGGCTAGGAATATTGAAAAATATCTAATGAAAGGCAGAGATAATAATTTCTCATTTTTCTTAAATGAATTTTCTGACTTTTCTCATTTCACCTAACTTTTAACCTAGTAAATATCAACCGATTTTGATGAGACCAAGTGTCATAGATTCTCCTTGAAATATCCTTTCGAATGATGTATATAACTATGGTGTTACTATGCCAGGTTTGGCCCCAGGGGTGGGCTTTATCGTTAACGACCACCCTGTACTTCTTTATATATTTCCAACCCTTAAATATACTCATGTATCATGAGTTTAATAAAACATTGTAAAAATAGGCTCATTTTTCCCTGACTTATTTTAACTTTTCCCCTTATTTACCCATATTAACCCTTTAACGAATACAATTGGCAGTAACAGAAACTCGCCCTGCATTTTATGCCAAAAAAACTAGAATACTTACAGTTTCCCGAAATACTTAGTCGTTATCGTTCTCAAAAATTCAATTATTATCGAAGGTCCATATATTATAACATTATATAGGTATTACTTTACGGACTCAATACGGACAAAATTTAATCAAAAGCAATTCATCTAAATACTCTGTCATTATAACTTAATTGAAGCTTTTTGCTAACCAGATTGGTAGAATTAAGAATATTTTATTTTAAAAAGTGGCCATTTTTTGAAACAGAGAAGAGGGGTACGCGATGAGTAAAGTTGCAACGGTATCGGAAACTTGCAGATAGTAAACAAACAGATAGATATTTTTAATTGTTCGTAAAATTCCTAGGCGAACCCCAAAAGGAGATAAAGCATTAATTTTCTTTCGAATGAACTTTCGATGTTTGGAATTCCGTTTGAGTTGATTTATAAACTGGAGGGAATATTCATAAATTTGGGCACAATTAAAAATATAGAAAGACGGACTCCAATAGATGCTAATGCAGCCAGGAAAAATAGAGCATAGGCGTTCCACGACACGATCCCATGAAACCGAATCGAGTCAAATAATGAAAAGATTAACATTACTCCTCCAATTGCGAAAAAGAAAGGCATTAAAAAACTCATGAGACTTTTATTGAAGTGGGCATTCAAAATCCTGAGGTGATTGAAGATCTTCATTAAATCTTCAGTTGAATGAGTTGTATCTGTGCTGCAAAAAAATAATTTAGATGTTAGTGGAAATATTTTCAAAAAAGTTGGGTAGAGTAAATATGTTACTGCTTGTAGTAATTACAACAAGCTTACCATAATGTTCGAATCCAGTATGAAATTGTTATCGCGTAAATTTGGCCATAAATTCCAGTAACATATACCGACCTTATGATAACAGCTTTCGAATAAGCTTCAAATGGTACTGCCACCAACAAAATCATTTTTGTTGAATATTCTTCCGGTAATAAAGAGGTTATGTATAGTTTTTTCTGAAGTGAACTGCAAAAGATGAGAGTTGCCACCGTCACTAAATTTATTGCATTCTGTATGGCAACTCTGATGATAATTTCTGCAGAGAGTTGATATCTCTTCGATTTCAAAGAAGGATTGGGCTTGAATGAACCTAAATTTCAAGACTTTTCCAATTATCGAGTAGCAATGGATATATTTTTACATGACCTTATAATAATATATTCAAAATTAATCAAACCTTCAAGAAATTCATCTGTTTGTAGAAGTTCTTTAAAGAATGCTGCCATTTCATGTTTCCTATTAAAAATATTGAAGTACATCCCGGTAGAGCACAAGTGAATTAAAAAATAAAATAGCAACAGACATAATTCGGAGTAATCTTCTGATTTCATTTCCAATTCACCGTAAAGTCGCCAGAGAAGATAAATCGCATAAAAACCTGATTGAAATCCTGAGACTTTCCACAATATCCTGTGACGCTGATGTTTTTCAACCAAAAGTGCATTCTTATTTCGATCCCAGTAGAAAGGGGTGATTGTGTGTCCATCCATGTTGACAAATATTCCAAACAATTTGAATACACGTTTTGTTAACATGATTTTCACTTTTTGAAACTGAATTATCAATGGTTTGTGGTACTACAAGACAAGGGCAATAACAGAGTAATGTCTTCAGGATAAACTCAACGGACTTCACTTTTGTAGTAAATATTGTAATTTATGCAATGATCGCTTTAGATATGTATTAAAGTGAGTTCGTTGCATGAATTTAATGAAGTCCAAAACCATTCCCTGTAGTTTCTTGTATAATTAGTATTTGAATTCTGGTGCCTGTCACATAAAATTGACTTTGATGCACTAATACACTTTGTAAATAACAGTTCATGCATACCTCTAAGCTCTACGTCAGTTGGACAGAGAATAAATCCACAAATACCTCCCACTATAATTAAATTTAAATTTTAGATTACTCTTCCTATCGATTGAACTACAGAATCATCAGGGAAGGAAAAAGCTCGGCTTTTTGCAGCAAAAAGCCAAAAAGCCAGCTTTTTGAGCTTTTTGGGCTTTTTGGGCTTTTTGAGCTTTTTGGCTTTTTGCTACCTATATTGTCACCTAGCGAAATATTGTACAAGTTGACCAAGAAATCCAGAGATGATCTTGATAGAAATGAAATATTATTATGAATAATTCTTAAGAAATGTTTCACAAATGTTCAACTTTGGGGTTTTTATTAATGACATTAATTATTAATGTTAAAAATTCAAATGCAATTATAAGCAAAATTTAGTAGGATTCTATAATTACATTAGCGCTACGCATTTACACTACAAATACAATCTATCTATGTATATTACTATTACTACGCTCAATGCTGCTCTTTATAATTTCTTAATTATCTAAGGAACCTAAAATGTGATGACACGGATGAGGATCACAAATCACGAACATATTAATTCTAAAAAATAGAAAATAGTATAAAATAATGTATAAGCTAAATATAAAATTGCAATAGTTAAGCTTAAATAGCATATATATTCTTGTGTACAGCACACAGAGTTTGATATAAAATTAGTTTTGAATACTTATTTTTTGTTGAGAATTCGATGAATCATACAAACTTTGGCAGCTTTTTCAATTCCTATTCGATTTCGAATGTCAGTAATTACCTGTCCCATTGTCGAGAAGCATCTTTCTATCCCACTGGACGAAGCTGGTAGCAGTAACAATGTTTCCGCTAAATTACTTAAACCTTCTGGTAATTTTGACTGCATCTGACGCCCAATCTGGGTCCACCATTCATGAGCCTCAATGCGGAAATTCCCCTCCAAAATTTTTTTATTCAAAAAAGTTGGCAAATAAAAATTTTCATCCGCTGAGCAAAGTTTCATTGCTGCTACAGCAAACATGGGACTTTTCAATTCCAAATATTTATGTCCTCGGTTGTAATAATTGATGGGCAGATCTTCACCTACGCATTATTGAAAAATTGCAGAAATTAATGGTTTTTAACTGTGTGAAATATATTGCATTAAATTAGAAAATTGTACCTCTGTATTTAGGATGCAAAATATACGCAGCACACGCCATGTCCGTAAGAGCCAAATCCAAAATTTCCTCAAATCTTTTTTGATATGAGATTGGAATTTTACATGTTTTTATAATCTTAATCCAAAATGAGATGGCGTAAGCCAAAGAAGCTCCGTCATGTTGAAGCTGCAACAAAAATATTCAGAAATTATTGCACTCAAAGCAATAAATGCAGTAGTAAAATATTCGATTGATTCAAACCTTTACTATTGCATCTGACAATGGTTGAATGTTTTTAATTGTAGACTCTACTTCTTTAAACAGATCATAATTCATGATTAAATCCATAATTTCCTTTGGTGTCTCTGAGCGTTCGTGTTTACTAATGTCGGTATACAGTGAGTGATTATCCAGAAAGTTTTTGAGACAATCGTACTGGGAATTCCATCTTGTTGTACACGGAATTTTGGGTGTTAAACCTTTTTTTTCCTTAAGAGTTTCAAATGTGTAAGTGTGATCCTTAACAAATTTTTGAATGCGGACAACTTTATCTAAAACGTTTAACGAATACAATTGGCAGTAACAGAAACTCGCCCTGCATTTTATGCCAAAAAAACTAGAATACTTACAGTTTCCCGAAATACTTAGTCGTTATCGTTCTCAAAAATTCAATTATTATCGAAGGTCCATATATTATAACATTATATAGGTATTACTTTACGGACTCAATACGGACAAAATTTAATCAAAAGCAATTCATCTAAATACTCTGTCATTATAACTTAATTGAAGCTTTTTGCTAACCAGATTGGTAGAATTAAGAATATTTTATTTTAAAAAGTGGCCATTTTTTGAAACAGAGAAGAGGGGTACGCGATGAGTAAAGTTGCAACGGTATCGGAAACTTGCAGATAGTAAACAAACAGATAGATATTTTTAATTGTTCGTAAAATTCCTAGGCGAACCCCAAAAGGAGATAAAGCATTAATTTTCTTTCGAATGAACTTTCGATGTTTGGAATTCCGTTTGAGTTGATTTATAAACTGGAGGGAATATTCATAAATTTGGGCACAATTAAAAATATAGAAAGACGGACTCCAATAGATGCTAATGCAGCCAGGAAAAATAGAGCATAGGCGTTCCACGACACGATCCCATGAAACCGAATCGAGTCAAATAATGAAAAGATTAACATTACTCCTCCAATTGCGAAAAAGAAAGGCATTAAAAAACTCATGAGACTTTTATTGAAGTGGGCATTCAAAATCCTGAGGTGATTGAAGATCTTCATTAAATCTTCAGTTGAATGAGTTGTATCTGTGCTGCAAAAAAATAATTTAGATGTTAGTGGAAATATTTTCAAAAAAGTTGGGTAGAGTAAATATGTTACTGCTTGTAGTAATTACAACAAGCTTACCATAATGTTCGAATCCAGTATGAAATTGTTATCGCGTAAATTTGGCCATAAATTCCAGTAACATATACCGACCTTATGATAACAGCTTTCGAATAAGCTTCAAATGGTACTGCCACCAACAAAATCATTTTTGTTGAATATTCTTCCGGTAATAAAGAGGTTATGTATAGTTTTTTCTGAAGTGAACTGCAAAAGATGAGAGTTGCCACCGTCACTAAATTTATTGCATTCTGTATGGCAACTCTGATGATAATTTCTGCAGAGAGTTGATATCTCTTCGATTTCAAAGAAGGATTGGGCTTGAATGAACCTAAATTTCAAGACTTTTCCAATTATCGAGTAGCAATGGATATATTTTTACATGACCTTATAATAATATATTCAAAATTAATCAAACCTTCAAGAAATTCATCTGTTTGTAGAAGTTCTTTAAAGAATGCTGCCATTTCATGTTTCCTATTAAAAATATTGAAGTACATCCCGGTAGAGCACAAGTGAATTAAAAAATAAAATAGCAACAGACATAATTCGGAGTAATCTTCTGATTTCATTTCCAATTCACCGTAAAGTCGCCAGAGAAGATAAATCGCATAAAAACCTGATTGAAATCCTGAGACTTTCCACAATATCCTGTGACGCTGATGTTTTTCAACCAAAAGTGCATTCTTATTTCGATCCCAGTAGAAAGGGGTGATTGTGTGTCCATCCATGTTGACAAATATTCCAAACAATTTGAATACACGTTTTGTTAACATGATTTTCACTTTTTGAAACTGAATTATCAATGGTTTGTGGTACTACAAGACAAGGGCAATAACAGAGTAATGTCTTCAGGATAAACTCAACGGACTTCACTTTTGTAGTAAATATTGTAATTTATGCAATGATCGCTTTAGATATGTATTAAAGTGAGTTCGTTGCATGAATTTAATGAAGTCCAAAACCATTCCCTGTAGTTTCTTGTATAATTAGTATTTGAATTCTGGTGCCTGTCACATAAAATTGACTTTGATGCACTAATACACTTTGTAAATAACAGTTCATGCATACCTCTAAGCTCTACGTCAGTTGGACAGAGAATAAATCCACAAATACCTCCCACTATAATTAAATTTAAATTTTAGATTACTCTTCCTATCGATTGAACTACAGAATCATCGTCATTGTTTATTCAAAGTCAGTCAAGCTTAGGACACGTTTATTGGCGTAGTATACGTTACCCATATTATTGTCAGTAAATTTTCGTTGAAAGTCAAGCCCGGATTTTAATTGCATTTATAATGAATACTTTACCAGAGATACTTCATCATTACCTTACGACAAACGCATTAATTCATGCATAATATATATATTTCTTCAACCACTCATTTCATTAATTATTCTTAATTTTATTTCATTTAAGAATATGTTGTGTTAATTAAGATGTTATAATATAGCAGTTTTAGTTACTTTTGAAGATTTTAGTTTACTTTAGGATACAATCCATCAATAAAGTGTTCCGAGTTCCATTCATTTAATAATTTAATAGATTTCGGTGACAACTCTTCTTTCCACGAACCAACTTTTCCTTTCCGAATGAAACTTGTTTTTACTTCTGTTCCATGATTCTGATTCACTTGCTTCGCCAAATCATCCATATTAACAAAGGGATTGTTCTTCATTTTTTCAAAACTGAGATGGTCCATTAATTTCACCTTTTCCTCCTCAGTGATTTTCTTGTTCAGAAACTTTGCCACTTTTTCCACAACTGCAGACAAATCCTAATAAAAATACATATATATTTAAATTAAATCAATAACTCTATTTATTAACTATTTAACAAATTGATTCAAGAAGTAGCATTTTTTAAATTCTCACTTGTTTCATTTCTTCGTATTTAATGAAAAGAACATTCGGTTCGTTACGAATCTTCCAGAATTCTGCCACATGATACCAATAGGAACCAAACATGCCTGCATACACAAATATGTATAATTTTAGATTTATAAACTGAAGGTATTAAATTAGTAGTAGTTAAGTGTGTTTACAATATCCTTCTACGAATTGTTCGGCAAAATCGTCCACAGTCCCCAAGTAGCCTTGAAACATCACTGTGTGATGATAAAATGAAACACAGACGTCCTTTGGTTCCCGAGTGACGTAAATAATTTTTGGTGTCTTTTCCCCACTTACAATTTCTTTCGGGAGCAAGTCGTATGTTAGATGAGTTTTAATAACTCTTGGTGATGGTAGCTGCTCAATACTTTCTAATGAGTTTGGAGAGCTTTTTCCTGCTTCAAGCGCATTGTTAAATTAGTCACAGCAGCAATATCCGGCCTTACGGCAGTTACTCTAAATATTCAAAAAAAATATTAAGATTTTCAATAATTTAACACTTTCCGTGAATTATAGTTTCTTATAATTACTAATTATTGTGTGCCACTAAAAAGAGAAAAAGAAATTCATACTCGAAAAAGGGACTTCGGTCATGGATGAATTTCTTAGCTCTCTCATAATCCAAATCATTGGCAATAAGCCAAGTCATTTCCTGCGACCATGTTGTTCCTGTAAGTTTATGAATAGAATTATAAAATTTCAGAATATTATTGGCCTTCCTGAAAATAAAAAAGTTTAATTATGCTTTAAATCGATGACTACCTGATTTTGGGCAAGTGGCAAGCCAGATATCGTCATTTCTTACATGGAAATTTTCAACAGCGTCTCTGTGTTTGGCGAAAGTTGGCGGAAGTGCACATTTGCCAGTCCCAAATTTTACAAATAGGTCAGGGAATATTTTTTTATTCTGAGTTAAGGAAATCTTGTCTCTTAAAAGCCCGTCCTCAAATTCTTCATACGGTTTGCTAGACATCGTAAAAATCCCAGTCGTCCAACTTTATTATAAAGTTTCCAGACTATTTCAGTGAAGCAGATAGTTTTACTTTTGTTCAGTAATTTATACGAGTGAAGTTTTATAAATGGCTTAGCGTGACCTTTTAAAATGGAATGTAAATTAATTTAATTATTATCTTACTGTTTCGCCAATTTATCTGAATATATTTCGTGATGTCCACTTACTTTCATTTCACAACACTGGATCAGATAGCAATATAATAAATGTGGTGTTTACTCTCTTATCTAATAATATCTGTTCAAGATTGAAATAAATTCATGGCCAATCCATAATTAAACAGCCGACAAGCAAATTGCGTAATATACGGTATAGAGAGTATAAAATATATTAATAATCCATAACAAATGATGCAGAAAAGTAGCGGATTGTAAATATATCAACGATTTTTGTGGCTATATGTAACCTCAGGTGTAACTAACCACGTAAACTTTTATTTTGCTGGTGGATGTAGCCACATTGATCAAATATTTCAGAAATGAGATTTGTTACCCATTAATCCCGTTTGCAAACTTGACTTTTCTATCTACTTTAGCTTTAAATTTGAAAGAAATATCTTGAGTTATATTGTGAACCTTGACACACTCACTCTCTCACTGACAGACAAGCCCACATCATAAATTAGCGCTTGTTTACTAATCAAATGTGAACTGTTTTTAATGCAATCAATCAATTTAAGCACATGCCTATTATCAGATTACCTGATACATGCATATGTTAGCGGCAAATCGTCAAATCAGGCAATTACGAAAATGCCTAGGCAAATCGTCAAATTTGCAATAAATTTTGGTTTTTGTGGTCAATTTCGTCGAAGACAAGTTAGCAGGGCTTTGTGCACCAACTGGCTTAATTCAGAAGTCACTGATGAGTTAGAAAAATCTCACATCAAATATGTGGGCCATTTCATTGTCAATTAATTGCCTTGAAGACATACGTCATATTAACTGATGAGACTTAAAAATGAAATGGCCCACATATTTGATGTGAGATTTTTCTAACTCATCAGTGACTTCTGAATTAAGCCAGTTGGTGCACAAAGCCCTGCTAAATTGTCTTCGACGAAATTTACCACAAAAACCAAAATTTATTACAAATTTGACGATTTGCCTAGGCATTTTCGTAATTGCCTGATTTGCGGATTTACCGCTAACACATACATACATGGGTACAAAGGTATCTATAGATGGTAGATTCCATTAACAATTAAATGATAACGCTTTCCCCATAACTTCTTAGTGCCGGAGATACTAATTTAACTTAGTTTATAATGGGTGCCATTTATTAGGCACTCAAAAGATCGTTTTTCCAGGAACAAAAATAATTGAACTTTCGATGTTTGGAGTTTCGTTTGAGTTGGTTTATCAACTGCAGGGAATATTCATGAATTTAGGGACAATTAAAAATATAGAAAGACCACACACCTGTAGATGCTAATGCAGCCAATAAAAATAGTGAGTAGGTGTTCCACGACACGATCACAGGAAACCGAATTGAGTCAAATAACGGAAGGCGCAGAATTACTCCTCCAATGGAGAAAAAGAAAGGTGTATTAAAAAACCCATAAAACTTTGATTGAAATGGGAGTTCAAAATCTATAGTTGATTGAAGATCTTCATCAAATCTACGGTTGAATGATTTGTATCGGCGCTGTGAAAAAAATAATACAGATGCTATTGGAAATGTTTTCAAAAATCTTGGGTTAAGTGTATATGTTTCTGTGTGTGGTAATTACAGCAGGCTTTCCTACAATGATCGAATCCAGTATGAAATTGTTATCGCGTAAATTTGACAATAAATTCCAGTGCGAAGCTATTTTTTAAAACCTTTTCATTTATCGCTCGCAAAGGATGTGTTTTACACTTTCATATTATAATTGATTGATAGTGTGTGATTGAGTGTCCCTCAATGTTGAAAAATATGGCCAACAATTTGAATATATGTTTTGTAAACATGATTTTTACTTTTTGAAACTTGAATTACCATTGGTTTGTGGTACTACAAGATAAGGACAAAAACAAAGTAATGCTGAGAAACTCAACAGACTTCACTTTTACGGTAAATATTGTAATTATCCAACGATCGCATTAGATATATGTAAAGTGAGTTCGTTGCATGAATTTAATGAAATCCGAATCCATTCCCTGCAGTTTCTTGTATAACTAATATTTGAATTATGGTGCCCGTCACATATAATTGACTTTGCTGCACCAATACCCTTTATATATAACAGTTTATATGCATACCTCAAAGCACTAAGTTGGGCATAGAATAGATCCACAAATACCTCTCATATTAATTAAATTTAAATTTTAGATTATTACTTTCTATCGATTGAACTACAGAATCGCCGTCATTGTTTATTCAAGGTCAGTCAAGCTTAGGCGTTTATTGGCGTGGTTTTTGCAAAAATCAAAATTACATTTTAAAATTTCAATACTACACTGTTTAAATATTTCCAGTTAAAACATTTCCAAAGTGCAGCTAATTTATAGTAAATTTTATTTGACGAGATTTGACAAAAGAAAATTTGGGTTACGAAACACATGCTTTGATTTTGACAATCAAATAAAACGCTGTATGATTGGAATCCCAATAAATTGGAATCGCTTCGTGACAGATTACCGAAATTTATCTGTCCAACCAAGATGAAAACTGTGTTTTAATCCTTATCCTTATCCAAATCATCAAAGTTAACGAAAGGATTGTCTTTTATTTTACCAAAACTGAGACGACCAACTAGCTTCATTTTTTTCTACTCCGTGATCTTCTTATTCAAAAACTTTGACGCTTTTTCCACTACTGCAGAAAAATCCTAGGCTCGATATCCTATCCAAGCCAGGGAATATTTTTCTATTCTGAGTATAGGTAGCGAGAATCTTTTCTCTTAAAGATCCGTTTTTTAGACTCCGTATAGCTCACAGATGTGACTGTTATTACTGTGTTTTCAGGTTATTTTAGTGAAATGAAAAGGTTTTACTTTGGTTCATTGATGTTATACCTGTCGCATGATAGTTATGTTACAACGTTAACTTTTTCATAAAAATGCAATATATTGTTGACTGATTTGATTAGTTATTATATCACTACTGCTTTGATAACTTATCTGAGAGTTACTTTTGATGTACTCATTCACAATGTAGGTTCACATATACAATAATAAAAACTGCAGCATTTACTGATCTACCCTTATCAAATAGTATTCAAGTATCAAATATATTATGACTTAATCAACCAGTCATTGAAACAATGCGAAGTATCTTTAATTTTTGAAATTAGTAAATCATTAACGATAATCACTAAAATGGGTAAAAATGAATCTGAATGATATGATATAATAAATCAAAGTCATTGATAATTCGCATTATTCTAATGACCTTTAAATGGCAGACACATAATAATTCATGCATATGCAAATTAGTTATCACAGGAACACGTGTTTTATGTTTATTGTGACGATTTGTGAGCGCATGTTAATTTTATTTTTATTTCTGTAGATAAGGCATACAATGATAGCAAATCGTATAATCTATTTAGTATAAAACGGAAGGATTATTCCTGAATGTGAATAAGGAAACAATTGGAAATATAGAGAGATCACATAAAGTTTATGCTACCCATAGTAGTATTATTTTAAGTAATATTCGTTGAACGCCTTCCCTGGATTTTAATTGAATTTGTAATGAATGCTCCACCAAAGATACTTCATCATGACAATCGCATTAATTAATACATAATATTTACATTTATTCAATCACTAATTTCATTAATTATTTTTAATTTTATTTGATTTAAGAATATATAAAGTTATATATGACGTTAGTTAAAATGTTATACATCAGTTTTTAATTACAGATTTTAGTTTCCTTTAGAATACAATCCATCAATAAAGTGTTTCGAGTTCCATTGATTTAATAATTTAATGGATTTCGGTGACAGTTCTTCTTTCCACGAACCAACTTTTCCTTTCCGAATGAAACTCGTTTTTAGTTCTGTTCCATGCTTCTCATTCCTTTGCTTCGCAAAATCATCCATATTAACAAAGGGATTGTTCTTCATGTTTTCAAATCAGATTTGGGACCCGTTAATCCCGTTTTCAAACTTCACTTTCCTTTCCATTTCAGCTGTAAATTTAAAAGAAATATCTTTCGTTGCATTGCGAACTTTGACACACTCACAGACGGACAATCCCACATCATAAAGCTGCGTTCGTTTACTTAATAAATGCGAACTGTTTGCTATGCAATCAATCAATTAAGCACATGCATATTATCAGATTACCTGATTCATGCATATGGGTGCATTGTAATAGATGACAGATTCCATTAACAATTATATGATAACGCTTGCTCCATAATTATTTAGTGTCGGGGATACCAATTTACATTAGTTTAGTACAATAATTGGTGCCATTTATTAGGCCCTGAAAAGATCATTTTTCCAGAAGTAAAAGTTCTTTTTTCCCTGAATGTATTCCTAACCCCTAAATATACTCATGTATCATGAATGTAGAAAGCATTGTAAAAGTAAACTCATTTTTCCCTAACTTATTTTAACTTTTCCCTTTATTTACCCACATTAATCCATTAACAAATATCAAATGGAATACAATTGCCAGCAACAAAAACTCACCCTGCATTTCATGTCGAAAAACTTGAATTATATTACAGTAACGTCCCTAAATTCTTACCCTAAATTCAAAATACTTAGTCATTAGTCATTACCGTTCTCAAAAATTCAAAGATTATCGAAGGTTCTCAATAATTATGACATTATAAAAATAATATATAATACTTGCCTGACGGATTCATATACAAACAATTTAATCAAAAACACTGCAACTACTGATAGTTACAGTGTTCTTTTCATCACGTCATTATAATTTAGTTGATTAAATGAAATACACAAAAGCGACATAATAAAAACATCACTAAATAATGTAAATGCTGGTGCTTCAAACTTCTCTATTCGGTGTCGGTTTAGAAACGTCTGTAAATATCCATGCCCCTATTAAACTGAATTTGCACCCGAATTATCGTACACCCAATTAATATGTAATTTCACCCCTAAAATACTATATGTTCCCCTATTTTTACTACAAGTAGCCTTGATAAATTAAATTCCAATTATATTTCATTTAAGAATATGTCGAGTTAGTGAATTAGTGTTATACATCAGTTTTATTTACTTTATTAGGTAGATATTAGTTAACCTTAGGATACAATCCATCAATAAAGTGTTTTGAGTTCCATTCATTTAATAATTTAATAGATTTCGTTGACAGCTCTTCTTTCCACGAACCAACTTTTCCTTTCCGAATGAAACTCGTTTTTAGTTCTGTTCCATGATTCTCATTTATTAGCTTGGCCAAATCATCATGATTAACAAAGGGATTGCTCTTCATTTTTTTCAAAACTGAGATGGTCAACTAACTTCACTTTTTCTTCCTCTGTGATTTTCTTGTTCAGAAACTTAGACACTTTTTCCACAACTGCAGACAAATCCTATTAAAAGTACGTATATTTAAATTAAATCAATAACTCTGTAAATTATTAAAAAAGTAATTCAAGAAGTAGCATTTTAAATGCTCACCTGTTTCATGTCTTCGTATTTAATAAAAAGAACATTCGGTTCGTTACGAATCTTCCAGAATTCTGCCACATGAGACCAATAGGAACCAGCTAAACCTACATACATAAGTATGTTCATTATTTTTTATTACTAAACTAAACAAGCCAATAAAAAATTATGATAAATTAAGGCGTAATTAAATGTTTACAATATCCTTCTACAAATTCTTCGACAAAATCGTCCAAAGTCCCCAAGTAGCCTTGAAACATCACTTGGTGGTGATAAAATGAAACACAGACGTCTTTTGGTTCCCGAGTGACGTAAATAATTTTTGGTTTCTTTTCCCCACTTACAATTTCTTTCGGGAGCAAGTCGTACGTTAGATGTGTTTTAATAACTCTTGGTGATGGTAGCTGCTCAATCGTTTCTATTGACTTTGGAACGCTTTTTCCAGCTTCAATAGCATGAAAATCATTATTCACGCTATCAATGTCCGCAAGTATTCCAGATAATCTAAATGTACAACAAATTCGTTAAGATCTTCAACAATTTAATATTTTCTGGGAATTGCATTCTCTTTTAATTATTAAATATTACTGGCTAATAAATAGAGGAAAAGAAATTCATACTCAAAAAAAGGAGCTCGTTCATATTCTTTCTTTCTTTGCTCTTTCTTTCTTTCTTTCTTTCTTTGCTTTCGTTCTTTCTTTGCTCCCTCATAATCCAAATCATTGGCAATAAACCAAATCATTTCTTGCTACCATGTTGTTCCTGTAAGTAGAAAATAGAAATAAATTCTCAGAATATTATTGGCATCCCTTAAAATAAGACTTTAATTATGGTTTAAAATGATAACCTGATTTTGGGTAAGTGTCAAGCCAGATGTCGTCATTTCTTACTTGGAAATTTTCAATTGCATCTCTGTATTTGGCGAAAGTTGGCGGAAACACGCATTTACCTGTCCCAAATTTAACAAAGACGTCAGGGAATATTTTCCTATTCTGAGTTAAGAGAATCTTGTCTCTTAATGGTCCGTCCTCAAATTCTTCATATGGTTTATTAGACATCGTGAAAACTTAAGTTGTGACACTTATAACGTTTCCAGGTTATTTCAGTGAAGTTTTATTTTTGTGCAGTAATTTGTACCAGAGAAGTATTGTAAGTGTATCAAATTATTATCTCACTGTTTCGACAACTTATCTGAGCATGTCTCGTGATGCGCACTTACTTTCATTTCATAACATAGGATTACATAAGCAATATAATAAATATTATTATGGTGCTTACTCTTTTATCTACAAATACTTATTCAAGTTTGAAGTACATTCACGTACATTGCATATAGTCTAACATAATCTAACTTAAATACATAATCTGACAACCAACTAAACAAGTTGCGTAATATACGGAATAAAGCATATGCATTATTTTAATAAACCATTTCAAATGATTTAGAAAAGTAGCGGAATGTAGGCATGGAACAGAAAAGCAATTGTGTTTTTAGAAAAAAGCAAATTGGCTATTTTACAAGCTTAAATAAAAAAGTAATAGGTTTGGCCATGGAGTTTGGGAAAAAAGCAAATTGCTTTTTGGAACTTTCTTGTACGAGCTATTTCGAAGTAAAAAAAGAAATTGGAAATTTAATTGAATTTAACCAATGCATATTATTATCACATAATCACATTACATAGGTATAAATGCAACATTAATTTACGTTCTGGCTGATGTTCCATATATTGTCGTGTTAATAAATACGAATTGAATTGTTTAACTTGATAATTTAAAAGCACATCACAATCTAAAGCTTCGGCATGGTTCCATCTTATAAAGAGATTTTTCGGAAAGAGCGCGTCCCTTTTCCTCATTTTCAAAGACGTAGAATGAAGCTTGGACATCAACATGATCTTTTAGAAGACTTTCTTGAAATTCCCCTTTTTCCCAACTGAATTTCCCAACATAAAATCTGTTGCCAAAACCCATACGCTTCCGATATTCCAAAAAGTAAACAAAATCCTGATTCACACTCATGTAGTGACAGTTCACAACAATTTCATTCACTCGAATTTTAGCGTTACAAAGTTGCTTGGCATACGACATACGATACGGCATACGACTTGATAACCCATTAAAGTAAAGTTTCTCGAGGTCTAAGTAATTGTCATCGACCCAATTTATTGACGCAGATCCAAGTGCGAGTGTTTTGACGCTTTTGGGCATCCAAGGGAATTTCATTTCATTTTCAAGTACAGGAGATCCATATAAGTTCAAGCTCAAGTGAGTGAGTTGCGGACAATCGGTAAAATGAGCGAGGAATGAATAACCCGTTGTGGCAGTGACGTTTAAACATCGCAAGTTCTTTAACACAATCCGCTGGCTGCAGGTAACCGTAGTGCTTTCTCCTATGTTACTCATAGTGAGCTTTTCAATTGAGTTTGGCAAATGAAACAAGTCTACAGCAACAGCACCCGCATGATACAAGTCCAGTTTCCTTATGTTCATTTGACGGTTTAATGAATAAGGCAGAGAAAATGTCTTCATATGGTCTATAACCCATTGTGACGTTTTTCCATTCAAAATCTCACCGGAAGATAAAGTCAGTTGATCCAAAGAAACGTTTCCCCTTAAATCAACATGTCCTTCACAGCCCCAGTGTATTTTCTTTGCTTTAGAAAAATCCACTATATCGTTCATTAGAACACGATCCAATTTACGCTCCTCTTGATAAAAGGTGACGTTCAGCACCACTAATTCAATAGGGCTTATCTTTATTCCTCCTTCAAGAAAGATTCTGCAGTAGTCGAGTCTTAGTTCTTTAATATGCGCAAGAAGTTGTACCGGAATATTCACCTTGATTCCTGAGCTAGTAATTGATAATCTTGTCATGTATCTGGCATCCTTCTGTACCATTGGCGATCTTGATATCCAAGAAGTGAAATCAATATTTTTTGCAATATTTGCATCTTTGATTGTCAATGCTAATCCCAGGTCTTTTATGCTATTTTGCTGCTTTTCGAAAAACAGAGCTAATTCTTCAATTGTCCAGCAAACGTTTGACTCTCTCTTTTCAACATCCGCATATATGTAGAATGCACTGAAGAGAGTTGATGAGTTCTGAAAACGAGAATGAAAATCCTCCGGAAGACGAGATGGTCTTCTATCTTTATATTTACGAAAATTGATTCGTGCACGGTTCGCAAGAGCCAGTTTGCCACTGAAGCTCCATTCATGAGAAACAAGACGCGAGTTTTTGATATCTTCAAATTTCAAGAATTCCAGAACATTTCTGATCACCTGTATTTTAAAATAAAAACAATTATACATACATAGAGTTCGGAAATTTAGTGGTGAAAATAAATTAATGTAAGGAGATGCTAAAAATGAATTAAAATCAGTATAATCAATATACTTACGGGCCTAAGCTTCATTGGAGTAACCGGGTTCTGCTCCAATCCGTCCTCCATCGTAGCATCTCCTTTATTTAAGGGGTCCGCTTCCTGAGAAAGAAAATATTTAAGTTTCAAAATTGAACAACTCAAAATATTTGATTGTGTTGTCAATTTTGGTTTTAATATCCGCAAATAAAGAATAAAACTTAATTTTCCACAGTTACCAATGTTTCCGCTAATTGACTCGCTTCATTTTCACCCTCTTCCTTCGGAATGTCCATCTCGGAAATCTTTTGCTGCAGGAAAGTTACTAATTTAGAAGAATTATGTAACGACGAAAAGTGGGACAACGACAATATGGAACAATCAATGCGATCGTTATCAAAACTGGAATCGGAGTATGTTCGAATGTTCAATACTCCTTTGAAAAAAGAGTCTCACTCTCACTTATTTTTCTTGCTGTTTTACGTTTCGCGGTAGAATTAAATGTGCGGACTATAGTCTCATAGTATAATTTCATCCACTCTGTATTGTGATTGTGACCAGGCACGTATCCAGGGGGGTGGCTTTGGGGCTGAAGCCCCACCCAAATTCTTGAAAAAGAGGAAATTTTTCATCGAAAAATTTTTCGCGCGTCGCGCGATATAACACTTTTTGGAACATATTTTTCGTTAAGCCCCACCATGATAATTTTTCTGGATACGTGCCTGATTGTGACATCATATTCCCTGTTAAAACCGATTTTGCAAAAAAAGCTTCAGCCTCGTAAGGGTTATACTTACAGATGTAAAAAAATACTTGGAGGACCGCATAAATCTGTACTACAAAGTTACTCCTCGTTTTAGCGATACAAACACCTCTGGATTGGAGATAAAAAATCAATTGTGCGAGTCTTTGATCAACCTGTCACAAATAATTTTCTATCTCCATCCAGATGTGTTTGTATCGCTTAAACGAGGAGTAACTTTGTAGTACAGATTTATGCGGTCCTCCTAGTATTTTTTTTACATCTGTAAGTATAACCTATACGAGGCTGAAGCTGTTTTTGCAAAATCGGTTTTAACATGGAATATGATAGTCCCCAGTTGTCAGGCTGTTGTCAAGAATATCACAACCTTAAGCCCCATTTCCACCAACGGTTTATTCATGTTTATACGCGCTTAAGCAAAAGTTGACATACACTTAAGCATTTCCACCAAAATAAAATGTTCAAACATAATTGTTAGGCCAAAAATGTTTCAACAAAAATGTTCATCATGAAAATGGTGAGTATTTCCACCGCCACAAAAACTGCTTCAACAAAAGCACACATGCACGTATTTTGTGTTTATTGAACTATTTTCAAGAGTTGAAATATTTCAACTTCTCTAATATGTTTATGAGCATTTTATGATGCACTCTGCCCTACTGTTGACCGGAAATTTTCAAACTAGATTTTCACATTTTCATACACTGTGTATCCTACCGGAATTAATTCATCTGCAAATAAATAACTATACTATCGTTTTTTATTGCATTTTTCAAAAAGGAGACTTTTTAAATGATGTCAATTTAATTGCCGTCAACAGTACAAACGTTAATATTAAAATCATAATATAACATAATATAAATATAAATGATTCTTTCAAACAAGGTTACGACGATTCTAAGTTCAACAATAATAAAGTGAAAAAAACTTTTTGTGCAATTTTTGTACTACACTTTTGACTAAGCATTCCCTGGTGGAAATGGTTGGCCATAAACTGTTACTGTGAAAAGTGTAGAAGAATTTTTGTTCAGTCAGAAATGTATGAACAATGGTGATTAAACATTTGAGTGGAAACGAGGCTTTACTGAACCATCATGGGGTCAATTGCATTTGAGCCACAAAATTGTGGTTTGAGTACAGAAGAGATTGGAATTGAAATTGGCCGGAAGCTTAAAGAGTTCAAAATACTAAAGGAAAAAAGAAGGGAATGGAGAACACAATCTTATCAGCAAACTGGTAATATTTCTTTATAAGGAAAACTTTTCAATTAATATTCCTTTTATTTAAAAAAAATTGTGTATTCATTTACGAAGGAGGATTTATTAAAATGTGAATTAAATATTATAAAGTTTTAATTTGCAATATTGTATATCTTTAGCAATTATTCTGAAAGATATTGTGCTACCGGAAGTTACACGTTTTTTACAATGAAGAAATGAAGTTGATGACTCAAAATATAACATCTCCGAATCATTTTGAATTGGCGCACTTAGAACTGAAAAAACATTATCTCGAAACTGTAGAGACGACGTGCAGTGCAACTGATAATTTTAAATTTTATTTCAAGTAAATCAAAGATGCTTTGAATAAGTCTTTCGAATTTCGAATTTCACTCTACCAATAATCAGGTGAAGATT
Organism: Yoshiicerus persimilis; assembly: GCA_020352615.2. Taxonomy (NCBI): domain Eukaryota; kingdom Metazoa; phylum Arthropoda; class Collembola; order Entomobryomorpha; family Tomoceridae; genus Yoshiicerus; species Yoshiicerus persimilis. The sequence goes on from CM036941.2 coordinate 14,140,900, forward strand.
GAAAGGAAGCAATTGGAGCTGGAGCCCACAGAGATAAAGCTTGAACCTCCCAGAAAAAGTTGGAGTACCAAAAAATCGACTGCAGGGAATGGAAAAGAATTGGGCTGTGCAAGTGTTCCGACAAAGAAAGTATACGGTATAAAACCTGAAATTAATTTTTGCTTTTACTATTTGTATATTAACCATATATAATTACAGGTGGAAAGTTTTCAGTTTTGTTTCCCCTGATATTAATTCAAAATCTAATTCGAGAGTATTTTTTAATAACCATTTTTGCAATTTTATGATATCTGGAACTATTTTTAATTATAGATTCCTCAGGGATGAACTTTAACAAAGTGGGGTCCTTATGGGGAGTTTCTAGAACTGTGTCGTTGTCTCCCTTGTGGTTGGAAAAGCTTCTGGGTAATTTAAGTAGAGCAGAACAAGAAGTGGAAAACTACACATTTGCCATTATTGGGATTTTGAGAGACAGTAATTCTGGGAAATCATTTCTGATGAACGCCTTGGTTGAATATCTACGACGTGAAGAAAAGAACGATCACAAATGGGTCGACAATGAACAGGTGAAAAATCTTCCAGGATTTCGATTGCATGAACGTAGGAACCTCACCGATAACTTTTTTGAGGGGATTTACATGTGGCCACGACCGTTTATTCTGAAAAAGCCGTGACAATAATTCTGAAGAAAGTATTGCCATTCTACTGTTGGATATTAATATGAATAAAACTACTCCATAGGATTGGAAGTACTCATGAGTCTTCTTTGTTCAACGTTAATTTATAACAAAACTTCTTCAGAATGTCCCGATGCAAGTCAAAGCTGACGAAAATTGTCAGTCAGCTTAATATTGTACTTATAAAGGCGAAAATTATCATTTGTAGTGAAGTACCTGGCAGCAAAAAACTAATTTCTTTATTTTCAACAGATTTCAGAAATTCTGAAGATTCGAAGTGAAATATTAAAATCACCCGATAAGATCACCCGAAGGAAAATTTAACCCTATGGATTTTGTCTTCCAACATCTGACGGTCGTTTCTTAGGATGTAAAACTAAGGAGTGGGAAAGACAAGTCGCTGAAATACCTCTCGGCGGTCATGAACACGGAAAACAATATCCAATGGAAAGAGGAATTAGAGAAAATACCTAGTAAGACAGAGCTGCTTTCTACTAAAGCAACCCTTTGCAGAAAATGAAGACCCGGAATTTGATAAAACCTTTATTAGTCAGCTAAAAGTTCTAGCCAAAGATATGCTGACCATTGACGATCCTCCTTTGAAAACTCTGAAGAATGCATTCCAAATGTAGTAAGTGCTTGTAACGGGTTACCCCACTTGAAAACATTGAGAAATGTATTTCCGAAATGTTTTCGGTTTTGTAAAGTATAAATCATACGTTTTAGCCCAACCCCAACCTATTGTTGTTTAAAAGAGGGAGTGAAGAATGAAAATTTGTATACACGAATAAAATACTTACAGTTTCAGATTTTGTCCTACCTGCAAATTTTATTTTATCCCAAACTGTATTTTTACTCAAAAATCTGTATACCACTAAAATAATTCTATTACTAATTAAATGAGGTAAAAAAGAAAGTGTAATTTGTAATTTATTTGATGAAGTAAGTTTTTTTACTGCTACGAAGTATTAAAATTTATAGAATATTTCATAGTACTATATTATTAGTCAGTTATGCGTTTTATCAGTTCAACGGAATTTTAAATTCTTCGTTGAAAAAATAAAAAAAGAATCCTTGCAGATGAACAGATAAAAGGTGGAGAAATGGGAAAGACTGAAGAAGAAGGCTCTAGAGAAGAAAGCCAAGCGTGCACTTGGTTCCCATTTATTTACCCGACCATGGGTAGAATGTCCGTTTTAGATCAAACCAGAAATAAAATATCATTTTAAATAATAATTTTTGAAAACTCTCAAGCGATTTGGAGATAAATAATTTGAATAATTAATGAATATGTCCGAAATTTCAGATTTTATCCAGCCTTTAAATTTTATTTTAACCTAAAATGCATACTCCATGTATATTATATAGTCTATTGATAAAAATTCTACTAATTCCTAAATTTAGAAGCTCTTGCCAAGTTTAGGTTTTGGCTTCGCATAAATAAATAATACATTTATTAATTTTTGCACCATACCATTTATTGAAACTAAGCTAATTGCATAGTAGAAAGTGGCAGTTTTCAGTTACAACAATGTAAAAATGCACATCATAATAACATAACAACACGTAATGACAATTATTTCGGAGATTCAGGGTCTAATTCATAAGTAGTTGCATTATAAGGGACAAGCTTATGAAATGTCTGCAGAAATGACAAGTATTAGATGAAATATTAAGTAAAAGTATTAATTTTTGAAATGAGCGTAATCTTGCTAATCGAGAACTTATTGTTTAGTAGTCTTCACGCATTTTTTCTTCTTTATCAAACAGATCTTCGAATTGTTCTTTTGAAATGGCATTTCCAAATTTGTTGACGAAAATGTAAAAGTCGGACAATATATCAGTACAATTCTTCAGTGGATTCGACTTTTGCTTACAGTCATGATTGAGGGCAACAACAGTGGTTTGAAATGGTAGTTCCAAAATCTCCATTACAGTTTGATAGACGGAAGTGACTCCAACAAAGTATCGCAAATCCACAACTAGCTGTTCTCCGCTGAACTTCGAAAGAGCTGAATTTAATGAAGACAAGTCCCCTTTTTGTAGATGAAGCTTCTTCAGCCCAATAACATCAGCATCGCCTGAAAACTCGATATCTCCGTACACATATAGATTTCGAACTTTTTTAGGGACCGTTCCAATATCAACTTTACATGGATAAGTAACCAGCATTTCTGGTTTACGAAAGGTGAGCATCAAAGTTGTCAGAAATTCGCAATTCTCAAACTGTTCAATCCATGGCATTTGAAATCCATCAGCTCTCGTTGTACGATTCTGGTAGAATGATCTTTGTACGGTCAAATGTAAATGTTCCAATTCTGGAAGTTTGACTGGATGCGAGGATATAACTCTTGTATCTGCGGACCATCGTTCGTTTATTTTAAGTTTCCTGAGGTTTATTGGCAAAACAGCCAAATCGAGCAAAGCACCTTCGAATTCTAAATCGGGAAATTCCATTCCATGTGGTGTAGAAAATCCAATATTTCTTGCATACAACTTTTCTGTAATTTTCCACTTCGCATTTTCAAAATCCAGATTTAGACCACGGCCAAATAATTGAACCTCTTTAAGAGTTATGGGGTCCTTGAAGTGCAGTTTCAACAGGGGTTCTTGATCAAGGAAGCCTACACTATCAAGCGAAAGATATTTTAGTTGATCGAAATTTACGAACTCGTTCAAGTCTGCGTCTTCAAGTCCGTTTTGAACGACGTTGACGTACTTCAATGTTAACCCAACTGGATTGATTTTGATACCATTGACAATCCTTAGTTCGCAATCTTCCAAATCTAGGAAATCTGTTGACATCAATCTATCCGTAGAAATAGCAAATGGAGGATAGGTACGACCAATGTTCACTTTAGTCAAACCGGGTTCAATATATGGGTCCAAGTCAAGGTAACCCACGTTTTGAACGTTTAACCGGAGAGAGTAAATGGTCAACTCCTTTGTGTTTCTTTTAAGATTTTCCATGAGCTCGGCGAAGTCTTCCATAGCCCAATCCAAATTTCTTCCTACACCACGAGGTGCTAACACACTTGATAATTTTACTTTATTTAAATTGAGTTGTAATCCATGGCGGAAATTCCTATAGTCCTGTTGATATTGTTGAAGCGAATAGTGCGGCATCCCGAACGAAATCACGGACACCTTTTTTAGAACTGGAACAGCTACCTTATCCCACTGGCGACAAACAAGACGGAAACCTTTGATGTCTTCAAGCTTTGAAAATCCAAAAATGCAATCGAGGAACTAGAACAAACAATATAAATAATATATTTCACTAATAGACAACTTTAATCTTAAATTCTTGCAAATTGCAAGTCGCCCTAAACGAGGAAAGTACAGAAACTCGCGAATTACACATTAATATTTACTACATTTAATTACCAAGTCATTGCATACAAATGTCCGAATTAGATCGCCATTTGTTAAGTCTTGGTTTTGGTCATGGTCAGATGTACCAGTTGCCGTATCATTCTAAAAATAAACCGGACATAGTTACTTGCGATTCCTTGTAATTATGAAAAAACGATAATTAACATTTGTATTTCATAGTACGTTGACAAGAATTATTGCTTACATTTTCAGTAGACATTTTCCCAAGTGCTGATTGCCAATGCAATACGATAAACTACAGTAAAAACTGAAAATGTGTGATTATACTACTATTTCTTTTTGTGACAACAGATTTTCACTTTCGGTACACGGTAATTGCACGGTGAACTTGAAAATCTTCTTCTTTCCCGCTCAAAGACAAAGTTTTCCCAATATTAAGCAAAACACAAACCCCAAGATGCCTAGACAACGTATTTTCTCTACCTAGGTGATGCCATACTAATAAATATAATAGGAGTCGACCAATGTCATCTCAAGTTAGGGATTAGACCACAGTAAGGGATGAATAACAATTAAATAACAAATAGTCATTAGTAGAATAACTCAATCGTTGAAAGTGAAAGCGTTACATATTCATCCCCCATAATATTATACTCGTAGTAGAATGTTTTGCGAACACAGAACTTAGATTTGAACATTCAGAGACCACATGCAGTAATAATTATTAGTAAAAGACTGAAAAAGTCATGATAGAACAGAAGTTCATTTTCTAGAAAAATAAAATGTAGTGAAACATGTGTATGTAATTAAATAAATTATTTACAAATCAAGAAAGGGAAAAGTTCTTTGTATGAAGTTTACAAAAAGGAACAAAGCGAGTACGACTAAAAATAATCCAATAACTTTTAAAAATAATTAATTCTGACACCGAAACCTTCTGAAAATAACTGAAACAAATGCATTTTATTTTTGAATTAAATCCGTAATTTCAAGACAAAATATTTATACTTATAAATTAGGAAAATATAAAACTAGATCTACAGCAATGTCATGAAAAGTAACAAGATACCAAGTTCGAGTGAGTACTATATAATTAAAAATAAAAAATTAAATACGACCGTCGAGAATTCTTGCATCCCTAATTGGTTTGAGCAAAGCGGGCATCAGGGCATACCGAAGTTGCTTTAAGATTTTGGATTCAATGGTTTCCCCAGCCTGAACAAACTCGTACGTACCCCCAGCGTTTTGAGCAATGCCCGTCACAAGGTTTCTATCAACGTCAGCTCCAATTCCCAAAGAAAAGCTTCGAGAATGTTTCACTTTTGAAGCTACTAACCGTAAAACATCGTCCGGATTAGCCACCTAGAAACAATTCAAGTCAGCTAATAATTTACAGTTAGAAATAGTTTAAATAAGCAGTCCCTATCAGATAATGTGGATAATTGAATACCTGTCCATCAGTAACAGAAAAAATCTGAGTCAAATATCCTGGTTGTTGCCGTTGTTGATAAATGTATGTGAGAGGAGTGTAAATCTCCGTCCCACCACTTCCAGAAAGACCTGTAAAAATCGAAAACCATTTACAAATGGAAATTTAACAAACACACCATAAAATACAATTTTTTAGCATTGTATTCTTTTGTTTGAAAGATTTTAACATGAAATGAATCATAATATATTACTTGTATTTAATTGTCCTAAAGAATAATTGGTTTATCTCAATAAAATAATAACTTTACCTCTTTTTAATACAATTAGCTAATAAATATTTACCGTCTCAAGTATCATACTCCGAACTGATAATATACCTTTGCCTCAAGTTTTAATGCAATTTGCTAATGCTTTTGCTTTTTTATCTCAAGCAGAGTGAGGATTTTGTACATTTTGTACAGTATCACTTATACAGTAAATTCTATTTCAGGTCATGCACTAGAATTGATAATACTTGAATATGTACAAGCATAAATATTATAATAACTGTATCATGAAAACAAGTAATTGTAAAGGTATTTGTAATGCAAGCACTGTATTTAGGTTGTGACCTCAGTGTATATTAAGATGTAACGGTAAACATGTTGTGACAAATATTATTATGTAGAATCTAGTCGATTAATGATTTGCAGTGTATAGTCGTTACTCTCCAGCTTACCAGGTTTCTGTAGCACAAAAGTGAAAAGTTGAGTAACTCTTATTACATTAAAATAGCAGAAATATTTGTTATTGAATAAAGCATGGAGTACTTCTGTAATATGGAAAATCCATTAGAGCTGTGGGAAAAGTTATACTCGGAAAAAAATTGTGTTTGGTTAAAAGAAGAATACGACAAGCATCTTGTTTCTAACTTTGAACTAATGGTTAATTGTTCAAGGGAAGGTGAAACAAAGAAGCAATTGAAATTCTTTGTACCTCTTTGTGGAACAACAAAAGACCTGGAGTTTTTACTGGAGAAGGGTCACAATGTGTTTGGTGTGGAAGGTGTTCCCAAAGCTATTGAAATTCTAAACAAAAACCATGGATTTGAACTAAAATTGGAGTCTACAGAGAACGACACACCAGTCTACCTTTCAAAGAATGGGAAATTAAGAATTTTTAATGGGGATTTCCGAAAGTGTCCAATAGAAAAGTGGGGACCCTTTGATTGCATTTGGGATCGTGCATCTTTCGGCTCAATTGATCCTTGGCAGCGAAAAGACTACATGGAAATGATCAGAAAATCTGTAATGGCCAAGGATGGCAGCAAATGTAATGAAAATACAGTTTTACAAAGTAATCTTTATAATTCTTATTTAGTATTTTAATTATAAATGTTTCACTCAATTACTTGTTTTTCAGACGTGGACTTTAAATGTTTGCTGAGCACATTTAGCTACGAAAACGTAGTTCGAGAAGGACCACCTTACTCTATATCTCAAAGTATAATGGAGGAGCATTGGTGTAGCTGGGCTAGCGTTCAACGCTTGGAGGAAAAAAAGGTTGAGAAGAATATTGAAATTTTCCCTAAAACTAATACGAAGAATACGGACACATTGTCAAAGGAGTTCAGTGAAGTCTTGCACTTGATTACCACAAAATAGGATTGGAAGCATTTAATACGAACATCAGGTACTTTTATAAAATTGTAATTGACAAAAATGGTTGATTAACCAATTAACTATCTGAAAAGCCCATAAATAAACACCGGATTAATTACTCATTTAAAATAATAGTTGAAATTAAAGAGAGATTTACTAACGAGTTAAAATGAAATACTTTTTTAATTGGCATAACATTTTAGAAGGGTTGCCATTTCAGAATAAAGGTTACACACACATACATACAGGGTTCTTCTGTTACCGGAAGAACAGTAAGCAAAACTTGAGACAAAGGTCATATTATCAGTTATCATATTATCAGTTCGGAGAATGATACTTGAGACTGGAGAAACACTTATTAGCTAAATGCATTATTATTTAAGGTAAAGTGATTATTTTTCTAAAGGGAAACCGATTCTTTTTGAGGTGCATTTTTTGCCCCTTATAATATTATAAGTTGAGTATATTATAGTTAGGGTTGCTTACCAGAAACCCAAGCTTTTCCCTGCTGTAAAGTACTTTCGGAATACTTTACACTTTGTGGAAACTTTGGAGAATAAGAATCGCTGAATCTAATTACATTGAAATAGCAATCGGCAGGCAACGAGTGCAGGAAAAGCTACAAATAAAAAACTAAGTTATAATTTTGATAAATACTTCTATTGTCATATTTAAAATATTTTTTAAAGTTAAGTGCACTAAAAGTGTATATCATGTGCTTTACTTCATTACGTTAAATAGCTTACATTTACAGCAGACTTTGCTAATTCCATTTTTGCTCCAGCCATGGAACCCGAACAGTCCAACAAAAAAATAAATTCGAACTTTTGATCGTCCAGTTTAAGTGTTGGACGCAAAAAGGAGTTTCTAACAATTTCCATACCGTGTCCAGACATTTTCGCTATCTTTAATTATGTACTTTAGCCCTTAGATCTTTAGTTTAACGCCTAACCCAGAGGTTTGACAAGCTAATTATAATTAAAATTAAAGAATATTGACTAAAAATGAATAAACATTAAGTTTTATGAAAACCGCTCTACATTTGAGTGAACCGCGTTCTAATTCAAGGACAATTGGATTTGTTCCAATAAAATTGGAACATCACAGAGGACGCAAAGTTTACAATTGATCATGTCTAATGATGTAATGTAATGATTGATGATATATGAATATGAATTGCAATTAGCAGCTTTTATGCATATTTTTACCCTTTTTTCTTTAAAAGAGTCATGCAAAATTAATTGAAAAAGGTTGTTAATTCAACGCAATAAATGATAATCAGGTTAATGAAAATGCAGGCAATGAAAGTACTAAATGTTAATAGAATTCAATCACAAAATTTATTAAAGCAGAACAATCAATTAATTAGTTGAAGTAACTTTTTTCACATTAACACAAAAAAACCTTGACACCTTGAGTACACTACATTATAATTAATTGGGGTATTCTAATCTAGTAGTGAAATTCACATTAAATATAGGTATTAAATTGAATTCGGATTCATGGCTAGCTAGGTTCGAAGTGAAACTCAAACACTGAACTCAGCCATAATAAGAAAAAATTAATTGCTAACTCTCTCGCTTAAATCATCACAACGCCAAGGTTAAAATTAATTCGGAACACGGCATAATTAATTACTAGCTAATTGCACAATAATTTCAGTATCATAATCATTTTTCGTCGTTTAGTCAATCCTCCGCTACTTAAGTCGAATTTCCCTTTAAATTCAAACAAAAAATCAAGTCAATTAGTTTACTTTGAAATGCAGTTCATGGAATTCATAAAATGAACATAATTATTAAGAAGTTTAGATTTAACGAAGAGTACCTCAGCCAGTATTTTTTGAATAGCCTCCTCGGTGATTCTCCACTTATCAATCTTGAGATCACACGATTTTCCATTACTAGTACAAATGGCAGTTACTATAAGAATACCTTGATCATTATAATCCATATTGACTTTAATTTCTTCTGTGCCCTTTTTAGCAGGAGGAATTCCACCCAAGGTAAATTCTCCAAGCGGTGTATTTTCAATAGCTATTTTTTTCTCGCCTTGGAAAATAGCAATTCGAACGGATTCTTGCATATCACGAGCTGTTGTGTAACTTTCTTCTTTTTTGCAAGGAATACGGTCATCTTTGTGAATTATTACTGAATGACCTCCTCCTAGAACTTCAATTCCCATGGAATGCGGTGCAGTGTCCAAAATATTGTTGAAGTCTTTGGATCCCTTGGCGATTTCTCCATTCCAAATAGCAGCATGGACAGCGGCACCAACTGCTACAGCTTCATCCGGGTTAATTGTCTTGTTAAGAGCTTTTCCATTAAAGAAATCTGTAAGAAGTTGTTGAATCTTGGGAATTCTGGTTGATCCTCCCACTAAAACAATATCATCGATTTGATTTTTGGTTTTTCCAGCAGAGTGCAATACTCGTTCAACAATTTCGATTGTTTTTTCGAATAATTCTTTATTCATCGTTTCAAATTCATCACGGCTGACTTCGATATTCATATCATGTCCATCTTCCAAGCTATCCACGACAACATTTACTTTTTTCGCGGCAGCCATGTCTATTTTTCTTCTTTCGCTTTCATTTCTGACACGGCGCATCGCTTTTTGACATTTTCTTTTAGTAACCGCATTAGGCGAATCCTTTCCATCCAAAATGTCCACACCAACATCAGCTTGAAATTCCAAGGCGCAATGTTCCATTAAATTGTTGTCAAAGTCTTCCCCTCCCAAATGAGTGTCTCCGTCTTTCGCCTTAACTTCAATTTCACCTTTCCGCATTTCCAAAACAGCAACATCAAAAGTCCCACCTCCTAAATCGTAAATGAAAACGTTCCGATTTTCATTGTCCATGTGCTGGAGCTTATAAGCAATTGCAGCTGCTGTTGGTTCGTCGATAATTTTCACTGGGTCAAGTCCAGCAATGCGAGCAGCGTCAATAGTGGCCTCACGTTGTCCATTAGTGAAATAAGCTGGAACAGTTATAACCGCTTTTGAAATTGTAATTCCTCCCAAGAAACTTTCGGCTATTGAACGCATTTCTTGAAGAACTTTTGCGGAGATTTGTTCAGGAAAATATGTTCGCCCTTCTGCTTCGATTTTGGCAACTCCATTTTCTTCAACAACTTTGAAAGGCCATAATTTAATGTCTTCTTGCAACTTTGTATCATCCATGCGTCTTCCGATGATTCTTTTCGCATCAAAAATTGTATTCTCAGGGTTTTCGTGAGCTTGGTTCTTTGCCGCTTCCCCAATTATTTCCACGCCACCCTTAAAAGCCACGTAACTTGGTGTAGTATTCTTTCCTTCTTTGTTTGGAATGATTTTCACATTTCCTTTATAGTAAACTGCGACACAGGAATAAGTTGTACCCAAATCAATTCCGATTGCAGGATCAGTAGGAACGTTCATATTGTTAGATTCTTCATACTGTTTGTACGTGACCGTGAGACTCGCTTCCAAATCTTCTATTTGAAGTTCGGTCAACGGTGCGGCTGCAGAACAACGATCTATGGATTTCTTGGAAACTCTCAGATGCAGTTCTTCCAAATCCTTTGGACGCATGAAAACTGTGTTGGAGTAATGTTTCTTCATTTCTTCGTGATAATACTTTCTTGCGTCCATCAAAGCTTTTTCTGTGCCGACGGCCTGTTCTTCTGCCTTTAGTTGATACAATTCCAAAATCTCTTCGAAACTTTCCTCGACTTGCTGTTCAATACTTTCTATGTATGTTTCCAAAAACTCTTCGTCAGTTTTAATTGGGCATTTGTCTCTGAAAGATGTTTTTGCTTTATTCAAAGCATCCAAATGGAATTCTTTTAACTTTTCTTCATTTCTTGCCTTTTCCAATTGAGTTTTCATCTGTGCTTGGTATTCCTTCAGACATTCTGTGACATCATTTAATGATTTTTGTTCCAAATTAGATTTCTTTAATTCATTTTGTTCCAGTGTCTTTTCAAACAGGCTTTCGATTTCTTCCTCCATTTTTTCAAGCATTTCCTCGTCTTTCTCTTCGATATTTTTCCCAAGCTTTGGAGAAATGTTGTAATGCTTCAAGGCAGCTTTGATAGACTTTTCATTGTGAGCCTTTAAATCATTTTCATCGTGGTATTCCTTCGTTCTAATGAAAGAGTTCATTTCTTCGGTATACAACTTTAAAGCCTCTGCGTAGGCCTTTTCAAAACTTGCTTCATTCTCTTTAAGTTTCATTTGATATTTCCCTAAAATATCTTTTTCGAAAGTTGTTGTCAATTTTTCTTTTAAATTCTGGCCTAACTCTATCATAACTACATTAGCAGAAGAATATCCGTGGTTATCTTCATAGTTTTCTATCGCCTCTTTTGAATATTCTTCTTGTTTCTCCAAAAGTTCGTCCTCATTTTCAGCGTTATCTACATCCAGAGATAATTTTTGTTTAAATTGTTCCACCAGATCCGAAATTAATTTTTCTGCTTTGAGTTTCTTTTGCTCTTGAGCCTTCAAATAGGTTGTAATTACTTCCTCTTTTCTATTTTCGAGACTTTCTTCCAAATTCTTTTTGTATGTTCCAATGAAACTCTTATCTCCTTTTTTATCAGCAGTTTTAAAGTTGTCAAGTGATTTCTTTAAGGTATCTTTGTGAATTTCTTGAAGTCCATCCATTTCTAAGGTTTCATCGTTCTCAAACTTGCTATTTAACTCCTCGAGATGTTCGACGATGATATTTTCCACGACTTGAGTCATAAAAGCTTCAGCTTCGGCCCTCTTTAGTTTATTGCTCGTCTGGAAGTTTCCTTGTTCTTCTTGTAACTTTTTCTTTAAAGCCGACGCAAGTTTTTCCAATTCATGTTCCTCCTCTTCGATCTTTTCCTGGAATTCTTCAACAACTTTAGTAATGAAAGTTTCAGACATGCCAGCTAATTTCTTGTCGTCGAAGAAATCATCAGAAAATTCATCTTCCATTTGAGATTTGTAGCTGTTGATTCCATCTTCCTCCGCTTTTGCTATTTCTCTCTCCCTTTTGTTTTTATTTAGAGCTTGGAGATTTTTGAATTCCTTGGTGATGTCTTCTTGCAAAACTTCTTCAAATTGGGTCACCATCTCATCACTCCCGATTTTCTTTTCCTTTTTAAAGGCATCCAAAGCTTTCTTTTCGGATTCTTTATGAAAAGACGACATATTCTTATCCGTAAAAAAGTTATGTCCTCTTTGCTTTTTCTTCATATGCTCCAAATAAACTTTCTTTGCTTTCTGAACAAGACTCTGAATCCTTAATTGCGCAGTAGCATGAAAAATAGAGACAGGTTCAGGAAGTTCATCTCCGTTAAAAATCTCTACGTACTTGTCAAAGTAATTGAGAAAATCTTGACCTTTGAATTCGACTCCAAATACAGTTTTCTTTGGAATTTCGTCGGGATTCAGGAACTCTGTAACAAATTGTTCTATTTTCTTCGCGAAATTGTTAGTTAATTGAGAAATTGCTCCACTGAAATCTTTTTCCTTTGCCTTTTCACCAGGATCAGGCATCAAGAAGCATTCTATCATTTCGAAACAATTTTTAATTGATTTCCGAACCCTTTGAGCTTGCTCAGGTTGGTCTGGTTTTATCTTCAACTTTTCTTCCAGGAATTGTGACCCTCCCTTCGAGCCGTATGGAAATTGGGATACCATTCTCCAGTCACGGATCAAAAACATTAGTTTCTGGAAAGGTCTTTGTTCTTCCATACCACTTTGCTGCATAGCTTGCATACCGTACTGCATATACGAATCCAAGGTGTTCAAAACATCTTCCTGGACATTTGCAAAACAGTTAAAGATGGTGCAAGACGAAATAAGCATGCTCAGACCGACAATTGTGGACCATTCCCGTTCCGTTGTATATTCGTCGAAAGTTCCTTGAGTATCCATAAGAAGAATTGCGAATTTCTCCCCGTCTGACTCAACAATGAAAGGTTCACTCCATAACCACATTCCCGAGGTCTCAGGATTGATTCCGTCACGCCACTTAAACCCGATGAGAGATGCTTTGACGTTGTCCCACCCCATCCAGTCCGTTTCATCAATTTTCAAAGCTTCCAGGTAGCGGATCATAAAGCTAAGCAAAAAGGATTTCCCTTGACGACTAGCACCCGTTATAGACACGAAAGCTATTGGCAAATCTTCAACTGGCTTCAAAATAGATTCCAAATTATCCCGGTTGAGAACTAATTCCTTTTTGTTGCCATCGATGGTTTTGAAATCGATGATTTGCAATGGCTTTCCTGTTTTCATCTTTACTTCCTCCATCTTCAATCCTGATTTTAAAGCAAATCGTATTATTACAAAATTAATAACTCAAGTGTGTATCACATATTATTTTTTTAATATTGTCATTTTGTGTTCCATTTGTAGTCAATATTTTTGCTTAATGCTCTGTTTCCTGTTTATATTAGGAAAGCATAAAATCTCAGGTAAACCTGAATTTATTTAATGTGCTGAAAAATATTAATCATACATTTACTTTTTGCACCGGTCATTAGTATGAGTTGCATAAACATACCGTTTCATTTCATGAATTATTATGTGCAGAATGAGGTGACCTCAAAAGTGCTTAGCCACAGGAAGTCTCCACTTGAGTTTCAGTGATATAAAATATATTGCAAACAGAATGCAGAATAATCTAAATAATGTACATGTACTTTGGATTGGATGTGTTGATGGCTATTGCTATTTGACGCATTTAGCAAACACAGAAAAGACATTTTGAGTTTTAGTGCAAATAAAAAACATGTCGTCATTAATGCTTGCAATTTTTAATATGCTAATTGCAACATAAAAAGTTTCTGGAAAACCGAGCTGAGCTCATTTGACTCATCACTCGACTCATCCATCAATCTACATGATATAACTGACATACCGGTCAATCATCATGATCAATGATCAATAAAGATTTTAACTTACAAACTGTGCATTCTATCTGTGCAAACCATTTTCAATATCATTTGCCTTCCGTGGCGTATTTTTAATTACTTCTAATGCAATGCATAATTATTTCACTGTTTACTTTGATTAGCAGCTTTAATTTTATAGTCATTGTAAAGTACAATCTAAAATAACCCTTTACGAGACGTAATCGTAAGTATACTTGAGCATTGTCTAGCCAGGCCAGAGAGGTAATAAAATCAAGAACATAAATGACAATCCACTTATGAATGCAAAAATGTACGAAATATATTTATACTATATACATTGCAATTACTTCTCTCTGATTGAGTTTGAATATGTTTTTGAGTACGTGTGTGGAGTGGAGTGTAGTTAATGGGGTGTATAATGAGCACAAAAATGTACAGAAATAAACATATAAAAGTTAGTTGTATTAAATAGTCCGTGCAATTTGCAACTATGCATAATTCAAAGAAAAACAATATAAACTCATATGACTCACCGACAGCAATTTATTCCCCGCTGACAATTCTCCAATCTTATCTGTCTGAAGTCTGAACGGAACGGATGTTTGCTCTCTGCTTACTGTTATCCGACGCAAACCTAAACTGGACTAAACATAACAAAATCATTATTCATTATGCTATTATAATATTGTATTTACTTGTATTTACAACACTAATAAAAGTAAACCTAATTAATGCACAGTAGATTGTGCAAATATATTTCTCATGGGTTAACATGTTAAAATTGCAAATTACATGTAGTTAGGTATAATAGTTATAATAAAATAAATCCAGCTGGCCTGGACCGTAGGATATCCTTTGACTCCAATATATGGTGTTCCTTTTAGGTATTTACAAATGGGGAAAATTAAAATGTGCCTCAAAAATAATCGGTTTACCTCAATAAAACTAATCACTTTATCTCATATTAGCCAATAAATATTTATCTAGTCTCAAGTAGCATTACTCCGAACTGATAAGTGACAATATGCCTTTGCCTCAAGTTTTAGTGTAATTTGCTAATGTTTTAGTAAATTGTGCTCAAGTATAGTGAGGATTTTGTACTCTACTTGAGGAAAATGTACTAAAAGATTAGCAAATTGCATTAAAACTTGAGGCAAACGTATATTATCACTTCGGAGTAATGATACTTGGGACTGGATAAATATTTATTACCTAAATGTATTTATATGAGGCATGAGGTAAACCGATTATTTTTGAGGTACACTGAAATGCAAACCTTTATACAAAGGCTTACTAATATCCTAATTTTTAGCTTGGCTGAATTTAGGCAGCGGGTACAAGAGGCAACGTTGCCCCCGTTGCCTCAGTATTCGTTGCCTCCGTGGCCTCCGTTGCCTCTACTGTCGGCCACTTCATCTCTAAGGTATTACGTCAACAATTGATCAATTTGAAATTCAGTTGATGTGGTTTGGGTTAAGGGTAGGAGGTTAGCAATAATTACCATGCACAACGTAACGCGTATTTACGAACCTAATCTAATAAAAACATTCCTACATTGAGTTTTCATTATTTTTATTAGGTTAGGTTCGTAAATACGTTTGTATTGGCACTGAGGCAACTGTAATAGCTTAGAAGTGAAGTGGCTGACAGTGGAGGCAACGGAGGCCACGGGGGCAACGAAAACTGGGGCAACGGAGGCAACGTTGCCTCTTGTACCCGCTGCCTAAATTCAGCCTTTAGCTTTAGTAGTGCGAACATTGCACAGAGAAGAGTATCAAAAATAATGAGGCCGTTACTTTCAATAGTACAAAGTATTACACTACATTAAGAATGTAGTATTACACTACATTTAACTTTAATTAGCATCTCTAGTACCTATTAATGCGAAGTAACTAATTAGAAAGTAAATACTCTACTGCACCCAATTAATGGATTATTATATTAATTAATTATATAATAGTTTGGGGTTTGACGGTGTAAAAAATTAAAACTCACAAAGTCCCCCCAGGGAAGTAGGTCAACTAAACAAGAACACCTTAATAGGTTAACCTCTCCTCTTCTATACTGGACTTCTTTAATGCGATGTAATACTCCGGCACACTGCGAAAGAAAAGGGAAACCAACAATATTTTTGATTAACTTCCACAATTGCTAATAATTGCTCCTTGTATTTCGTATATATGAAACACATGTCATGAGTATGTTTTATAACGTCAAAATTACTCCAAGAGGTAAAAAAATTTAATTAACTGAACTACCAAAACTGGATCTGTATTCAATTGGAAGAGTGGGCACAAATGACAGCAGCAGAAATGAAGACACAAAGAAGACAACGACACCAGTAAACCACTAAAACAGTATTTAAAAGACAACGGCTGACAGAACTCGGAGTGAGAGATCAAGAAATGTGACAGGTCACAAAAGAAGATCGAGATCAAGAGAGTATACGCAATAGGCGCCCAAAGTTTACCACACGGTTGATGTTATTGCTTCTGCGTCGCTCTGCAGAATAGGTTCAAATGAGGAATGAGTGAGGGAACGTACACATATTACGAAGAAAGTGCTAGGGAAAAATGAGTATCTAAAAAATTGGTACTGTGCTTATAAAATAATTACAATAGACAGATGACTAGATAAATTTAATAAATCAAAATAAAGAAAATCATAATGCCTTTACAGCCTTCGTAATTTATACCTAACACGTGTTATCCCTATACTAACATATAAACTAACGACTAAAAACATTACTTTTAGAGAAACTTAAGGCTGAGTCTACACATTTACATTGCAAATCTAAATTCCATATAACTCATATATTTGACCGAATTTGAATTAGATGTGGCTACTTATAAATTCTCCAACTCTTGACCGAGGGACCACAGGGCTTCAAAATTTTAAATACCTTAAAATATAACTTTTATTTCAATTTGAAAAGTTAAAATCACAAAAATTTGTTCCTATCCTTATAACATGGTGAGACAGATAAAACATGATGGTTATTGTAATTGAAGATATATTTTCAAAAAACAAAGGCTGTGGTCCCTACATATTTTTGTCCTCTTTTCGAATTTGTAAATCATGATCCTCCAAAGTTTCAAAAAATCCTCAAATATGGATTTTTGAAAATTACATTGAAAATCGAAGCCAATGAGGATTATTACTCAATGACTTTGGGATTTCGGGGAAACCTGAAATGAGTCTTAATTGTACAGAATATGATGGAATGAAATGAGTAAATAAATAAAGCATACACAGCTGCTTTTTGTTTACTATTGTTTGCAATTGTGGCAGACACACTTTATGATTATCTTTCATTCAAGGTCATTTCTTCATCACAGAATTTAGAATACGCTCTCTTGGTGTAGACTCAGCCTTAAGATAGCATCTAATCTAGCATGCTTTCATGCAACCCCAAATAATTTTAGCTTACAATAATAAATATTTTAACTTTAAATTAATGACGTACTGAATGACAGTTCTATATTTAAGGAAGCATTAATTTCATTTGAATAATTAAGCCAGTAGCAATTTTGATCTGAATCAGAAAAATTCCTAATAAAGTCGATATTATATTTTGCCGCATTAGTATTGCAATAGCTTTTTAGTTCATATTGAATTAAATACATACCAATTTTTAATTTTATTATTTCCAAGAGCAATTATAGGACATTTACGTAGATGACATAGAGGAAACTACTTCTTTAGTTTAGGGCATAACATGTATGAATCGTTGGGCTTTCCATGACTTCCGTTTTACGAACAAAGGGGAAATGTCAACCTCCCAATGTAGTACATAATTTATGAAGATTCTCCAGCAAAAGTCAGCCCAGCCGGCTTCACATTCACATTCACAACCCATTTATCACGCGGTCTCCACATTCGCAATTTCGCAAATCATTCGCATGGACTCTTTCTATCTTGCATTATTTACTTCTTTTGCGGATTTGTTTACATTTCCTGGATTACTTGCCTAACAGATATTCAATTGACAGTTACTAATTCGTCAGTTCATCTGAGAATTTTAGTGAAAATCCAATCTAGTCGTCATTTTTCTTGTGTTCAAAAGGTTTATTCTATTCACATCTACATACATCTTGCTAAACTGTAAACTGAAGTACCATCAAACAGATCCAAAGACACTTACTGAGGAAATTCAAAAGTCGTAAGTTTATTTATTGGAATATTAACAAAAACTATATAAAATGTATTGCAGTTTGCAAATAATTCTAATTTAAATTTAAGTAATCGTGGTTTTTAAAAAGAGTGCAGAATTCGTAAAAATCGTAGAAAATTCAAATTCTACTGAAAAGAAAATATTTAAGTAGGAAACATACTAATGTTTCTTACCCTTGCTTTTTGGCATTCAAGAAACTTTGGTGGTGTCATTGCATTAATTTTTATTTATACATTATTGATTATCATTTTTCATAATTTATATCACTTCATAAAAGAATTCCTAATTGAAGAAATCATTTTTCATATTTTTCTATGAATTTTCTGTAAAATAGCCAAGACGTGTAAGGCAAATTATTTACAGATGTATTAGTTATTTCTCATCCGCAGTCCTCTTCTAATTTTTTTGTTAATTTCAGTTTTCTTGAGCGCATAGAAATACTGAAATTAATGTTCCATTAGTTCGTCAAAAAGCATCAATTAGGTAGTCATATTTTGCATGGAAAATTTCCACCGAGGTGCCCAAGTTATTGCAGGAGCCAGCGCACGGTATTAAATTATTATATAACAGGAAGCAGCATTCCATTCAAACACCACAGTTACTTTTTTGTTCTGTAATTAAAAGATTATAATTAGGGATAAAATACGATTTTAGAAAGAAGACAATGGAAGTGAACTGTCTCTATACTAATTATAATCCTGCAAAGCGAGCAAAAGAAATAACTGATAAACTTGAACGTGAGCTCCAAGCAGTGGCTCGGAGCAGACGAGAAGCTGAGAAGAAAACTCCACAGGAGAACAAAGGAGGTGGTAAGAAAGCTAAAATTTATTAAAATACTGATTATTATTAGTGATTATTATTCACTTATCTCCAACTGCATATAATTCATTAATTTGTAAAACATTTAGATGCAGCGATGCTTTTCGTGGAAGACATGAAGGAAAAGGCCATCAAAATAAAAGAGGAGGTTGATACTCTTAAAGGAGAGTGCATTACATTTGCTAATCGCACTTTATACGCGAAATCAGTCGATTACCTAACAAAACTAGACGAAATTGATGTCACTGGACGGGAAGAAATTCGCAAGAAGAGAAAGGAAATTTTGGATATGCTAAATGAAATTACTGAGGAGCTCAACAGAAAAACCCACAAGGATGGCAAACCATGTCCCAAATGCGAAGTGCAAAACATCTAACGTTCTAATTGTTCTGATATCTTATTTTGTATTTCATTAATTATTTTCGGTTATTCGGTAAAGTAATTTTTTCAAATAACATGGTTTTTGACATAATGTATCTTTGTCTTATTTGCCCTTTGTATGAGTTTAATTGTACCTAGGTATGTATAAATACGTGTAATGCTGAGTAATAACTTTTACTGTCCACGTCAAATAATGGAATTAGAATTGTACTGTAAATAAAATAAAGATTTTAATAGATGTCAATGATTTTTGATCTTTAAAAAATGCCATAAAATTGTTCACATAAAGGATCATATAGAGCATTAGTGGTATTTGGTGTATTGACTCGTGAAAAGATTGAGTAGATAGATAAGATTATCAGATAAGCATTATTATTGTCAATTTTGCATAACTTTTGAGCACAGCGCCTAAAAGAAAGAGACCAGCTCTAAGAACTGGACAAGGTGACAGTATTAACAGTAATAAAGAGTATTTTTTGAATTTATAGGTTGTTTTGTGATAACAATAATGGATTTCATCCAAGTGGGATATGTCCGGGGAGCCGAGCATGTGTCATTGTCTCCTATGTGGTTGGAAAGGCTTATGAATAATTTAAGCAGACCAGAACCAGAAATGGAAAACTACAAATTTGCAATTGTCGGGATTTTGGGAGACAGTAATTCTGGGAAGTCATTTCTGATGAATGCCTTGGCGGAATATCTAAGACGTGAAGAAAAAAACGATCACAAATGGATTGACAATGAACAGGTGAAAAATCTTCCGGGATTTGCTTTGCATGAACGTAGAAACCTCAACGACAACTTTTTTGAGGGGATTTACATGTGGCCAAGACCTTTCATTCTGAAAAAACCATGTGACGATAATTATGAAGAAAGTATTGCCATTCTGCTGTTGGATATAAATATGAATAAAATTAGTCCAGGATTGGAAGTACTCATGAGTCTTTTGTGTACAACGTTAATTTATAACAAAACTTCTGCAGAATGTCCTGACGTAAGTCAGAAATCGAAAGTTTTTATTTTACTAATTTCATCCGCTAGGCATTTAACTTGTATATGTACACATTAAAGTATCGTTAGTCTTTATTTTTAAACAGATATCAAGAATCCTGAAGATCCGAAGTGAAATATTAAAGTTCAAAGAACCCTGGGGAAAACTTCATCCTGAAGACATTGTCTTCCGACATCTGATGGTCGTTTTTAGGGATTCTAAACAAAAATGTGGAAAAGACAAGTCGCTGAACTATCTTTCGGGAGTCATGAATATGGAACAAAATATCCAATGGAAAGAGGAATTGAAGAAAATGCCTAGTAAAAGCTGCTTTATACTAAAACCTCCCTTTGAAAATGGAAATCTTGAATTCGATAAAACTTTTATTAGTCAGTTAAAAGTTCTAGCCAAAGACATGCTGACTGTTGACGATCTTCCTTTAAAAACTCTGAAGAATGTTGCGATGTCCTTAAAAGCATTCATGTCAGATACTGTATTTATGGATATGTTCATTCCACAAATAGTAACTGCCTTTACTAAGGTACCCTACCAGGAAACAAACTTTGATCACGCTATGGAAGTCGACGAAACTGAAACGCCAAGAAGTGTTCCTAATGGCGATGAAGATATCAAAACGGAAATCGAAATAGAAGATCATGAAATGGAAGATCTTTCGGAAACCTCTGAAGAACTTACCCATAAAAACCTTCCCACCTTACCTGTGGTGCATTTACAAAAAACCAAACTTGAAGAACAGGTATGCATAGAATTAAGCAAGAATTTTCCAAACAATTCCATCCCTAAACCGGACGAAAATCAAAACCCTAAGAGAACACATGTAGCATTCAACAAAGACGAAATATGTTCTGATTTCGAACGAAGAATCGAAAATATTTTGCTAGACGTTGAGAAGCAATTAGAATCTAATTTGTTTTCTGAATCTAAGCAATGCAAACCAATTGAAGAAATCATTGACAATATTCGTGCAAAGGCAATAATAAAAGTAGAAAATTTGTTTGAAGAACACAAAGTCAGCACTCCAAGTGAAAGGTTAAGGCACACCGAACAAAGACTTGACGCGATAATTAACGGGAAGAAGAAAATTTGGCTGACGCAAAATTCAGAAAAAAGAAACACTAACACTGCGTCACATATTGATCTTCCGATTTCAGCAGAGAATTTACGCAACGATTCTGAAATTACAAGTGAATATTCTAACTATGTAGCTGAAGCTCTCAAAAAATATTCTAAAAGAATGGTCGATTTTCTTTCTTCTGGGGAACATACCAACGAAAACGCGAAACAATTCTATGACGAATTAGCAGCAGCAATTATCACTGAAGTTCATACAAATTGGGTTGGAAAGGTAACTGTTGATGATGATGCGAATGATGAAATACTGCGGAAGTTGGAAGAATCCTGCAAGTCTGATGTTGACAGGTATGAACGTATTCAGAATGCAGTTGAAAAAACATGGAAATGTTTTGATAAAAGTTTTGCAAAAGAATGCACCAATTTTGTTAAATCTGGAGACTTTATTAGAAAAGAAGTCAACTCGGTGTTTGATGACCTTCTAATTAAATCATTACCTTTGACGTTGCCTTATTATGATAAGCAAGATGTCATCATAAAAGTCAAGAACTTACCTGAAACCAGAAAATGTATTCAACGGTTGAAGAATGTACAAACATCCATGAAAAAGTTTGCATCTGAGATGAAAAGAAACTTTCAGTTGTACAATTTCTTTGAAGAGGAACAATTTGGTAAGATTTTGCAAGAAACAGAATTGAAAATAACCAAAGACCAAAATCTGGATGATGTCGAAATTAAAGTCTATAATTCTGTACTCCCAGTCATCAAAAACGAATGCAAAACAATTAATAGAAACATCATTAAAAATGAAAAGGCCATACTTGAAAATACTTTGATTTCAAGAATTAAAAATGTTTACAATGAAGAAATGAAATTGCTGACCCAGAAAAGAGTAGTACCAAAGGAACTTAAATTAGCCCACGAAAATCTGAAGAAGGAATGCACCGAAGCTGTGAAAAGAGCCTGTAATTACAACGACCGCAATTATCGCCAACTCAATGCTGCATTTACAAAATTAGGTAACGCGTTGGAAAAGGAATTTGAATTTCACAAAGACAACAATGAGATGAAGATCCAAAAATCTATGACTAAGGTAAACTTAATGGTGAAGAAAGCACATGGCAATTATATTTCTTTAATGGAAAGCAAAACAAGTCAGAAAATTATGAGTCAGCGAGAAATAGAGCAATCGCATAAAGAAAGCTTAGCAGAAGCTTCTGTAGTTTTAAAAAAGGAGTTAGGGTCCCTCGATGTCGACGAAGACTCTAAAATCCATATAAAAAATTTAGAACTTCAGACGAAACACAATTTCGAATTTTTCGTTGAAGAAAATCAAAAACGAACTCGTGCAGAAGAAGAGAAAAAAGAATTGGAAAAAAGGGAAAAATTAAAGCAAGAGGCTCTAGAGAAAAGAAAGGTGGTCAAGGAACGCCGAGATACACATGGAAAAAGTAATGGCAATGCTGACACACCAATACAAAAACCTGTAAGTCCAGTTCCAGAAAGGTCTACAACCCGTCATTTAAATATGGATAATTTCTCCAGAGATAAGGCTTCGAATTCCAAGACAATCGCCATAGAATTCGGTATGAAAACCGTAAAATGTGGAATTGTGATGGATGGAAAATTAACTATCATTCCTGATCAATGGGGACACGAAGAATTTCCCAACATTATTGCGATTACAAATGAAGACGAAATTTTGATTGGGCATGAAGTTTCAGCTTTACGGCAATCTGAATATAAGTTCGTTTGCCAAATGGTTAATATATTTTTTGCTCCATTAGATGAGTTGCCACATCAAATGATATCGTTTTGCGGCAGGGATGTTTTGATCCAAAAGGAACTGCTTTGTGGATTAATTTTATCAAGAATCAAGTCTGATGCTGAGACATTTCTTAATGCATCAGTGGATTCAATTGTCCTGACCGTTCCACTTTGCTACAACAGTTCACAAAGAAAAGCAGCCAAAGATGCAGCCATAATCGGCGGTTTTTCTACAGTTCATTTGATAACCGAACCAACAGCAGTAGCTTTGGCGTACGCTCAGCATTCATCAAGAATTAATTCTAACAATCATTTCCTTGTTGTCGTGGCCGACAGTGACTATGCAATACTTGATATTGCTGTATACCACTACACCAAAGGCAAAGTCAAAATGGTGAAATGCGCAGGATATCTTCACCACGATGTTCCAAATTTTGCGAAAAAATGTTTGAAAGAAGCGACGAACAAGCTTAAAAACATTCTTTTAGGAGAATCCGAAAAAGAAGTTGTTCATTCTTATTTAAAACAATGTGTTGAACACAAGGACATTAAAGAATTTTCTTTAGTTTCACAGGAGGGCCAAGTCAAGTCCAACATTTTGAAAATGGTAAATGAATTGTGCAAAGATGCTAGACCAGCAACACAACCGAACGGAGACGTAGCAATATTAATGGGGGCAGCTATTTTTGCAGAATTGAGGAATGACAAAGAGAAGGGATCCAAACCATATACTAGTGATCTACTGCCATATAGATTTGAATGTCTGAAGGAGGAAGCGTACTCTCCGTCGACGAAAACTATATTTTCAAGACAGGAATCACTTCCCGTAACTGAACGACCTCAGTCATTTCCTTTTGATTCCAGTCAATGTTTAAAGTACAGAATTTACGAAACTGGAAATGTAATTGATTTCTTCACGGGAGATTTAGTTGTTCCCATTACATCGCCAGCGGGCCACAAAAGGAAAGGAGCAATCAATTTTTTTATAAACTCTGAAGGAATTTTTAGAGTCTCTGCAAATTACACAAACCCCAAAGAAGACATTTTAATAAAATATTTTCCAATAAATATGAGTGAGGAAAAGATCGCTGAAAATGCTTCTTCAGTAGCTTTGATAATCGCTCCAAACCCCAGACTTGCAGAAGAGAGACGGCTCTTCAACGATTCCAAATCAGAATTAAGAATTTTGGCTGAATCCATGATTGCCAGTTTACACGAAGTGCAAAGTGTGTTCGGAAAGGATCAAATGGAAAAGAGGGCTGCTGCTGCTCTTGAAGCTTTAGGGCATCCCAAAATTAGTCTAGAGGATGTCAGCAATAGAATTGCCGTGTTGACTAAACTCAAGAGCAAATATTTGAAATAGTTTTCTAGTTTATTGTAACATGTTAACATGTTACATTATAGGCTCCATAATGTAAAGTCGAGTGTTATACTGTACGTATTAAAAGTTCATGTTTGATTTTTAAATAAAATCAAAGATGGTAAATGCAATACCGTTTTGATTTGGTATTAATACACATTACGTAGCACATTGGTGCTTATAGTTTCAAAATTAGAAATGGCATTTTACAATTGTATTATGTTATATTATTATATTGTATGAACATTTTAAGTTTTTTGTGAAAGTTTGGGCAATGTAGTATTTAAGTTATGTTTAGCAAAGTTCGTGAAATAAAGTATACCATATGAAAAATAGATCCGGAAAGGTATTGTTTCTTTGCGTGTGTCAGGTATAATACAATGATATACATTTAACATAATTTAATTGCAATACCTAATACAATTCTTAGAAAATAAAGTACTTCATTTTTAGGAAACACTTTTTATTCATTAAAAATATTTCTTTAGGGTGTTGTTACCAAAATGCTATAAGTTATTGATATTTGTAATAAAATTGTAGCATTAAATTGGCAGACAATGCAATATCCAGGATTTTCTTATTTATATAATGGTACAACTCATGGTCACAGTTCCCAAGAAAATTTCATATCACAACAGAGGACACAAAGTATTGATTTGATTTGCAAATAGCAGTTTTAGTGCAGACTTTTACCCTTTTCCATGTAAAATTAATAGCAAAACGTTTTCAATATAACTCAATAAATGAAAATCTGTTGAGCTGCCAGGTTAATGAAAATGCAAGATAATATCTACAGTACTGAAGTGCTAATCGAACCTTGAAATTTATTAAAGCAGAACATTTAACTAATCAGTTGAAATGACTCTGAAGATTTTTTATCACAAAGCAATACCTTGGATACGTTAAATTATAATTAATTGGCTGATGCCGCACTTGGGCCGATGCACACAAAACCGGCTGAAAATCATCGGGCGGGGTGTACAGTGTACACTAGAGGTGGGATCAATCTGCTTTTTCAAGCCTCGAATCGAATCGAATCGATAATTTTGCCAAGCCAAGTCGAATCGATTTGAATCGATGTCGACAAATTTATAATCCAAGTCGAATCGAATCGATAATTTGCCTGGTAGTCCCAAAACGAAATCGAATCGAATCGAAAATTTAACAAATATTTTTACGTTTTCAAAAGTTGTGCCATATTATTGCACTTTTTTATGATGGTCAGCTCAATTTATAGTTTAACTACAGCTGTATATCACAAATCGAATCGAATCGATATTTTTTTATATTTTTCAAATCGAATCGAATCCATCCGTGACAGGAAAAATATTCGATTTCGATTCGATTTAATCGAATCGGTCCCAACACTAGTGTACACCTAATTGCCGAACTAATCATAATCCCACATATTGATTCGCAATCCATTTATTACGCGGTCTCTGCATCCATAAATCCTTCCCATACACAATACACATCGTCTCCTTGTATTTTACCTGTGTTTTGTGGATTTGTTTACCTTTCGCTTTTTCGTGAGTTATTTGAGTATCAGATGTTCAATGGACAGTTACTAATTCATCAGATTTCATGCCGAATTGGACACGAGTGATTGAAAATCAAAACTAGTCATCAGTTTTCTTGTATTCAAATATTTATTCTAATCTAGTGAAACTGAAGTACCATCAAACAGTTCCAAAGATAAAACTATAATTAAAACGGTTTTATTTACTACTGTGGAAATTAAAAAGTGGTAAGTAATAATAAGTAGTACAAGTAGATAGTCTGATCTGATACTGAACGACAGATTTTTGGAAGAGCCAAATGAATAGCAATAATGATGCCAATAAGATACACTTGTTCAAATGGCTCGCTAAAAATGAAAAAAGTGAACTTTGAATGTTTTGTCTTTGACTATCCGACCACCTTAGAAATTAAAATGTATTGCAGCTTGCAAACAATTTTAATTTAATTGATATATATTCCTTATTTCTAAAATTAATTTTCAGAATTTGTAAAAATCGTAAGTAAACTCTTTAAAGGTTAACCATATTATAGGTAGGAAACATATATAGTAATGTATCCTACCTTTTACTTTGATGCATTCTAGAAACTTTTAGGGAAATATAACATTATTGATTTTAGTTTTTCATAATATTTCATAAAACTTTTAAAAATTAAGAACATCATTTTTCAGATTTTTCAGTAAAATGGCAATTTATTTCATTCTGCAAGATGTGTAAGGCAAATTGTTTACAGATGTGTTATTTCTCATCCGCAGCCCTCTTCCCATCCTGATTTTTTGTTGATTTCAGTATTACTAATACTATGAGCGCATGGAGATGCTGAAATCAATAATTAGTTCGTCAAGAAGCATCAATAAAGTATTCATATTTTGCATGGAAAGTTTTTGCCGAGCTGTGTAACTTATTAGCGTCAGGCGTGTAGATTATTAAGTTCATTTAAAGGGAAGCAGCATTCCATTTCCATTCAAATACTGCTCTGTCAATTAAAAGACTTAAAAAATTATAATTATGGATATAATACGAGTTTAGAAGACAATTGAAATGAACTGTCTTTATTAATTACAACCCTGCGAAGTGAGCAAACAATAATAACTGATAAACTTGAAATTGAGCTCAAAGCAGCAGCGGCTTGGAGTAGAGAATCTGAGAAGAAATATCCCCTTCAGAACAAATTCTGTGGTAATAAATATTAAAATTATTTAAAACCGCTATAATTATTTAATGACATTATGTAATTATTTTCAACTAAATGTAATTTCCGATATTTAGATGCAGCGATGTTTTCGTGGAAGACATGAAGGAAAAGGCCAACAAAATAAAAGAGGAGGTAGACGGTCTTAAGGGAGAGTGCATTACATTTGCTAATCGCACTTTACACGCGAAAGCAGTCGACTGTATTATAAAACTGGATGAAATTGATGTCACGGGACGGGAAGAAATTCGCAAGAAGAAAAAGGCAATTTTGGATTTGCTAAATGAAATTACTGAGGAACTCAACAGAAAAACCAACAAGGATGGCAAACCATGTCCAAAATGCGAAGTGCAAAACATCTAACTTTCTAATTTTTCCATTATCTTATTTTGTATTCCATTAACTATTTTCGACTATGATGTAAAATAGTCTTTCGTAAAATAGCTGTATCACTTCATTACTGTCCTTGATGTAGATGTAATGTATTCGTAAGAGTTGAATTTATTTCTAGTATACATAAATGCTTGTTCTGTCTAAGACAAATATAGAATTAAAAATGTACTGCAAATAAAATAGGATTTTGTAAATTTTAACGGTTTAAAATTATTATTGCTCACATAAAAATTTGATTTATGATATCTTCATCTAAGGACACACACAATTAGGTATAGACTGATGGCATACTGGCATTTGACTTGTAAGCTGCTGGAGTAAACACCAAAAGAGTTGAATAGAGATGTTAATAAGCATAATGAAATGTCACTATTACATAATTTTGGGACGCAATGTGTACAATTTGAAAATGTTTTACTCCATGAAATTGGAAAAGCGATTTAAAAAAGAAATTGAATTAACAGTAAAAAGTATTTTTTTTAATTTGTAGATTGCTCACAGCAATGGAGTTCATTCCAGTGGGGTTGATGAACCAGGATGGGGATGTGTCGTTGTACCCCTTATGGTTGGAAATACTTCTGAGTAATAAAACCAGTAGACCGGAGCTGGAAAAGTACAAATTTGCTGTAGTCGGGATTTTAGGGGACAGTAATTCTGGAAAATCATTTCTGATGAACGCAATGGCAGAATATCTACGACGTGAAAAGGGGGATGACCACAAATGGATTGACAATCAACAGGTGAAAAATCTTCCAGGATTTGCAATGCATGAAGATAGGCTCAATCACAACATTTCAGACGGAATTTACATGTGGCCACGACCGTTCATTCTGAAGAAACCGTGTGACAAGAATGATCACGAAAGTATTGCCATTCTGTTGTTGGATATAAATACGAATAAAGTTAATCCTGCATTGGAAGTACTTATGAGTCTTCTTTGCTCAACGTTAATTTACAACAAAACTTCTTCAGAATGTCCCGATGTAAGTCGCAGATCTAAAACTCGGTATTTTGTAATTTCATTAGTTAGTTTGGCATTAATAGTCAATGCACGTGTTTTACTGCGAATATAAAATATTGAATAGTAAGAATTTCTTTAACTTTAAACAGATATCTGAAATTCTGAAAATACGAAGTGAAATATTAAAATGCAGGCCAACCGAGGGAAAGCTTCATCCTAAAGATATTGTCTTCCAACATCTGATGGTCGTTTTTAGGGATTCAAAACTAAAGAGCGGGAAGGGCAAATCACTGAAATACCTCACGGAGATCATGAACATGGAAAACAATATCCAATGGAAAGAGGAATTAGAGAAAATACCCAGTAAAAGCTGTTTTCTACTAAAACAACCATTTGCAGAAAATGGACAACCTGAATTTGATAAAACCTTTATTAGCCAGTTAAAAGCTTTAGCAAAAGACATGCTGACTATTGACGATCTTCCTTTAAAAACTCTGAAGAATGTTGAAATATCCTTAAAAGATTTCATGTCAAATAATGTATATGTGGATATGTTCATTCCAAACGTAGTAAAAGCTTGCACTATGGCACCCTACTTGGAAACAAATTTAGATGAAGTTGAAAACATGGACGTTGACGGCGATGAAACATCACGAAGACTTGCTACGAATGGTGATGAAGAAGTCGAAATGGAAGTCGACACTGAAGATCATGAGAAGGAAGATCTTTCGGAAACATCTAAAGAAGCTTCCAATAAAAGCCTTCCCCCCTCACCTGCTGTGGCTTTACAAAAATCCAAACTTCCAGAACACGAATGCAAAGAATTAATTAAGGATTTTTTGGAAAATCCTGTCACAAAACCAGACGATAATCAAAAGCCTGTGAATATGTCTTTTCCATGTAACAAAGAAGTAATTTGTGTTGATTTCGAACAGAGAATTGAAAATATTTTGCAAAACGCTACAAAGGAATTAGAATCAAACTTTTCAGAATCTGAACAATCCCAATCAATTGAAGAAATCATTGAATGTTTTCGTAATGATGCAAAAATGAACATTGAAAAGATTTTTGCAAGCTGCAGCATTAGCACTCCAGCTGGACTGTTAAGGGACACCGAGGGAAGACTTGACGCGATAATTCACGAAACGAAGAAAATTTGGCCTACTCGAAATTCGAATGCAGAAAAATCAAACACCACTTCGAATGTTGATGCTGAATTACCCAAGGAGAATTTACACAACGATTCTGAAATTGCCAGTGAATTTACTAACTATGTAACCGAAGCCCTAAGAAGTTATTCTAAGAAAATGGTCGATTTTATCTCTTCTGGGAAGTACACCAAAGAAGACCAAAAACAATTCTATGACGAATTAGCAGCAGCTATTATCACTCAGGTGATTACCTATTGGGTTGGAAGGGTAACTATTGATGACAATATGATTAATCAAATACTTCGGAAGTTGGAAGAATCCTGCAGGTCAGATGTTGAAAGACATGATCATATTCAGAATTCAGTTGAAGAGACGTGGAAATGTTTTGATAAAACCTTTTCCAAAGAATCCGACAATTTGGTGAAATCTGGAGACTTCGTCAGAAAAGAAGCCGAAGCATTATTTGATGACATTCTGAATACATCATTGCCTTCGATGTTGCCTTATTTTGACAGGCAAGAAGTCTTTCTAAATATCAAAAACTCACCTAAAGCCAAAAAATGTATTCATCGGTTGAAGAATGTTCAAACATGTGCTAAACAAATCGCATCTGAAATGAAAAGAACATTTCAGTTGTACAATTTTTTTGAAGAAGAAAAATTTAGTAAGATTTTGGAAGAAATAGAAGTGAAAGTACTCAAAGACAAAAATCTAGATGATGTAGAAGGAAAAATATTCAATTCTACACTCCGAGTCATCAGGAACGAATGCAAAACAATTAATAAAAACATCATTATAAATGAAAAGAAAATTCTCAAAAATTCTGTGATCTTAAGAATCACAAATATTTACAATGAAGAAATGAAGACATTGACACAAAATAGAATGTCTCTGGCTGATCTGAGAAATGCTCATGAAAAGCTGAAGAAGGAATGCATTGAAGCTGTTAAAAAGTCATGCTCGTACAACGACAACAACTATCGTCACCTCAAGTCTTCATTCCAGAAAATCGAGGTTTCCTTGGAGAACGCTTTTGAAACCTACAAGAGCGGTAATGAACTAAAGAAAGACATATTCATGGCAAAAGAGAATTTGGTCGTGAAGAAAACTCATGATAATTATATTCATTCAATGACCAATAAATTAAAACAGAAAACTATGACTCAGTCCGAAATAGAGGAGCTACATAAAGCGACTTTAAACGAAGCTTCTATAGTCTTAAAAAAGGATTTAATGGCTTATCAAGAAAATAGTGACATCCATATACAAAAATTAGCACTTTTAACAAAACGTAATTTCGATTTTTTCATTGAAGAAAATCAGAAAAGAATCCGTGAAGAGGAGAAAATAAAAGAACTGGGAAAACGGGAGAAATTGAAACAAGAGGCTCTAGATAAAAAAGAAAAGCTGACAAAGGAACGACGAGATACAGCTGGAGAAAGTAATGGCAATTCTAATTCATCAATACACAAGCCTATGAGTCCACTTTCGGAAAGGTCATCTGCTCATCGTTCAAGCAACGGCAATTTTTCTGGAGATATTTCAGCGGATTCCAAAACAATCTCCGTAGAATTCGGTATGAGAACCGTAAAATGTGGAATTATGGTGGATGGAAAATTAACTATCGTCCCTGATAAATGGGGACACAAAGAATTTCCCAACATTATTGCCATTACTTATGATGATGAAATTTTGATTGGACACGAAGTTTCACGGTTTGAGTCTAAATTTCAGTTCTTTTGGAAAATGGCAAACATGTTTTTTACTCCGTTAGAGGAAGTACCACCTGAAGTGATACAATTTCGTGGCAGAGATGTCGTAATCAAAAAGGAACTACTTTGTGGATTAATTTTATCAAGAATTAAATCTGATGCTGAGACATTTCTAAATTCGTCTGTGGATTCTTTGGCCCTGACCATCCCACTTTGCTACAGCAGTTCACAAAGAAAAGCAGCCAAAGATGCGGCTATTATCGGCGGTTTTTCTACAGTTCGGTTGATAACGGAGCCGACAGCAGCAGCTTTGGCGTACGCTCGGCACTCATCAAGGATTAAATCTAATAATCATTTCCTTGTGGTTGTGGCCGACAGCGACTACATGGCAATACTGGATGCAGCAGTGTACCACTATATTGAAGGCAAAGTAAAAATGGTGTCATGTGCAGGAAATCTTCACCACAATGTTCCTGGTCGTGTAAAAAAATACATTAAGAAAGTCGCCAATTGGTTCGAAAACTCCACGACTGAAAAAGAAGTTATTCATTCTTATTTAAAAGAATGCATTCAACACAAGGACATAAAAGAATTTGCACTGATTTGCAGTCCAGGTCAGCACAAATCTAACATTCTGAAAATGATAATTGAATTATGCAAAGACGCCAGGCCAGCTACGCAACCGGAAGAAGACGTCGCAATATTAACGGGGGCAGCTATTTTTACTGAATTGGGAAATGGGGAAGAGAAAGGAATGAAGCCATATATTAGTGATCTACTTCCGTATCAATTTGAGTGCCATAGGGAACTGTTAGACTCAGCAGTGAAAACGAAGATTATATTTCCTCGGGCCGATGCTCTTCCCGTAACTGAAAGAATGCAGTCATTTACTTTTGAAAACAGTCGTTGTTTGAAATACAGAATTTATGAAACTGGAAAAGTAATTGAATTCTCCACGGGAGATTTAGTTGTCCCCATTAATTCGCCGACGGGTCAGAAAAGGAAAGGAGCAATCTATTTTATTATAAACTCTGAAGGAATTCTAAGAATCACTGCAACGTACACAGACCCCAAAGAAGAAATCGTAATAAATTATTTTCCAGTAAATATGAGCGAAGAAAAGATTGCTGAAAATGCTTCTTTAGTATCTTTCGTAGCTCCAAATCCAAGACTTGCAGAAGAGAAACGACTTTTTAACGACGCCAAATCAGAATTAAGAAGTTTGGCTGAATTCATTCTGGCCAACTTGACTCAAGTTGAAAGTGTGTTTGGAAAGGATCAAATGGAAAAGAGGGCTTCTGCTTCTATTGAAGCTTTAAGGCATCCCAAAATTAGTCAAGAAGATGTCAGCAATAGAATTGCCGTGTTGACTAAACTCAAGAGCAAATATTTGAAATAGTTGAATGATTTTTAGCCATACAGTTTCTTAGTCAGTGACA
This sequence comes from Yoshiicerus persimilis, assembly GCA_020352615.2. Lineage (NCBI taxonomy): Eukaryota > Metazoa > Arthropoda > Collembola > Entomobryomorpha > Tomoceridae > Yoshiicerus > Yoshiicerus persimilis. The sequence goes on from CM036941.2 coordinate 14,173,814, forward strand.
TACATGTTATATTTCAGGTTTTAAAAGGCATGTTAAGGTATTTTAATTTTTAGATTGGAAATGCCCATTTTTAGTTTTGTTGTGACATTTTGTTCAATATTAAAATTATTTTAGCAAAGTTCGAAAAATGTATTACCATATAAAAATTAGATACTGAATGATATTGTTTCTTTGCGTCTTTAGATGTGTCAGGTATAATAATATAATATTAAGCATTTGACAATAATTTAATTCCAATACATAATACGAGTTCTAATGACATGAAATACTTCATTTTTAAGAAATATTTTTTTGTTGACTAAAGATATTTCGTTATGCAGATGTTTCCAAATATGCTGCAAGTTATTGAATTGATATTTGTAATAAAATTGTAGCATTCAATTATCAGACAAGGCAATGCAATATTATGCAGCATTTCCTTATTTAATGGCACAACTCATCGTCACAGTTCCAGAAAAAATTCCACATCACAGAGGAATTAAGCAACGTATTGATTTCATTTGCAAATAGAAGCTTTACTGCAGAATTTTAACCCTTTCCTTTAATAATAGTCATGTAAAAGTAATTGCAAAATGTTCTTAATTCAATGCAATAAATCAAAATCAGTTGAGCTGCCACGTTAATGTGAATGCAAGAAAATAGCTACAGTACTAAAGGTTACTACAGGTCAAACCTTGAAATTTATTAAAGCAGAACAATTAACTAATCAGTTGAAATGACCCTGAAGATTTTTTATCACAAAACAATACCTTGGGTACTACGTTAAATTATAATTAATTGAAGTACACTAAACTAGTAATGAAATTTCACGACTTATTTTGTTATTGTATTATATTAGTATTAAATTAAATTCAGATTCTATGGCTAGGCTCGCCTCGAAGTCAAACTGGAGTACATGAATGCAGGCATAATAGAAAAAAATTAATTGCTAATTCTCTAGATTAAAACAATATTCTAGTTTAAAAAATAATCCAGTGAAGTGCATACTTAATTAACTAGTTAATTGCACAAATACTTCATTTTTATATATACTCATTTTTTGTCGTTTAGTCAATCCACCGCTACCGCTACTTAAGTCGATTTTCCCTTTAAGTTCAAACAAAAAATGAAGTTAATTAGATTACTTTGAAATTCAGTTCAAGAAATTCATAAGATTATCATGATAATCAAAAAAATAATTAGATTTAGATTTTTAGATTTGCAATAGAGAAATGATTACATAAAGCAAAATCAGGGGGAAATCATTAGCGCTTCTGACTGAAAAAGTGGGATCCATATACTAGCTTACTAACCAACGACTAAAAGCATTATTTTGTCTTGCAAGAATGCTAATTTTTGGGGCACTGGGAATGATTATGACTTCTGAGTGAGCAGTTCTATTATTTTCATGAAATCCCATGTAATTTTTATTTACAATACTAATGCTTAACACAGAACTAATGGCGCACTGAATTTCTAGAAAAACAGGGACCGGGGCATATATGGATAGTTGTATTTTTTTAAAATGCATTCTGATTTATGAACAAAGGAGAACGGTCAAACTACCACTGCAGTACATAGGTAATTTATGAAGATTCTGCAGCAAAAAGAAGTCGGATTCGCAATCCATTTATTACGCGGTCTCCATCTACAAATCCGCATCTACAAATCATTCGCATGCGCATTGTCTCCTTCTATTTTACTTGAGTTTTGTGGATTTGTTTACCTTTCGTGAGTTGTTTTTTGGTATCAGATGTTCAATTGACAGTTTACTAGTTACTAATTCATCAGATTTTCTGCCGAATTGGTCACAAGTGATTGAAAATCAAAACTAGTCATCAGTTTTCTTGCATTCAAAAAGTTTATTCTAATCTTGTGAAACTGAAGTACCATCAAACAGATCCACTATAATTAAACGGTTTTATTTGCTACTGTGGAAAATAAAAAGTGGTAAGTAATAATAAGTAGTACAAGCAGATAGTCTGATACTCAACTACAAAATTTTAGAAATTTGAGCCAAATGAATAGCAATAATGATGCTAATAAGATACACTGTTCATTTGGCTCAATAAAAATGAAAAAATGGAAGTTTGAATGTTTTGTCTTTGACTATCAGACTACCTTAGAAATTAAAATGTATTGCAGCTTGCAAACAAATTAATTAAATTAAATTAATTAATTGAATTGACAAATATTCCTTATTTCTAAAATGAATTTTCAGAATTTGTAAAAATCGTAAAAGAATGTAAAGTCTTTAAAAGGTTAACCATATTATAGGTAGGAAGCATATATAGTAATGTTTCTTACCTTTTGCTTTGTTGCATTCAAGAAACTTTTAGGCAAGTATAACATTTTTGATTTTAGTTTTTCATAATATTTCATAAAATTATAAAAGTTAAGAACATTATTTTTCAGAGTTTTCAGTAAAATAGTTTATGTCAGTCTGCAAGATGTGTCAGTCAAATTATTTACAGATGTGTTATTTCTTATCCGCAGCAGTCCTCTTCCGCTCTTCCCATCCTGATTTTTTGTTGATTTCAGTATTACTAAAACTATGATGGAGATCCTGAAATCAATAATTAGTTCGTCAAGAAGCATCAATAAAGTATTCACATGTTGTATGGAAAGTTTCTGCCGACCTGTATAACTTATTAGGGCGTCAGGCGTGCAGAGTATTAAATTAATATTAATACATATCTAATTCTATGGATCATTTAAAGGGAAGCAGCATTCCATTCAAATACAGCTCTGTCAATTTAAAGACTTGTAAAATTATAATTAGGGATAAAATACGATTTTAGAAGACAATTGAAGTGAACTGTCTCTATTAATTACAACCCTGCAAAGTGAGCAAGCAATAATAATTGATAAACGTGAAGTTGAGCTCAAATCAGCGGCTGGGAGTAGGGAATCTGAGAAGAAAAATCCTCATCTGAAAAAATTCGGTAGTAAAAAAGTTCAGAATTAATTAAAACCGCTATAATTATTTATGTAATTATTTTCAACTAAATGTAATTTGCAATATTTAGATACAGCAATGCCTTTCATCGAAGATATGAAGGAAAATGCCAACAAAATAAAAGCGGAGGTAGACGGTCTTGAGGGAGAGTGTATTACATTTGCTAATCGCAAGTTATACGCAAAAGCAGTCGACTGTATAATAAAACTGGATGAAATTGATGTCTCTGGACGGGAAGAAATTCGCAAGAAGAAAAAGGCAATTTTGGATTTGCTAAATGAAATTACTGAGGAACTCAACAGAAAAACCCACAATGAAGGCAAACCATGTCCCAAATGCGAACTGCAAAACATCTAACGTTCTAATTTTGCTATTATCTTATTTTGTGTTCCATTAATTATTTTCTAAAATGCTGTAAAATAGTAGCATTTTTCAAGTCATATTGTTTTTGACGTAATGTATCTCTAAAATATTTTTCTTTTGTCTCTAAATAGTTACTGTCTTTGATGTAGGTGTAATGCATGTTTGTAAGAGTTAACTTTTACCTATTGCATAGGTATACATATATGTCAGGGTGTTTGAGAGAATTTTATATGTAGTTAAATGCAAATAACTTTTTTCTGTAATAGAAAAAGACATGAAATTGGATACACGCATACACGAATTAATACTCGTATAAGTATTCACCGAATTTCATTCTATCATTCATTCAGTATTAATTCGGGTTCCAAATTTCATGTCTTTATCTGTTTATCTATTATAGAAAAAAAGTTATTTGCATTTAACTTCATATAAAATTCTCTCAATTTCTAAATTCTCTCAATCACTCTGGCATATAAACTTGTCCTGTTTAAGATAATGTGGAATTAAAAATGTGCTGTAAATAAAGTAAGGATCTTAGTGGATTTATATATTTTTGTGAGTGATATTTATTCGCTTAAAATAATTGCATTATTGCATCAGTTGCATCATTGAATTATTTTTTAAGATATCTATGCCTGGGTACATACAGATATTGCTTTGATAGAGATTAAATAGATCCGTGTATACTAGCATTAGACTTGTAAGGTGCTGCTGCATTGATGAAGGATCAAAAAAGATTGAATAGATAAAGATAATAATGAGCATGCCTAATTAAATGTCACCGTTACATAATTTTGAATTGCAATAATGTGTACAATTTGAAAATGCTTAATTCGTGAACTATGAAAAGTGATTTTATAAAAATTGAAGTTAATTAACAGTAATGAAATGCATTTTTTCAATTTGTAGATTGCTCACAGTAATGGATTTCATCCAAATGGGGTACGTAATGGCTACCGGGAGGAAAGTGTCATTGTCTTCCTTATGGTTGGAAAAGCTTTTGAAAAATTTAAGCAGACCGGAACACGATATGGAAAACTACAAATTTGCAATTGTTGGGATTTTGGGAGACAGTAATTCTGGGAAGTCATTTCTGATGAACGCAATGGCAGAATATCTACGCCGTGAAGAGGAGGACGATCACAAATGGATTGACAATCAACAGGTGAAAAATCTATCGGGATTTGCACTGCACGAAGATAGGCTCACCTGCAACATTTCAGAAGGAATTTACATGTGGCCACGACCGTTCATTCTGAAGAAACCGTGTGACAATAATTCTGAAGAAAATGTTGCCATTCTACTTTTGGATATAAATATGAATAATATCACTCCAGGATTGGAAGTACTTATGTGTCTTCTTTGTTCCACGCTAATTTATAACAAAACTTGTATAGGATGTCCTGATGTAAGTCAGAAATCTTAAACTTGATATTTTAATATGTGCAATTTCTTCAGTTGCATCAGTCAGCTTTTGGCATTGATATTTTAAACTCGGTATCGTTAACTGCTAAATTATCAATTATGTGTTCCTTCATTACAGTAAAAGATATACTCATTTTTTAAACAGATATCAAGAATTCTGAAGATTCGAAGTGAAATATTAAATTTCAAAGTACCTTGGGGGCAACCTCATCCTAAAGACATTGTCTTCCAACATCTGATGGTCGTTTTTAGGGATGCAAAACAAAAGTTTGGAAAAGACAAGTCGCTGAACTACCTCTCGGAAGTCATGAACATGGAAAGAAATATCCAGTGGAAAGAGGAATTAGAGAAAATACCTAGTAAAAGCTGTTTTCTACTGAAACAACCCTTTGCAGAAAATGAAAAACTGGAATTTGATAAGACTTTTATTAATCAGCTAAAAGTTCTAGCCAAGGACATGCTGACCATTGACGATCTTCCTTTAAAAACTCTGAAGAATGTGGCGATGTCCTTAAAAGAATTCATGTCAAATACTGTATTTTTGGATATGTTCATTCCAGATGTAGTAACTGCTTTTAATAAGCTACCCTACCAGGAGACAAACTGCAGAGCTGAAGATATGGAAGTTGATGACGTTGAAACATCACGAGGTGCTACTGCGAACAACGATGAAGACATAAAATCTGAAATAGAAACAGGAGATCATGAAATGGAAGATGTTTCGGAAACATTTGAAGAAGCTAATGGTAGAGGCAATCCCGACTCACCTGTGGTGCCTTTTCAAAATTCCAACATAGTAGACTACGAATACAAAGAATTAAGTAAGGATTTTGAACGTTGTTCCGTAATTAAGCCATACAAAAATGAAAACCCAGAGAGTATGTCTGTTCCTCGGAAAACGGATTTCAATCAGAGAATTGAAAATATTCTTCTAGTCGCTGCAAAGGAATTAGAATCTAATTTGTTTTCAGAATCTGAGCAATCCAAATCAATTGGTGAAATCATTGAAACCTTTCGTAATGATGCAAAAATGAACATTGAAACTTTTTTTGCAAGTTATAAGGTTAGCACTCCAGTTGGACTGTTAAGGGACATCGAAAAACGTCTTGAAGGGATAATTAACGAAGCAAAGAAAATTTGGTCTACTCGAAATTCGACTGCACAGAAATCAAACACCACTTTGAATGCTGATGCAGAATTTCCAAAGGAGAATTTACGCAACGATTCTGAAATTGCAAATGAATATTCTAATTATGTAACCGAAGCTCTTAAAAGTTATTCTAAGAAAATGGCCGATTTTCTTTCTTCTGGGAAATACACCCAAGACGACGCAAAAGAATTCTACGACCAATTAGTAGCAAATATTATAACTGACGTTCATACAAATTGGGTTGGAAAGATAACTATTGATGATAATATGAATAGTCAAATACTTCAGAAGTTGGAAGAGTCATTCAAGTTGAATGTTGAAAGACATGATCGTATTCAGAACTCAGTTGAAAAGACGTGGAAATGCTTTGATAAAATCTTTTACAAAGAATGCGACAGTCTGGTCAAATCTGGAGACTTCATCAGAAAAGAAGCCGACGCAATATTTTGCCAACTTTTAATTAAGTCATTACCTTCTGAGCTGCCTTACTATGAAAAGCCAAAAGTCATCCAAAAAGTCAAAACCTTACCTAAAACCAGAAGATGTATTCAGAGGTTCAAGAATGTACAAAATTGTGCTAAACAATTTGCATCTGAGATGAAAAGAGTCTTTCAACTGTACAATTTTTTTGAAGAAGAAAAATTTGATAAGATTTTGCAAGAAACGGAATTGAAAATAATCAAGGACACAAATCTTGATGATGTAGAAGGAAAAATATTCAATTTTATAGTCCGAGTCGTCAAGAGCGAATGCAAAACAATTAATAAAAACATCATTGTAAATGAAAAGAAAATTCTCGAGTATTCTGTAACCTTAAGAATCACAAATTTTTACAATGAAGAAATGAAGATATTGACACAAAATAGAATGTCTCTGGCTGATCTTCGAAATGCTCATGAAAAACTGAGAAAGGAATGCATTGAAGCTGCTAAGAAGGCCTGCTCTTACAACGAAAGCAACTATCGTCACCTGAAGTCTTCATTTCAGAAAATCGAGGTTTCCTTGGAGAACGCTTTTGAAATCTACAAGAGCGGTAATGAACTAAAGAAAGATATATTCATGGCAAAAGTGAATTTGATTGTGAAGAAAACTCATGATAATTACATTCATACAATGAGCACCAAATTAAAACAGAAATCTATGACTCAGCGAGAAATAGAGGAGTTACATAAAGCTACTTTAAACGAAGCTTCCATAGTTTTAAAAAAGGATCTAATGCCTTACCAAGAAGACAGTGACATCCTTGTACAGAGTTTAAGAGTTTTAACAACACGCAATTTCGAATTTTTCGTTGAAGAAAATCAAAAACGAATCGGGGAAGAAGAAAAAGAAAACGAATCAGAGAAACGAGAAAGAAAAAAGCAGGAGGCTCTAGAGAAAATAGCGGAGAAGGAAAGACGAGAAACGCTTGGTAGAAGTAGTAATTCTAATTCAGCAATGCATAAACGGAGTTCAGAGGGATCGCCTCCTCGTCATTCAGAGGCCAATCAAAAGTTTTCTAGAGAGACATCAAATTATGAATCTAAGTCAACGACCAAGACCAAATCACCAATAATTGCTGTAGAATTTGGCATGAGAACCGTAAAAATTGGTGTTATGTTAGATGGGAAATTCCTTAACATTCCTGACCGATGGGGAGATATGGAATTTCCCAACACTGTCGGAATTACGTACGACGACGAAATTTTAATTGGACGAGAAGCTTCAAATGCGTCTAGAGTAAATCTTAAAGGGGGCATATTCGACATAGCTGACATTTTTCACATGTCATCTGATGAATTACCTCGCCAAATGATGGATTTTCTTGGCACTGATATTCTAATCACGAAAGAGCTTCTTTGTGGGCTAATTTTGTCAAGAGTTAAGACAGAGGCTGAAGTATTCTTGAAATCGACTGTGGATTCCGTAGTCTTGACAGTTCCTCTTTGCTACACTAGCACACAGAGGCAAGCAGCGAAAGATGCGGCAATAATCGGCGGGTTTTCTACAGTTCATTTGATAACCGAACCAACAGCAGCAGCTTTGGCTTATGCCCAACAGCCATTAAGGATGAATTCCGAAAATCATTTCTTGGTAATTGTGGCAGACAATAATTGCGGCGTAATTTTAGATGCAGCTGTATACCTTTATAAAGAAGGCAAAGTAAAAATGGTCACATGCGCTGGGAGCTCTCACCATGAAGTTCAGAATGTGCTTAGGAAATGTATGGAAGAAGTAAGGAATAAGGTTTTAGGAGAAAGTGTGAAAAAATTAATCAAGTCCTTTTTGAAAGAGTGTGTCGAGGATAAGTATATTGCAGAATTTGCACTGATTTGTCGTGAAGGTGAAGACAAATCTAAAATTTTGAGAATTGTCAATGAATTATGCAAAAATGCAAGGCCAGCATTCCATTTAGCCACAGACGCAGCAGTATTAATGGGGGCGGCTATTTTTGCCGAATTATGGAGTAATGGAGAGAAAGTTGCCAAATCGCATATCAGTGATCTACTTCCGTTTCGATTTGAATGCCAAAGGGAATCGGCACACTCAAAGAGAAATTCTGTTGTTTTTCCACGACACGATCGACTTCCATTAACAGAACGTTGGAATTCATTTGCATTTGAAAGTTTTAGTGGATGTTTGAAATACAATGTTTGGGAATCTGGGAATGTATGCAATTACCACACAGCAGAACTTGTTGTTCCCATTTGTTCATCCGTGGGTCACAAAAGAAATGGATCAGTCAACTTTTATGTCAACTGGGAAGGAATTCTGAGAGTCACCGCACATTACACAGATCCAAAGGAAGAAATCGTAATCAATCATTTTTCTTTAAATATGAATGAAGAAAAGATCGCTCAAAATGCTTCTTTGGTAGCTTTTGTCGCTCCGAATCCCAGATTGGAAGAAGAGAGACGACTTTTCAACGACTCTAAATCAGAATTGAGAGCTTCTGCAGAATTCATCCTGCACAACTTGGAACAAGTTCAAAGTGTGTTTGGAAAGGATCAATTGGAAAAGAGATCAACTGCGGCCATTGAGGCTTTGGACCATCCCAACATCACTCAAGAAGACGTCAGCAATAGAATTTCCGTGTTGACTAAACTTAAGAGCAAATATAATTTATGATTTCTTTTCAAGGTTTTGATTCATTTTCTGGTCTGTGGCCTACAGAATAACTAGATGTTAAGCTGTCAAGTGTAAAATTGAGTGCATTCTATCGTAGGTATTAAATTGTCATGATTTCTTTTCTAAGGCACAATATCCAAAATGGCATGTGCTTACCATAGTAAAATTTTGATGTGGTAGTAATGAATATTAGTTAGCACGTTAGCTCTTAGGTACAAAATTAGATGAGTTTCCAAATTATGTAGTGATTTACCAAATTGGTTTAGATTTCGAATGATATTGCTTAATTGAAGACAATACAAACGTCTGTATAAGGTAAAAAATGGTTGTGCATAATTGTAATTTCATTCTAATACATAATATGAATTTTAATAAATTAAAATACTTCATCTTAAAAGAAATATTTGATTCTTGGTGATTAAAATATTTATTTACAGTATTTGAATTGATTTTTAATTAAATTGTAACATTCAATTAACAGAAAAGGCAATATCCGTATTTAGTAACATAATTCTCCATCGAAGCAGTTCTCGAGAAAAATTCATAACTTCATTAATTCGTCAAACTCCTTTTCTTCAATAGCCTTTCCTCTACCCCCTTTAAAAACATAGAAATTAGATTTTCTGTCCATATGTTTAGAGAAATTAGATTTATTGAAATTCGTCTCTTCCCATTCAATTTCTCCGATGGCAATTGTATCAATTTCTAAGTTGATGACCTCCATCAACTCTTCTGGTTCATACAAATCGATAATTACGAGTTGCTTAGGATGCAAGATATCCAACACTTCTAGCACCCTATCCATAGGGAATCCATCCAGGATGAGTTTCTCCAGTTTCCTCCCTCCCCCACTTAAAGTTTTCATATAATTAGTAATTTTGATACAGTTGACATTTTGAGGAAGGCAATCGATATTCAATTCTTCCATCCATTGGAAATCTATGTGAGTAATCTGAAGTGAACAAAAGTGAGACAAGCAATTCGGGGAGACTGCTGACAGTGTCAAATATTTCAAGTTGGGCGTCTCAATTTCCCCACTCGCTATAACTTTTGTTCTACTTATAGAAAGCTTTTCGACTCTTGATGGCAACATTGAAATATCTAAGGAAGAATCCTTCATTTCTATTTCTGTGGCTTTTATTTTCGTTTTCTCCAAAAATAGAAAATTTGTCACCTTGAATTTGCCAACATTCCATTTGGTTTCCTTCCAGTTTAAAACTCTAACACTGTCCAATTCCAAGTATTGAATTGTTACCAAGTCCTCACTCATGTCGATCAGCAAATTCTTCTTCTCATTGCATAAGAGTACGAGTTTATTAACATTCCGAAAGTCGATAAAAGTGTTGACACGGATTTCTTTGAGTTCTTCCTCATTTTGAAAAAATAAAACATCTTTAAATTCCAGTTTCTTCACGGAAACTTTATTCCCAGAGTTTATTATATTTATTGAACACTCAGAGAGATCGAGATGTCCAATGCAAGAAACAGAATTCAAATGGATAAGGGGTCTTTCTGTGTTTATTGGATGTCCAAGTGCGATATTCCTAACTGGGTAATTTAAAATGAAAGGACAATTAGGAAAATGCTCTCCGTGACATTCCATTGGTTCATCATCAACTTCCCAATTGGAGAGAACACCAGTGCAGAAGACACACTGTACATCATCACCTTTTTGAAGAAAGAAAAATCCTGCTTTTGCCAAATCTTCAGCTGAGATAAAGGGAACTGGCCATCCTGGACTTAAAGAAAAACTTAGAAGACGCTCTTTTTCAAACCTATATCGATCACTTGGGGTTTCATTAATTAAGCGGTCTATTTTTAGTCTTTTGAGGCCTTTAGGAATCCATTCCTCTAAGTTGAAATTGAATTCCCCAATGCGTAATTCTATTTCACCTCTGAAATGCAAATCTTCTGGAACCGGAATTTCAGAAACAATTGCTCCGTCGTCATTTTCTACATTTCCCTTTGTTTCTACATTAAGTTGCAACACAATTGTCGAACTGGACATAATATCGTACTGGAAAATGTAGTTGGAACTAATTAGATTTGAACAGAGGATCTCAAGTGAAGCATTTAAAGACTCCTCCGATGGAATAATCTTAAAACTCTTTCTCTCCTCCAGGAATTCTTGCATTCTGCCTCTATTTCCCATTCTCCAGTGAATGATCAACAAATGACCACCAACCAATTCTTTCGTTACTTCATCATCCACTTCCAGTATTATTCCCCTAGAAGTTTCCACTTCCTTCACATCTCTCAAGTTTTCATTATACAACTCCTCCAGGATTCTGCTCGCTGTCTCCAAGTCTCCAAACCGTTCCAGGCAAATTGCACAATTGAACTTTGTTGCTTTTCTACTTAAGTCATTGTCAATAAATTTGGCTAATTGAACAGACTCTTCGAATTTTCCTACAAATAATAAATTTCTTAGTTCTTTCTGAGAATCCAAAAAATGGGACCCCATGTTTGAATTCCTTATACTAGATTTTTGGTCAAGGGATCCGAATTCGGCAAACTCTGTCATTTCAAGGGCTTTTACTCTTCCATCTTCAATTAAGTAATACTCTGATTTTTTATCCACTTGTTTGCAGAAAATAGAATCTTTTAAGGTTTCCTCGTCCCAATAAATTTTTCCGATTACAATTTTATTTATACTTTTCTCCTTCAGTTCAATTAATTCCTTTGGTTTGTAGTTATGGTAGATAACTAATTGATTTGGTTTTAAGTGATCTAGTATTGCATGCACTGCTCCCAAAGAGAACTCTTCCAGAATAAGTTTTTCTAACTGCTTCACTCCACCGGATACATTTGTATCGCATGAAAAACCGTTAACCATCTTAATGTTCTTCACCCTTTCTGGGAGTAAATCTACATTCAGTTCTTTCATTCTTAACAAGTAGATCTCACTCAATTCGTTTGAGGACTGAAAATGAGAAAGACAGGAAGAAGGCATAAATGATATTACCAAGTATTTCAAGTTGGGTAACTTAATTTGTTTGCTAACAACAATATCGACGATATTTAATGAAAGTTTTTCGAGTGTCTGTGGTAGAAAAGATAGATCCAATGAACAACTCTCCAGTTCTAGTTCTTTTACTTGTCCACCCAACTGGATATTAATGACGGAGTATTCATCACACCGAATATAATAATTGGTGTGGATTAAATCTGAACCTAGGATCTCCAGTGATGCATTTAAAGATGCTTTAGAATTGATAATCGCCAAAAAGGTTCTTTTTTCCAAAATTTCTTTCACTTTTTCTCGGTTTCCCAATCTCCAGTAGGAAACTAGCAAGTGACCCTCCACTAAATCTTTTGCCAATACGTTAATGAACTTCAAAAGTCCCAATTCTACAATATAACTCGGATTTCCATCAAGTAATTCTTTTTTGTAGAGGTCTTCAAGAATTCTTGTCGATTCCTTCAACTCTCTATTCTTTGCCAAACAAAGTGAGTAGTTAAACCTTGTAGTATTTTGTTCAAATTCTGTGTCGATGAATTTAGACAACTGAACGCATTCTTCGAATCTCTCTTCGTACAATGAAGTCTCGAGGTTTTCTTCATCCAGCAATGCCGATTTTACTTTTGGGAATTCTTTTCTCAAATCTTCGTTTGCATACTTGATGAATGGAATTAACTTATACTCCAGGAACCCATTGCATCCCAGAATCTTTCTCAGTATATCTTTCCCGTTATCCTTTTCAATGTGCCGTATTACTTGTTGCAACAGTCGGTGGATATTCAGGAATGTTTCTAATTTCTCGTCAATTAAGGTTTTAACGTCTTGGGAAATCAGTGAATATTTAAGGAGCAATTCAATAGCATTTTCCGTTTCCTTGTTCTCTAAATTCAAGATCTGTTTGAAAAATTGAATGGAAATATTGTCTGCACGAATGTATCCAAAGATCATCATCATATTTAAAGCTATATCACCGTTATCTTCCTTCGTAATTAATTCCAGTGTAATTTTTACATTGCTACTTATGGTTTTTTCATAATCATCGAAAGTCTCCTTGATAATTTTTTCATGTCGATTTTTCTGAATGTATGTTTGTAAATCTATTTTGCCGTTATTCAAGGCTGCAGTAGCCAATTGCAAAGCCAAAGGCAAATTTCCAAGCAAGTCACATAAATCTTTCAGCTTTTCTTCCGTGAATTCTACTTTCAAATTGGCTGTCAGGAATTCAAAGCTTTCCAAATCACTGAAAATGTTTATTTCAAGCGGACATAGCTTTCCATAAACATTTTCACTTCCCCACTCAAGATTTCTTGATGTAATCAAGCAGTAGAAGTTTTCCTTGTCTTTCGGAAGGATGCTTTGGATTCCATTGTGCCCTTTGTAGTTTTCGGCATTGTCATAAATCCAAAGACATTTCCATTTTGATAATGCTTCGTAACAATTTCTCACGTAATCCTCCAAGTCAACTAATTTGTTTCTATTCGTCACTTCTAAATCTCTTACAAGTTTTTTGAAAGACATAATTAGACTGTCCTCGCCGCAGTATATCCAAATAACATGATCGTATTCTTTTTCGTAGTGATGGGCGTACCAGTTTGCAGTCAACGTTTTCCCAACACCACCCATTCCTGTCAGCTTAGAAGCACCGGCCGACTCACAGATCACTACACTTCGGTTTTCGACTTGAGAAATTCTTTCATGCAAATATTCCACTAGCAATTTATCTCCTACTTTTCTCTTGTACAAAGATTTTATCAGTTCTTTCTTAGTAGGCCACCAAATGTATTTTAACACCTTGGGAGGAGTAAATACAATTGTTTCTGGGAACTTATTTCCTTCGATTATATTTGCACAATACTCGTTATTCGTTTCTCTCAGGATTTCCAAAAACATATTCTTGATAGCTTCCCAATCTTTTTTCTGAAGCAAACTTAATAACTTCTCATTTCTTTTTATTTCAGTGATTTGATTTTCCTATATAACAGCAATAAGACATATTATCTTCAGAAGTGCAAGGGTGTAATATTTAAATGAATGAATACTGTTATATAAGTTTTTATACGTCGTTTAAAGAAACTTACGATTTCCTGGCTTTCATCTTCCGATATTATATCATGTTGCTCCAAATACAACAATATTTCAGAAAGATTTGTTATACTTTTAGATATGATTACAAGATGCTGCTTTATTTCCGCCATTATTGCAAACTATGTAATATGACATAGAAATAGATTCAGAAAATGACTCCTGTTTGATTGCCAATTCAGTAATAAGTATTTTCACCACAATGACTGAATACCTTTAGTATTGGTCTCTGATGTTCACCATTCACAACACGAGTATATAATGAGTAATTAAATAAAGTTTATCATATAGGTATGTAAGTTTCGTATAGGCAAACAAAGTTACTCCCTTTATTTTTTAATGAGGTCGGACAAGGTGAATAAACTATTTTGTACTTTGCACGTTAACGTAAAACGTTGCAGACAGAGATGTTAGTGAATTAAAATGATGATTGTCAGCTTAATCGTTATCTCCGTGAATTCAGCATTACAATGACTGATTTTTGTGAGTACGTGGTCTTCACTATAGTACATATGCATACACTATACTTTACCCATAAAATGATTGCAAAAGGCTCTTAGGTATCTCTATTTGACCAATCTGTACCGTATTTTTAATGATAACAATATAATATCCACTTCTACCTTTATGGGTGCAATAATTATTAATGACTGTATGATAATTAGTTTTAATGCATGATAATTTTACTCTTGCTGCGAAATGAAATGTTCCTTATTTGAAAAGCAATTGAACTATAATTTAATTTCTAAGATTTATTTAACAGTAAAAATACAATCTTTTGCAAAGTTTCTATGTTCATAGTAGCCTAATATACGAGAAGAAAGAATTCTAAAGTTTCAAAAATTCTGCAAACTCTTGCTCTTGAATTCCCTTTCCTCTCCCTTCTTTCAAAACGTAGTATTTCGATTTCCTGTCCAGGCGATCGGAGAAAATGGAATTATAAAAATTGTCCTCTTCCCACATAATTTCTCCGAGTACAACAATGTCTATTTCCCGTTTCGTCATTTCTATCATCTCATCCGGAGTATACAACTTTTTGACGACGAGTTCCTTCGGTTGCAAAAAGCTTAATACTTCTCCCACTTTATCTAAAGAATACTCTTCCAGGATGAGTCTTTCTAACTGCCTTACACCACCAATGAACATTGCATCATGATAACTCATTTTTATAGTATTGATGCATAAAGGAAGGAAATCGATATTCACTTGTTCCACCAAACGGAAATGAATATGTGTCAACTGGATTAAACGGAAGTGAGCCAAAGAAGAGGATTTATTTTCTAATACCAAATATCTCAAGTTAGGTAATTTGACTTCTCCGCTCACAACAACATCAATGTTCCTTAAAGAGAGTTTTCGGATTGATGACGGCAGGCAAGAAAGGTCCAATGACGAATTTTTGATTTCTAATTCCCTGATTTTCATTTTCGATTTCTCCACAAAAGAAATTTCATCTAAAATCAGTTTGTCCGCATTCCATTTAGCTTGCTTCCAGTTTAGGACTTTAACTCGGCGTAGTTCCAAGTGTCGAATTGTAACAAATTCTTGACTCATGTCAATCGACCAGTTCATCTCTTTCTCGGAACATATCAGTATGATTTCATTAATATTTTTGAAATTAAAAAAATCGTTGATATTTACTTCCAGTAATCTTTGTTCATGACTTGTAAATATTACGTCTGCAAGTTTAAGTTTCTTTGGAAAGATTTTACTTGCAGAGTTGCCATTCAATACGCAATGGGATAGATCAAGGTCTTCAACAAAAGAAATAGATTCCA
Source organism: Yoshiicerus persimilis (assembly GCA_020352615.2). Taxonomy (NCBI): domain Eukaryota; kingdom Metazoa; phylum Arthropoda; class Collembola; order Entomobryomorpha; family Tomoceridae; genus Yoshiicerus; species Yoshiicerus persimilis. The sequence goes on from CM036941.2 coordinate 14,189,620, forward strand.
AGGAGATTATTATTTGTCCTGCATTTATTATTGGATGCCCAATAATATTCCCAACAGGGAAATTGGAAACGAAAGGAGAATCATGAGAAGATATTCGATGTTTTGCTTTTGGTTCATAATCAGCAACTTCGCAAGGTTTCGGTATTGTTAGGGCAGGGATTGCAATAAAGCAGTCTATTGTTAATTTTTTAAGGCTTTTAGGAATCCATTGACTCAAATCCGAACTCATTTGTTCAATACCTAGCTTCAGTTCTCCTTTTAAACTCAAGATTTCTAAGTCTTCAGGTAGTGGATAAAAAATGAAGAATTTGTCAAACGCAATTTTCTTTGTTTCTACATTCAATTGCAATTCCATTGCTGAATAATCATCAGACTGAAGAGAGTAATTGGAATCAATTATCTTCGAAAAGAGAATTTCTAGTGTAGCTTTCAAAGACTCTTGAGATAAAATAATCTTGAACTGCTTTCTCTCCTCCAGGATTTCTTGGACCCTTCCTCTGTTTCCGATTCTCCAGTAAAGGATCAACAAATGACCTTGGACAACCACCTTAGACAGTTCCTCATCCGGGTCTAACAACAACAACCCCTTGGAATAATCTGCTTTATCCACCTCTTTCAAACTTTTCTGATTCAACTCCTCTAGAATCTTGATCGCTTCTTCCAATTCTCCACTTTTCTCCAGACAAAGTGAATGGTTAAATCTGGTTGCATCCCTACCTAGTTCATTATCAATGTACCTAGATAAATGAACGGATTCCTCGAATTTATTTTCAGATAACAGATCAAGAAGTTCCCTCTGATGATCCCACACTTCGAACCGGTTATCGAGAATCTCATCTTCTCCTGAAGTATTGTCTAGTAATTCGAATTCTTTGAACGTTTTTTCTTCAATTGCTTTTCCTATGCCGCCTTCGAATAAATAATATTTTGATTTTCTGTCCACGTGTTGGTAGAGAATGGAATTCTCAAATTCTTCATCCCCATCCCAATTAACTCCTATTGCAACCAGTTTAATATATTTCTTCAAAAATTCAATAACCTCATTTGGTTTATAAAAACCCCAAAGGACGAGTTGCTTTGGTTGAAAATGACTTAACAATTCCTCCAATTTGAGGAACGGAAGTGCGTCCAATGTGAGTTTGTCCAGCAGCCTCACTCCTCCAATTACAGTTGTTTCTAGTCTTACGGTATCAACTATTTTGACTTGGATCACAGTTTTCGGCAGAAAATCAACATTCAGATCCAGCATTTCATAGAAGTTAATGTGCGTCAACTGACAGGAAACGAAATGAAGCAAACAAGAAAAGTGCATTCTGTAAATATTCAAATATTTTAAGCAGGGTAACTCAATCTCGCCGGTCTTAAGAACCTCTACTTCCCTTAAGGAGAGTTTCTGGACAGTCTGTGGGAGAAGAGAAAGGTCCAAAGAATAATTCTCTACTTCTATTTCTTTTAATTTTCCACCTAACTGCAAATTCATGGTTTCAAATCGATTGCACCAAAAAAGAGAATAGTTAGAATGACAAATATTTGCATTGAGGATCTGCAGAGATACATTCATTGATTCTTTAGATTTGATAATCCAAAAAGTATTTCTTGTCCGCAAGATTTCTTGCAATCTTTTTCTGTTGCCTGTTTTCCATAGAAGGATTACCAATTGGCCTCCAACTAAATCTTTTGTCAGTCTATTAATCAATTTCAGGATTCCCATTTCAATTTCAAGATTCCCATAACAAGATGTTTCCTCCGGCAATTCTCCTTTGTATAATTCTTCAAGAATTCTTCCTGATTCTTTCAGCAACAAGTTCTTTTCCAAGCAAACGGAGTAATTAAACCTTGTTGTATGCTGTTGGAGTTCAGTATCTATAAATCTTGCCAGTTGGACGGATTCTTCATATCTTTCTTCATATAGTAATTTCTCTAGTTTCTCTTGCTCTAGTAATTCGGCTCTCAATTTTGGAAATTCACTTCTCAATTCTTCACTTGCGTATTTCGTAAAGGGAATCAATTTATAATCCAGGAACCCACTGCAGCTAAGAATTTTTCTTAAAGTTTCCTTCTCTTTACCTTTTTCAATGTAGCGGATCACTTGTTGAAGAAGCCGGTGAATATTCAGGAACTTTTCTGTTTCGCCATGAATGGATGTTTTATCATTTTGAGAAACGAGTGAATATTTTATTAGCAATTCAAATGCTTCTTCCAATTGCTCGTCTTCTAATTTCAGAACCTCTTGGAAAAACATTGTGGAAATATCATCAGGTCGAATATACGCAAAAATGACAATCATCTCATAGGCTTTATCTCCGCTATCTTCTTTTGCAATCAATTCCATTGTAACTCTAACATTATTGTTTACCGTTTTTTCGTAATCATCGAAAGTGTAATTGACAATTTTTTCAAACCGACTTTTTTCTATATAAGTCTGCAAATCCATTTTGTCATTTTTCAAAGCGGCTATGGCCAATTGCAAAGCCAACGGAAGATTTCCAAGAAGTTCACACAATTCTTTTAGTTTTTCTTCCGTATATTCTACTTTCAAATTGTTTTTCAGGAATTCCAAGCTTTCCAAATCACTGAAAATGTTTATTTCGAATTGGCAAAGTCCCCCATACCCGTTTTCATTCCCCCATTTCCGATTTCTGGATGTAATCAAACAATAGAAATTGTCTTTATCTTTCGGAAGGATTTTTTGGATTCCATTACTTCCTTTATAGTTCTCGGCATTGTCATAAATCCAAAGACATTTCCATCTCTTTAATGCTTCGTAACTTTTTCTCGAGTAATCTTCCAAGTCCATAAATTCGCTTCTATTCTTGACTTCCAAATCCCTGGCTAGTTTTTTAAAAGATGTTATTAGACTGTCCTCGCCACAGTCAATCCAAATAACATGTTCGTATTCATTTCGGTAGTGATGGGCATACCAGTTTGCTGTCAGTGTTTTCCCAATTCCACCCATTCCAATTCCAGACAGTTTAGAAGCATTCATTGCTTCACAAATTACTACTGTTCGGTTTTCAGCAGCACAAATTTTCTCGTGCAAATCCTCAATAAGCAATTTATCTCCTAATATTCTCTTGTATAAAGACTTTACAAGATCTTTCTTACCGGGCCAACAAATATCCTTTAATAGTTTAGGGGGTACGAATTGAATTGCCTTTTTATCAGTACTTCCTTCGATTACATTGGCACAAAATTCGTTATTTGTTTCTCTCAGAATTTCCAAAAACAGATTCCTTATAACTTCCCAATCTTTTTTTCGCAATACACTTAATAACTTGCCATTTCTTCTAAATTCAGTTATTTGGTTTTCCTAAAAGAAAAAATGTTGTGGAAATAATGTACGTGTGTGTAATATTAAAGGAATTAATCGCTGTTTATTAATGTGAACGCGTTTTTATTAACTTACGATTTCCTGGCTTTCATTGTCCGATATAACATTATGTTGCACTAAATGCCCCAAAATTTCGGAGAGATTGGTTAGATTTTTTGATAGGAATACAAGGTTCTGCTTAATTTCCGCCATTATTATACCATACAGGAAAGAGGAAGATAAATGAGCATTCTAAATGTGGCGCCTGTTGCACTGTCAACTCAGATGTGTTTTTGCATACGTATTACAATGGCAGAATTATTTACGTTTCGTGTTCGCTATCACTAAATGACTATAATACACTATGTGAATTATACGTTTCGCGAAGGTAAATCGAAAGTTATCTATAAATGTGAATAAGATAAATATACATGCTGCTATATATGTACTCTGAATGTCAACATATAACTTTGCGGATTGCTGACACAGGGATTAATGACTTGAAATGAAATTGATTGACTGTTTACTTATTAGTCTCACCTATATGACTTTCGCCATTTCATATACGCCATGGTATAGGTATATGCCATGTGCACCAGTTCATGTATATGGTAGTACTAGTCATTGGCTTGTATTAAAATGTACCTCAAAAATGATCAGTTTATCTCAAGAAATAATCACTTTTACCTCATATAAATACATTTAGGTAATAAATATTTATACAGTCTCAAGTATCATTACTCCGAACTGATAATATACATGTGGCTTAGGTTTTCATGCAATTTCCTAATGTTTTAGTACATTTTTAACTCAAGTATAGTGAGGATTTTGTAGTCTACTTGTGCAAAATGTACACATACTCTAGCAAATTGCATTGAAACTTGAGACAAAGCTATATTATCAGTTTGGAGTAATGATACTTGAGACTTGGTAAAGATTTATTAGCTAAATGTATTTATATGAGGTATTATTATTGAGGCCATTATTTTTATTCAGGTAAGCCGATTATTTTTGAGGTGCGTTTAAATTTTCCCCTTATTTGTTGTGAACAGAAAAGTTAAAATGGTAAAATCATTTTATCTCCATTTATTTAATCTATACAATTGTACCTTACAAGGTGACTCTGTTATTGACTTTGACCGCGTAGTGATACCAAATGAGTTGCAATGTGCTTTAGTTCTCATTGAGGAAAATTAAATTTTATTATGATTTTTTATGCATTTTAACATTGCATTTCCACTTGTGTATTTATTCCATCCATGTATTTATAACTGATGAACATTTATGAAGTGATTATTTATCTACATATATTGACATTGGTTTGTTTTAGTTCATAACATACTGCTGTCCTTCTATCGATTGGAATGCACTTATATGTAATATATTTATAGTATTGTATGCAAAGTAGCTAAATCCATTTTACTACTGTAGAATTTATTTCTTAATACAAATATTGTATTCTTCTTTTCTGTTGCTGCTTTGACAGTTTATTTTTGTAATTAATTAAACTATGGACACAACTGTAGAGCTTAAAGTTCCAATAATTCTTTAAACGCTTCCTCGTCAATTGCTTTCCCTTTTCCTCCTCTCAAAAGATAATACACCGATTTTCTGTCTATAAGGTTGGTGTAAATGGAGTTATTAAAATTATCTTCTTCCCACTCCAGTGTTCCTATTGCAATCGTGTCTATTTCCTTCTTGATCACCTGCATCAATTCTTCTGGATAATAGCAATCATTAATTACAAGTTGCTTTGGATGAAAATAACGCAAAATTTCCTCAACTTCATCCAAAGAGAAATATTCAAGGATGAGTTTTTCCAGTTCCTTAATTCCGCCAAGTAACGTCGTACCAAAGAAATGAGTTATTTTGATATTTCTGACATCCCGAGGAATGGAATCTGTATTCAGTTCTGTCATATAACAATCGAAATGAAGATTTCTCAATTGCACGGAGTGGAAATTTGTTAAACAAGACGAAGACACACGTTCTACTGCTAAATGGTTCAAGTTAGATAAATTAGTGTCTCCACTCACAAAAACTTCTACGTTTCTTAAAAAGAGGTTTTGGATTGTCGACGGCAGACAAGAAAGATCCAAAGAACAATCTTTAATTTCTAATTCCCTGATTTCCAATTTTGATTTCTCCACAATTGGAATCTCTTCCAAAATGAGTTTGTCAACATTCCATTTGGCTTCCTTCAAGTTTAACAACTTCAGTTTACGTAATTCCAAATATTGAATTGAAGCAAATTCTTGACTCATGTCTATCGCCAAGTTATTTTCCCTAAAGCAGTTCAGGACCATTTCATTAACATTCTTGAAGTTGATATATTCGTTGACAATTACTTCTTTTGGTTCTTCTTCACTGCGTAGAAATATTACATCTTCTAATTTGAGTTTCTTTGGCGAAATTTTAGTGGCACAATTATGGACATTAAGAAAGCAATTGACCATTTCAAGATATTTTACGGAAAGTACGGAATCCAAGGAGATTTTAATCATTTCTTGTTCAATATCACCAACAGATTCTTCTTCTTCGTCGTCTTCCAAACGGAAAACAGACTCTTTAGACTTTGCTTTTGAAGGAATTGTAATCGTACAGTTTATTGTTAGTTTCTCAAGTCGTTTAGGAATCCAATCGCTCACATCCAAATTCAATTGTCCAATGGGTAACTTTAGTTTTCCTTGTAAGCTAAATTCACGCAGATCTTCTGGCAAAGGAATACCGTAATCAATAAAACCGTTGTCAAAGGCAATTTTCTTTGTATCAACATCCAGAAGTAAATTCATTGTTGATAATTCATCACAAAAGAAAGAGTAATTTGAATTAATAAGATTGGAACAGAGTATCTCCAGGGAAGCTTTCAATGACTCTGGATTTTGAATTATTTTAAATTGTTTTCTTTCCTCTAGAATTTCTCTTACTTTTCTTCTGTTTCCCATTTTCCAAAGAAGGACCAACAAATGACCCCAAACCAATTCTTTCGTCACTTCTTCGTCATGATCTAGAGTTCCTCTAAAGTAATATACTTCGGCTGTCTCAATTAAATTTTCGTTACTCAAATCTTCCAGAACCCTGATGGCTTCCATTAGGTCACCATTCTTCTCCAGACAGAGTAAATAGTTAAATTTCGTTGCTGTTGAACTAAATTCGCTGTCTATGAATCTGGACAGTTGGACAGATTCCTCAAATTTGGTGTCTGCTAAAAGATTTCTTAACTCCTCTTGGTAATCCAGCATTTCTGAAGTGATATTACTTGGTATCTTGGTGTATGCATACTTTCCCTCTATTCTGATTTCGGTTGGCACTTTAAAATCGTCAAACTGGTCAAACTCATTCTCCCCAAGTGCTTTTCCTTTTCCTTCTTGGAATAAATAATATTTTGATTTTCTGTCCCCATCTTTAGAGAGATTTGAATTTTCAAAATCTTCCTCGTCCCAATCTATTCCAATTGCAACCTTTTTTATGTCTCTCTTCAACAGTTTATTCAACTCTACGGGTTTAAACAATGGACAGCGAACGATGAGTTCATTTGGATGAATTATATTCAATATTTCCTCCACTTCATTCAAACCCAGTGTGTCCAACAGGAGTTTGTCCAGTTGCCTTACTTTACCAAATACAGTTGTATGAGCTTCTTTTTTATGTATTCTGACATTTTTCACACTTTGTGGCAGTAAGTCTATATTCAAATCTTTCATTTCTTTGAAATAGACGTGAGTAACCTGGATTGGACAGAAATAAATCAAACAAGAGGAAGATAAGCAACTTAAATGCAAGTATTTCAAACAGGGCAGCTTTATTTCTCCACTCTGAAATATTTCTGTTTCGCTTAATGATAGCTTTTCGGTAGTCTCTGGTAGCAGAGACAGGTCCAATGAATATTCGTCTATTTCTATTTCCTTTATGTGACGATCGAACTGCAAATTCATAGTTTTAGATGCAAATTCAGCACACCGAAGGAAATAATTGGAACAACGTAAATTTGCATTGAGGATCTCCAGATATACATTCAAAGACTCTTTGGATTTGATCATCTGAAATAAATTACGCGTCCTCAGAACTTCTTGTACTCTTGTTTTATTTTGCATTTTCCAGTGAACCATCAATAAATGACCTCCAACTATATTCTTTGTCAGGATATTATTGAAAGGCAAAATTCCCATAGATGCTGAATTAAACACATCTTCATCAAGTAATTCTTTTTTGTAGAGGTCTTCAAGAATTTTTGATGATTCTTTCAATTCTCTATTTCTTGCCAAGCAAAGTGAGTAGTTAAACCTGGTTGTGTTTCGCACAAGTTCTGTGTCGATGAATTTTGCTAAGTGCACCGACTCTTCAAACCTTTCTTCAAACAACAATTTCTCGAAATTTTCTTGATCTAGTAATTCCATTTTCACATTAGGGAATTCTTTTCTCAAATCTTCGTTTGCATACTTGATGAATGGAATTAATTTATATTCCAAGAACCCATTGCACCCCAGAATCTTTCTGAGAATATCTTTCCCGTTTTCCTTTTCAATGTGCCGTATTACTTGTTGTAACAGCCGGTGGATATTCAGGAAGCCACCCTTTTCCTCGCCAATAACAGTTTCAGGATATTGGGAAATGAGTGAATATTTCAATAACAATTCAATAACCTCTTTCAATTCCTCATCATTTAAATGTAAAGCTTCTTTGAAAAATTGGGTGGAAATATTGTCTGGACGAATATACCCAAAGATCAACATCATGTTGAAAGCTTTATCACCGTTATCTTCCTTGGCAATTAATTCCAGCGTAATCTTTACATTTCTGCATATGGTTCTTTCATAATCATCGAAAGTCTCATTGATGATTTTTTCATACCGATTTTTCTGAATGTACGTTCGTAAATCTATTTTGCCATTATTCAAGGCGGCGATGGCTAATTGCAAAGCCAAAGGCAAATTTCCAAGCAAATCACACAAATCTTTCAAATTTTCTTCCGTGTACTCTACTTTCAAATTGGCGTTCAGGAATTCTAAGCTTTCCAAATCACTGAAGATGTTTATTTCAAACGGACATAGCTTTCCATAACCATTTTCACTTCCCCACTCACGATTTCTAGACGTAATCAAACAGTAGAAGTTTTCCTTCTCTTTCGGAAGGATATTTTGGATTCCATTGTCCCCTTTGAAGTTCTCAGTATTGTCATAAATCCAAAGGCATTTCCATTTTGATAATACTTCGTAACAACTATTCGTGTAATCTTCTAAGGTCGACAATTTGTTTCTATTCTTCACTTCTAAATCTCTAGTTAACTTTTTGAAAGACTGGAGGAGGCTGTCCTCGCCGCAGTCTATCCAAATTACGTGATCGTATTCCTTCTCATAGTGATGGGCGTACCAGTTTGCAGTCAACGTTTTCCCAACTCCACCCAATCCAGCCAATTTAGAAACATTCGTCGACTCACAGATCACCACAGTTCGGTTTTCAGCTTGAGAAATCTTTTCGTGCAAATCCTCGACTAGCAATTTATCTCCTAATTTTCTCTTGTACAAAGATTTTATGAGTTCTTTCCTAGCAGGCCACCAAATGTATTTTAACACCTTTGGAGGAGTAAATACAATGGTTTCTGGGGACGACTTTCCTTCAATTATATTTGCACAATGCTCATTATTAGTTTCTCTCAGGATTTCCAAAAACATTTTCCTGATAGCTTCCCAATCCTTTTTCTGAAGCAAACTTAATAACTTCCCATTTCTTCTGATCTCGGTTGTTTGGTTTTTCTGGAAAGACATTTAAGATTAGAGACAAAAGGAATGTAATATTTAGATGAATTAGCCGTTTTAGCGAGCAGGAGGTTCATTTATGGAACAGCGTTCTCATATGTTTGGTAGGTTTGGTACAGCGTACCAGTTTGCAAAATTAGCACCATAACTCCCGAACGCTTTAACTGATTTGGATTTTTAGATGCAAAATGAAGTTAAATGAAGGAAGCGCTAAGTTACTTTTTGGGTGCTTACACTTTTAGGAAGCGCTAAGCTAACTTTTTGGGTGTTTCCACTTTTAGGAAGCGCTAAGCTAACTTTTTGGGTGTTTCCACTTTTAGGAAGCGCTAAGCTAACTTTTTGGGTGTTTCCACTTTTAGGAAGCGCTAAGCTAACTTTTTGGGTGTTTCCACTTTTAGGAAGCGCTAAGCTAACTTTTTGGGTGTTTCCACTTTTAGGAAGCGCTAAGCTAACTTTTTGGGTGTTTCCACTTTTAGGAAGCGCTAAGCTAACTTTTTGGGTGTTTCCACTTTTAGGAAGCGCTAAGCTAACTTTTTGGGTGTTTCCACTTTTAGGAAGCGCTAAGCTAACTTTTTGGGTGTTTCCACTTTTAGGAAGCGCTAAGCTAACTTTTTGGGTGTTTCCACTAATAGGAAGTGATAAGCTAACTTTGTTGTCTTCTTTGAATATTCACACTGCTTTACACTCTGGCTCGCTTCTGTAACGGCTAGCTGATAGCTATTTTATATATGTTCACAATGCTTTATATACTTACGATTTCCTGGCTTTCATCTTCCGATATTATATCATGTTGTTCCAGATGCAACAATATTTCCGATAGATTTGTTATATTGTTTGATAACAATACAAAGTTCTGCTTAATTTCTGTCATTATTGAAAATTAAGATGGAAAAGTCTCAAAAGGATTCTTGATTTATAATTGTCAATTCGCCCCACGTTATTACAATGCCTGAATAACTTAATTTCTTGGTGCACACTACAACTCGCCTACTAAAGATTGTGAAGAAATAAATTCGCGTGTACCAAGGAATTAAAAATCGCTCTGATCTATATATTTGGGGAACCTCACGCACAATTAAGGGAATAGAAAACTGTTGTACTTTACATTGAATATTTTAGTGGATATAATTGATATATGTTAGTAGAACAGAGGTTGGAACTCGGAGTTATCTAAATCCAGTCAGATAAAAAGCCAGTCACTCTACCAAGTAATCTTAATTAATCCTCACCCATATCCCTAATTGGACATTCATTTAAATAGGGAGCGTGTTAATCATATTTCAAATTAAATGTCCGTCATATAAGTTTGTCCTTCCTACAGGGTATAATATATCATCAGAGATGGAGCGCATATACAGTGAGGACCAGTTGGAAGTATCCATAGCACTTATAGTGTGTAAGGAAATAATATCACGGTACCCGTTGATTTTTATTTCTCACGTCAAGCCAAACGCGTGCAATTTATATACACATGTACTTCCCTATACACTGTAAATGCAATGGATACTACCTACTGGTCCTCACTGTATATTCAGTAGACTTTTTTTCTCTTAAAGCAAATTATTCACATCTTATCTCAGTAGCAGTTTAGTTTTGCATGCAGTAAAAGCAAAAATAAAGGTACTTGGGCATTAATATCGACCTGGTGTATTGCTTAAAGGCTTGGGCTACTATTTTGGTATTTACGCTACATGCCTCACTTACTCCACCTCCAATCTTTGAATACTATTATATAATATCTAGGTATTCAAACAGCAAATGCCCACAATTGCTTTAAATAATGCAAAGAGAATTTGCTTTATACAACTTTAAGAGAGGTTACAATATAGAGCTTGAAATGGATTGTGCAAATCGGATGAACCATAAAGTTTCACAAGATAACATGAATAACATTTTAGTACAACTTAGAAATCATAAAGATTTACCTCCAAAGCCAGGCATTTTGTTGGTATGGCATGATCTACCTATTTATCCACTGCAGGAGGCTACTATGCAAACTTAAATTAAGTTTTGATACATGCAATATACATAAAATAAGATTTCCCATTCAATAAATATGGGCTGATAATTTTTGACGACAATAATTGTAATGCAACACATCATGATTTTCATATTAGACTTTCAAATCAGAAAATACAAAATATTTCTGCCATTTTTATTTATTTTATTTATTAAAAACTTTTCACCCTTTGTGAAGCAGGACGCAGTAACATGTGTGTCAAATATAATCAACATGACAAATGCTGAACTTTATAATTTAACATTTTATCTTTGGACTGAGTAAATCATTTCATCATCTTCCCTTAAATTGTAATATTGTGACGAATACATCAAATAAGGCCAGTAAATGAATGTAAAGACTAGAAATATTATTGGCACAATTCTTGGAGTGTATTTCTCGATTTTGGTGGCCAGAATGAAGTATTTTGTTTCTTTTTTGGTGTTATTAGCAGCAGGAGGAGGGTCTGGGACTGTTGTTATTGAATGCAAAGGTAATAACTGAGTAGCCTCTTTATTCCCATTCCCATTAGCTTCTCCATTATTAATATTGTTATTTCTTCTCAACAAAGTATTAGCGGAAGATGAAGAGGAAACAGACTGAGATCTATTTCTAAGATTAGCCTCCAAAAATTGTTCCCCTTTTTGTCCGGATAAATCGGGTTTGTGTTTCTTTTCTTTCATACTCCTCAATTTCAAAATGATCGTGTATTCCGCCAGGGAGGTGAAAACAAAGAGAATACACGAGACCATCCATAAATCAAGAGCCTTGATGTAACTGACATTTGGAGTGTTTTGTCTCACAGCTCCGAACATTGCAGTCAATGTCAGAAGTGTCGTCACACATAAAGCCATTCTTCCTGGAGTACTTTCTGGAGGAACGAGGAAAGACAACCAGGAAACGATTGTGAACAGCGTACTTGGAATATAAGTCTGGATTATGTGGTAACTTAGTTTTCTTCGCAAATAAATCGCGAAACTCAATCCGGAGTAATTTCCCGATCTCGTCTCTTGCATAAAATCATTATCTGTGTCTAGAGCTACATCAAAATTGTGCAAATTTAATTGATAGGCCATTAGAGGGCCTTGGCCGTCTTTCCATGTCAAAGTTATATGCTTCGTTGTGAAAGCGTAACTCTTCATGTTCACTGTACATTTCTGAGTGTCTGCGGGGTAATAGTAGAAATCCATTTGGCAGGTCATCGTTATTAATGTCCGAACTGAATATCTCAGTTTCCCTAAAAATCACAATGACCGCAATTTATTTTTACGGTTGAAAATACATATTTTAGTAGAAAGTGATTAAATTTCCCCAATTAAATAACTAAAATCCCATTTTGCATTTAAAATGTGAATCTAACACGATTTCTAGGATGGGATCGATTCTCCCCCCAAGTTTTTATATATTTTAGCAAGAATCTCTTTTTATTTTCCGAAATTGGATGATTAATTTAAAAACTGTCAATATTCAAACTTAATTTGAAAAAATAATTATAATTAATTTACCATCCGGATAGATTCTGAGTGAAGATGCTTTTGATATCAGCGACGGTTGTGAGATTCCTCTGACATGGTCCATGAAAATATCTGGATGCCATATCTGCGTTAGTATCGACGGATTTAAAACTGTGAACTTTTCTCCAGACTCGACAATATCTTTCAAACCAGCCAAACGTGTATCTTGCCAATGGAGTTTCAGATTAACTTCCAAAGTGATATCTCCTTGTATCTCCTTGATATCGAAAAGATTGAACACCAAAACAGAAATGTCTATTGGAACTGCTTCGTTGTTGATCAATGGAGGTGGTTGATGAACATTGTAGTTTCCCGGAAGACTAAGCACATCTCCCGAACCTTTTAAGGAGCGCCGGTTACGGATATTATAATCGTTTTCTGCATTGTCTTCAGATACCAAAAATGCAGCAGAAGTGAGACTCGATTGAATTATACAAAATATTAAAAAAGGTGTGAAAGAAATCATACTAAAATTCATGGTTGAAAAATTGTGGTAATCTACAACGGAATTATTATAATTTTTTCCCTAGGTGCATAAACAGTAGTTTCGGTATAAAAGTTAAACAAAGATATTAGCCTCGACAAGACCGATCAATGTCTGTTCTCTATCTGATAAATTCCACTCAACTATAAATGACTTGTCCAAACTGGTTACAAGGTACAAAATACGATAATGGGACCTCTGGACAAAATTATATCCAAACGCTTCGAATATAAGCCGATATTTACTTTTAAGACTCTATTAATTTAAATGAGACTACTACTATAAGGAAGCAATTCTCGGTTTGTAAATTTATTTTTGCAGCAAATAATTCCATAAATTTATTTTATCAAAAGGGTTTTACGTTCTGGGGAATATATTTTTGGACTGATTTTGAATATATTTTGTGGTATTTAAAATTTTAAATAACTAATACATTCAATAATGCCTGCAAATAAATATTTTTTTACAAATAGGAAAATGTTTAGTAAATAGGAATGTTGAAATAAATAACTTTTACTTACTAAACAGGAAGGGTGGGTTTTAGCCGCTAAAATATTGGTGGGGCCAGAGAAACTCGCGTATAAGGATTTGTCAGGATTCAAAAATAAATAATTATTTAGTTCTCAATGTTAAATGCATAGAATAGCCTTTATAACAACGCAATATGTTTCTTATGCACAGATTCTCTTAGAGCGAGGTTCTGCGCGTGAAAGGAGGAAGAACAACAACATAATTGTTATTGAGTTACTGGAATACATAAATCAGAGATTACAGTCCCGTATATAAGCATAAGTGCCTCGCCTTTGAAACCAAATACCTATATTCTTAATGCTTATTATCGTAAACAAATTCAAGTTTGGTAGTGATAAACGGTTTTTGTACATCGCAAGTTATCGGTAAACAAGCAATTTAGATGTTAAATCCATGATAAAACTTTCCTGCAAGTGTTTATAGTATCAAAAAATAAAAGTAGCAACTCTACCTACGCATTTATATTTGGATTTAATTAATTGCAACTTAAAAGGAGTTTGCAGGAATATGACTCATCTTTATTCTTAACTAAATCAATATTTAATACATGCACAAAAGGAATGATCATTATCTTTTCACAACCACATTATATTAAAATTTTCCTTAAAGTAATTATAACTTTTGGTAAACATTGTTATGAAAATACCACACGATCGTATAATAATATTTATAAAATTGTTTTAATGTGTTATACTTTTGGAAAATTGTATGCAACATTCGTAATAAGAATAAAATTTACTTATCAAAAGTGTATTGTAATCATAATTTATGGTTTTTACCTAATTGGGAAGAATCCTGGCTTGTTTTCGTGGTTTGCGCTTATTCGATTATAAAAGGTTAATTTATTATGGCTATTCTTAGTCCATAATCTAAATAGGGCATGTTCAGATATGCGGAGTAGTTAAAGTGTTCTCTTTAATATATAATACAATATTAAAGTCTATTTATAATCATGATAGATTTATTTTTAGGTTAATTTAAGCAAACATTTTTCCTGCCTCACTGTGGACATTTTGGCCTTTGCTGATCTTTGCCATATTACAGCACAAACGTGTTATTCTACATGAGCAAACCTCACTCTAGTCCAATCCAGTTAACACTTGCATAATGTAACCTATACCCTGTGGTTGATAATACAGATACATGTAGACCATACATAATACATTATTATACGCTCACACGAGTTACTATGTGATTAGGATTACGACGACTACCAATTGCACCAAGGCAAGGTCGCCAACTCAACTGGTCTTTGATAAACACAAAACTAGAAATAACTTGACTCAGATGAAACAATGCAAGGCAATAAATTTATTTATAGTGTGTCAAAATTACAATCACAATTCTTCGAGCATAAGCCGCTTGCGAATTCATTCTCTTGCAAAATATGTTCTTATATGCAGAATTTTGCTCTTATAGCAGCTCAAGATAATTTTCCTTGAGAATAACATGTTTTAAATTATCATTAAGATGAAAAAGTTAGGCATTCGTAAGAATTATATGGACAAAAGTCACGTCCTTATCCAGACTAGCAACAGTTGGCAGATGGTTCGATATTATAATTATATATTTAAGTCCTGTACCGGTAAATACCGCTTTTGCGATCTTATCAGCCATTTGGAATAAGAAATGTGGGTTAGTATTTCTATAGCGAATGCATGTAGCACGTAGTTACTCATGAAATGAATAAATTATTTTGCAATTATTATTAGAAAGAAAAATAAAGTCTCGTAAGTGTTACATTTCAGGATTGAGATGGGATTTCTTAACATTTTGTATTACAGATTTGCTAATATTGTGGAATACTTACATTTTGAATACGCAAAGTAAAATATTTTTCAAATATAAAGGTACCACAGGGATTTATCTTTTATTTCTTATCCGTATTTCGTGCTAAGACAAATCAAAACGTATTGCATGTATAAAAGTTTCTTAATTTATCATTTTGCAGTTAAGCTGGTGTCACTCAAGGTTGGGTTGCACACTTTTTAATGACATAATTAAATATATTTAACGATTATTGTCTATAAATGAGACCATTAATAGTAGTCACTTTCCCTCTCGATGACGCAGATAGTGAGGTCTAAGGCGACAATTGTCCCGTCCACGGTCACTAAATCCCAGTCTTGGCAACATGTGAAGACGTCTTCATTCTGCAGTTCTGAAAGACTTTAACAGTTCTTAAACATTTTAACCAACCGTGTAGCATGCAATTAGTGACCAATCTATGGCATCAAAACGAAAATGCTTATAATCTGTACTGTAGTGTAATTTAAGATGTAATATAAATATGTCTTATGGAGTATGGCTATTAACTATTGCAAAAATGTTATTTCTGAATATGTTCCCATCGGCGGCATTAAATTATCTTTATTAAGAGGAGCGCAGCGATCTCTTTATAACAATGAACGATCTGTCTGTCTGTCTGTCTGTCTGTCTGTGTGTTCGCGATTGTGTGTTCGCTTTTAAGCTGGGCACAGCAACCCACAGAGTTAGAGGTGGGCACAGTGACCCGCAATGAAACACTCACCGCTCACCACGCGACTCTTTGCTACATCTGTGTTAACGGGTTTATTATTATTGCAATTTGTGGGAATATTTGTATAAAGTTGTGTTAGGTATATACTTTGCTAATTTGCAACAGCGTAATTGCAACTGTGCAATTGCAACAGAAAAGTACATCTGACGGAAGGTTTACCAAACAGAATCTCCAATTGCTTTGCCTGCTACTATTCCACTTAGGCCACTTACTCAAAACCAGAGGTTAAAAAGTGGATGGAAGCTATGCATATAATTGAAAACCTAGTTGTCCAACTAAACTTAAATGGAAATAATGATTTGAATGGAAAGCGTTATAGTTATTCGATGGAGAATTCTTAATGAAGAAAAGATTCATTCCTAATAAATGCAATATGCATTTTACAAGCATTTAAGTTTGGTTGGAGTAAACTTTTACAGCAATTAAAATCAAAACCTTTTACTCCATCCAAAAATATTGGACTTTTACATATCATGGTGTGCCACAGAAGCATCTTTATTTTGTGAATCCCAAAAATGAAAGTTACTATTAAATTTTTAAAAGCAGAACATAAATGATATTTAAAGTTATTCGTAGAACGTTCTTAAGGATTAAAATTTATTTACAATTTTAAAAAATTGACGAAAGTTGTTTTATTTGTAGATGTTATATTTGATGACATCACTAAATATATACACAATAATAGATTAATAAGGAAGTCATTAGTGTTAGTAGCCTCCATGACCGTGACCTCTAAATCCAGGCCACCTGCCCCATTGTCCCCGATGTCCACCTCCGTGAGATCGAGGGTTGGGGTGGAAATCATCAACTTCTGTATGCATTCTTCTATGGAATTTAACGATTGGAGAGCACCCGGTTCCTGTAGCTTTCATATGTGGTCCACAATGCAGTTCGCGATCCCCTTGTGCGAGACTCAAATCTTCGGTCACACCCTCTTCGCTATGTGTTATGACATAACACTTTCCATCATCAGCTTGATGCTCATTTGGTGCACAATGCGGATGATGAACTTCTTCTACTATAACGTCTTCATGAGCATTTGTACTGCCAAATGCTAGATAAATTATCAGGAACAGCCAGAAAACACCCTTTAGTGGTTTTTTCGCATCCATGATTGAAGAATCAGTTTTGAAATTACAGTTCTCGTTTCAGTACTTCAAGTAATCAACTTCGGAACACCAGGAGGGTCAAAAATTAAAATATTTGGGACGCCACGATATTCCTCTTCAGAAGCTTTTAAAAGGAATCACAAATAAAAACAATTTTTCAAAATGTATTAATTAATTTTACGGTTTTTACATGTAATGTATTTTTCGTCTCTATATAAAAATAGTTTGTAATAGTATTGTCATAGCTAAACAGATTCCACCAATTGAAAGTCCGCACAAACTATACAAGGTATAATTTTCTTTGACTGCCACCAATGTCAGCGTTTAATTTATCTTGTGCAATAACAATGCACTTTTATTGGTGTAATTCGTTTAGTTGTACCACTATCATTAAATTGTGTGCTTCTCACTTTCTCTAATTATCCAAAGACTTTTGTCAATTTTTTAAAATCTCAAGACAATAATTTTTGGACCTTCTCGGGGCTTCTCGTCAAAACAAGAGGAATTATTTTATTTTGTATTTATACTTTTTATAGTTTTATGTTCTGATAAATGAAGACTGGAATACAAACAATAACTGCTTCTCTATTGTTCGTATATATTATTTATTATTTGTTTGCATACGTATATTTGCAATATTAGCAATACGTAAAACATTAATAGTTAATAACTGCCATTGTTCTTCATGTTCATTCAAACGGAAATATTGGTGCCTCATTATACCTAGGTATACATACTTTGTATCTACTTTAGTATATATTGTATATCTACTTTATATGGACGATTGAATAAAATATTTTATTGAATCGGAACCCTTGTAGCAATACTAGCCTTTTCCAAGGCTATTTGATGTCTAGTGTCAACCCTCGGTATATGTTTCGCAATGAAACATTGAATTTTTAAAATAATTACACCTTTAGGAAATGATATTCTAAACTTCAGTGTTCAAACCCAACTTTTACGTCTGCAGTGCAATTATTCTTCTAAAAGTCGTAATGATCGAAACTTACATAGACTTAAGCAACCATGACTCTGCAATTGCATCTCCTTCTATTTTTACTATTGCCCTTAAATATTCGCCTGTCCTTTGCCAAAGATGACGAAAAACTAATACACAAGTTTTCTCAATTTCATGACAGTTTTAATATGGCAAATGGATTCATGGTTGTGGTACATGGGGTTTATGGAAAGGTTTTCAAACTTTCAAAGTACGTTACTGCGAAATTAAAGACTCTTAGATTTAACCGTTATTACAAAATCCCATTGGACCATTTGCTTTTCTCTGCCAGCCTTTGTTATTTCAGTTCTGTTTATTGTTAGGCAAATGTTTTAGTGGCAGGAAGAATTTTAGATGAAAGAAAATGCATTTTACGTTCAAGATGTTCTTTTGGAGTATTCCCTGAAGTATCGTCGGCATCAACAAATCAAGTAAAGGTGTCACCGATAGACTTACAAAGTATACATTTAATTTAATAAGCTATAATTGCTATCTCTCTAGTCTCTAACGGTAAATCTTGCAAATATGTAGTCATGCTATTGCCAATTATTAAGTAATGCGAATAATCCTATCGCCTAGGTCGGTGTAAACACATTGGTATTGCATAAACAATTATAGCTGTCGTAGTCGTAAATAGCCTAAATCTTACATGATTTTTCAAAAGGCAATACTATTACTGTTTCGGAATTACTTAAGATTATAGCTATAACCCACTTTAGGAAATTAACTGTAATCCTCATTTTGTGAAATTGTATTTGCTGAATCTACCACTTAGAATCAGCAATACTAGTTCAATAATAAATACAAAAATCTAGAAGTCTCAATTGGAAGTTTGGATGAATTAGTGAAGTTGCATTATATTGGCTTGAATTATGACGTGTGTGAATGGATGAGGGCCGTACTGCTATCCAGCCAGTGTGATTCATACAGACCTCAAACCTATAGATATTCATACTCTCGCAAAATTCTCATTCCTTTTGTATTCAAAGTAAGTATACTTCCAACCAAAGTAACAATTAATAGTAAGAACAGTAAGAAGACATGAATTGTTCTTGAAAACGTAAGAAGCTATATGAAGTCAGATGATGATGGTACCGTTATAGTCATTGGCCAATCCAGTAAACGTAAGCTTCCGCATAATATTTATTAATCGTCTTAATATTTATTAGAATTGGCTTATAAAAGGTATTGAAATTTTAATTAAGGTTGTTATTACAGTACATTACGAATTATTGCAATAAGCCATAGAAATCCCTCATATTTACTTCCTAATAAAACTGGGGTAAACAGATATCGTCAGCAAAAGATAATGGAAACAGTGATTTTGAACACAGCGGAAATAGTGGACATGAATTAAAAAAATGACAAATCAAACTGATCAAACATACATGGTTATACAATGAGGTCCGTTTATGTTTTCAGGACTGAAAATAATATGTACAAAAAATCTAGTTGTGCAACTAAATATAAAGAACTTATGATTTGAATGTAAAAATTGAACTGAAAAGAGTTACAGTTATTCGATGGAGAATTCTTTATGAAGAAAAGATTCATAATAATAAATGCAATATGCATTTTACAAACATTTAAGTTTGGTTGGAGTAAACTCTTACAGCAATAATTTAGCTACTAAGATTCAGAGCCTTTTTCTTCATCCAAAAATATTGGACTTTTCCATATCATGGCGTCACTCAGAAGCCCCAATGAACTCTATTTTGTGAATCCCAAAAATTAAAATGATCATTAAATTTTTAAGTGAGCTTAAATGATAATTAAAGTTGTTGATAAAACGTTCATTATGCTTAAAATTTATTTACAATTTAAAAAATTGCCGTAAACGAAAGTTGTTTTATTCTGTATTTGTGCATGTTATATTTAATTACATGATTAAATATATACAGGACAATAGATTAATATGGAAGTCATTAGTGCTAGTGGCTTCCATGATTTCAAAAACCAGGCCACCTGCCCGATTGTCCCCGATTTCCAGCTCTGCGAACTCGAGAGTTGGGGCCATTTTCTGTATTCACCAAACTTCTTCTTCTTCTATGGAATCTAGCGATTGGAGAACATCCGGTTCCTGTAGCTTTCATACCAGATGCACAACTCAGTTGGCGATCCCCTGAACCTAGACTTCTTGGTTTTTGGGTCACATCTTCTTTGTTGCCGTCTCCTTCCGCATTTGTACTCACAAACGCTAAATAAATTATTAGGAGCAGCCAGAAAATACCCTGTAGCGGCTTTCTTGCATCCATGATCGAAGAATCAGTTATGAAATTACAGTTCTCGTTTCAGTATTGCAAGAAATCAACTTCGGAACACCAGGAGGGTCAATAATTAAAATATTTGGGACGCCACGATATTCCTCTCTAGAAGCTTTTAAAGGAATCACAAATAAAAACAATTTTTCAAATTGTGTTAGTTAACTTTATGGTTTTTTCATGTAATGTATTTTTCCTTTGTATGTAAAAATAGTTTGTAATGGCATAGCCAAAGTGATTTCACCAATTGAAAGCCCGCAATCTATACAAGAATGTCAGCGTTTAATTTATCTTGTGCAATAATAATGCACCTCTATTGGTGTAATCCGTTGAGTTGTACCACTATCATTAAATTATGACTTAAATTTAAAGTTTCGTCTTCTTGAATGAAACTGTCGTCTTTATTGATTTAATATTTCGTCAGAGGAATTTTTCGTCTAACGATTTAAGTGGTCGTCTTGTGATTTAATGTGTCGTCTTTTGAAGTCATATAGTATTTACAGTTACATACAATAATTTTAAGACTTTTAGTATTTTATGCAGTATTTTTTGTTAATAGTGTACTAAATTTTCATTTCTGCAACGCTTTGGTGGCTCTCTTTGGTCTGCCACGTTTGCGCTTCTGTCCAAGTGGACGTTATACATCAAGTCGCACTTATCCACATAAACTTCCATCTTCATTCTTGTTGGGCAATCTTTCCCACCCATTTTGCAGTACAAATAGTTAACTCTACACTTCACCGTGTTCTTGGACGAATCTTTAGTCCACAGAGGCTGTGTATAATCTAGGGCTTCCTGTTCACTATCAAAACTCCGCACAAAACTCCAGTCGTATGCAACTTTACCTATTCTGGATTTCTTGTTAATGTCAATACTTTCCGACTCCGAATCCGAAAATTCTGTATCTGAACAATACACAAGTTGAGACCCCATGGTGCTTTCCCTTTGGAGCAAATAAACATACTAACGATTTTTGATTCTCGGCTGCCAGCTACAAATCTATCTTACCTTTACAATATGATAAGAACACGTAGTATATGCTAACAATATGACAATTTCTTATCATGTTCTTCGCGTTAATGCATGAGCATGTCCCGTGTACATGCCTACAATGCACCCTACTTACCGTGTACGTTGCCATACACATTCATTATGTGCAAGACGACACATTAAATCAAAAGACGACCACTTAAATCGTTAGACGAAAAATTCCTCTGACGAAGTATTAAATCAATAAAAACGACAGTTTCACTCATTAAGACGAAAGATTAAATACCACCCTTAAATTATTGTGTGCTTCTTACCTTCTCTAATTATTCATCGACCGTTATCAATGTTTTAAATCTCAAGACAATATAATGTTTGGATCTTCTCGTCCACCCGAATAACGAAAGAAGACACCAGGAATAACTTTATTTTTGTATTTATACTTAGTTTTATGTTCTGATAAATGTAGAGTAGAAGGCAAGCGGTCACAATAGAGGGATTGTTATTTGTATTACGATTACGATATATTAGCAATACGGAAAACATTAGTAAGTAATAACTGTCATTGTTCTTCCTATTTAAACCCTATTCCTCCGTTTGCTAGGACTAGGTAGCCGTTAGCTTTTAGTGACTCCGTTGAATTTCATATTATGACTATTTTTGGAGTGACTATCTCGTTCCTCTTATGAAAAATGACGAATATTTGGAAAAATATGTAAACGATTTTTATGGCCAACGAACTTAGCCTTTGACTTGAGCCAATTCGTTCAAATCCGGAGTAAAAAATATTTTCATTAAAACTTGCGGAAGTTGGAGTGCGCATAGACAGACAGACACCCAGAGAAACCCTTTCTATAAGCCCTTGGTCGGGCTAAAATTCATGAAGTTAAAATTTACGATTATGACCGAGTTTTCATTAAGAGGATAAATTGCTTGGAAAGAAATGTTAATTGATTTTCAATTAGGTCACTGCTCTAATTCAATTAAAGGATGAGAAAGTCTCTCCTAATACGATATGTGCCCTTTCAACAAAAAACCGGAACATTCCCCACAAGCAAAAAGGTCTTTTGCTCCAATTTTGTCGGCAATGATACCCGAACGCAAGCATGCACCTTACCCGCCATTTAAGTCGACAGCAAGGAAAGCACATCCCACAACAGTAACACTACAATCATTGTAAACTAAAAATACCTTTCAGTTTTATTGGGAATTAGTATCAAAGACAGTTGTTAAGTTTAAGAGAGAGGTGAGGGTAGAATAGTGTTCATACGATTAAAAATGAGTAGCCAAAAAAATGAAGTACATTGGAATTTAATTGAGTATTCGAGAATTAATTTGAATATTTTGGAATTAGATGGGGCTTCTTAAAATTTAAAGGATATTTTGGAATTAAATACTGTATTTCAGAAGTAAATATTTATTTACTTCTGAGTATTTTAGAAATCAAAAAAGCAGTTAAGAAATGGATAGAGTATTTTGAATGTGTGAATGTGAATTATGAATTGGGTGTATATTTCGTTGATATATAGGGTCTGTTAGTTGGCAACGATCATACTGTTACTGTTGGTAGATTATAGTTATAACCCACTTTGGTAAATTAACTGTAATTCTCAATTTGTGAAATAGTATTCGCTGAATCTACTACTTAGAATCAGCAATACTTAGTTCAACTATGAATACAAAAATCTAGAAGTCTCAATTGGAAGCAATTTAATTAGTACTCTAAAAATTAGTGAAGCTGCATTATATTGTGTTGAATTATGACATGAATGGATGAGGTCCGCACTGCTATCCAGTATGATTCATACATACCTCAAACCTAGATATGTTTAAATTAACGCTCTCAAAATTCTCATTCCTTTTGTATTCAAAGTAAGTACTTCCAACCAAAGTAACAATTAATAGTAAGAACAGTAAGGAGACATGAATTGTTTTTTAAAACGTAAAAAGCTATATGAAGTCAGATCATGGTACCGTTATGGTCATTGGTCAAGCCATTAAACTTATGCTTCCGCATAATGCATTGTCTTAATATTTATTATAATTGGCTTATAAAAAGTATTGAAATTTTAATTTAGGTTATTTGTACAATACAATACGAATTATTACAATAAGCCATGCAGAATCACTCTGTATTTACTTACTAATAAAACTAGGGTAAACGGATATCGTCAGCAAAATATAATGGAATAATGGAAATAGTGGACATGAATTAACAAAAATGAGAAATCAAACTGATCAAACATACATGGTTATGAGGTCTGTTTATGTTTTCAGGACCGAAAATATGTACATGGCAAAATAAAAGTGTAAATTGGACACTGGACAGATAAATGATGTACACAGTACAGTCACAATAGTACATGGTAAGACTCAGGTAGGTAACTCCGACTCTGATAAAGAAGTTTAATCTGATGGGAGTATGTGGGGTGCAAAGCATAAACGAAGGAAACTTTTTATTGTGCCAGTGAGTTAATTGGAATGTACAATGAAGTCAAAACCAGAGGTTAAAAAGTGGATGGGAGCTATGCTTATAATTGAAAACCAAGTTGTCCAACTAAATATAATGGACATAATGATTTGAATGTATAAATTGGACTGGAAAGAGTTACATTTATTCGATGAAGAATACTTAATGAAGAAAAGATTCATAATAAATGCAATATACATTTTACGTGCATTTAAGTTTGCTTGGAGTAAGCTCTTACAGCAATTAAGATCAAAGCCCTTTACTCATCCATCCAAAAATATTGGACTTTTCCATATTAT
Source organism: Yoshiicerus persimilis (assembly GCA_020352615.2). Taxonomy (NCBI): domain Eukaryota; kingdom Metazoa; phylum Arthropoda; class Collembola; order Entomobryomorpha; family Tomoceridae; genus Yoshiicerus; species Yoshiicerus persimilis. The sequence goes on from CM036941.2 coordinate 14,213,876, forward strand.
GGCGCCCCTCAGAAGGCCCAATGGCCTTTATTTTGTGAATCCCAATAATTATTAATGTTATCATTGAAGTTTTAAACGTAAAAAAACGTTCTTTATGCTTCAAATTTATTTAAAATTTAAAAAAGTATTGCAGTACACAAAAGTTATTTTATTTGCAGATGCTATATTTAATGACATCACTAAATATAAACACCATAATAGATTAATATGGAAGTCATTAGTGTTAGTGGCGTCCATGACCTCAAAATCCAGGCCACCTGCCCCATTGTCCCCGATTTCCAGCTCTGCGAGGTTGAGATTTGGCGTCATTCTCAGTATTCACCACGCTTCTGGAGAACCTAGCGATTGGAGAGCACCCGGTTCCTGTATGTTTCATACCAGATGCACAACTCAGTTCGCGATCCCCTGAGCCGAGACTTCTTGGTTTTGGGGTCCCATCTTCTTCTTTTTTGAGGACTTCGTCCGCATTTGTACTCCCAAACGCTAAATAAATGATTAGGAGCAGCCAGAAAATAACCTTTAGCGGTTTTTTCGCATCCATGTTAGAAGAATCAGTTGTGAAATTACAGTTCTCGTTTCAGTATTTCAAGTTATCAACTTCGGAACACCAGGAGGCTCAATAATTAAAACATTTGGGACGCCACGATATTCCTCTCCAGAAGCTTTTTAAAAGAATCACAAATAAAAACAATTTTTCAAAATGTATTAGTTGATTTTACGGTTTTTACATGTAATGTATTTTTCCCGTCTATATAAAAATAGTTTGTAATGGCATAACCAAAGATATTTTACCAATTGAAAGTCCACAAGGTTTACAAAGCGGAATTTTCGTTGACTGCCACCAAATGTCAGAGTTTAATTTATCTGTATTTATACTTTTTTAATCTTATTTATATTCGGATAAATGGAGAGTGGAATGCAAGCGGTAATTGCTACTCTATTGCTCTTATATTATTTGTATTACGATATATTAGCAATACGTAAAACATTAGTAATTAATAACTGCCATTGTTCTTCATGCTTAAACTCCGGCCAAGCAGAATCGTTAGCCCGTCCTTCGGTCGGACTAATGAGACTGCTTGACCCCCGTTTGCGCCCGTTCTCCGAAAAGGACTCCGGTGAATTTCTTATTTTAACTAATTTTTGAAGTGACTATCTCGTTCCCCTTTCAAAAAATTACGAATATTTTGAAAAATATCTGAACGATTTTTTTGGCTAACGAACTTAGCCTTTGACTTGAGCCAATTCGTTCAAATCCGGAGTAAAAAATTTTTCATTAAAATTTACGGAAGTTAAAGTGCGCACAGACAGGCAGACACACAGACAAACCAATTCTATAAGCCCTTGGTCGGGCTAAAATTCATGAAGTTAAAATTTACGATAATGACCGAGTTTTCATTAGCACACCAGAAAACTCACGACAATTGTTTAAGATTAAGGTCTATTTGGGACATTCAAACGGAAATGTATGTGCGTCATTCATTATATACACTTTGCCTATAGAGACGATTGAATGAAATATTTTATTGCATCAGAACACGTGTAGCAAGACTAGCCTTTTCGACATCAATTTTAGACATTTTAAACCAAAAACCATTGATGGACCTCAAAAATTCATTTGTCTTAAGTGAAATGAGAAATGAGACTAGTGCTCGTAGGTTGCAGAAGGATTCGATCATTTATATAGTAGTTATAAATGCTAAGCGAGGAAAAAGATAAAAAAGATAAAAGAGAAAAGAAATGTTAATTCATTTTCAATTAGGTTACTGCTCTAATTCAATTAAAGGATGAGAAATTTTTCATGAAAGATAAGAATTTTTCCTCACATATCCATGGGATTTGAGAAAATGCGACTATAACCTTGAGTAGTATAGTACCTGGTTGACCTTTCAGCAATTTAATTGCTCAGTGTGAACACCTATTTAGGTTTGGTTGCGTCATTCAATTGTTGGCTCATCCTGATGTAATTTTGCATCAGAAGTCTTTCTCTGTGCTGTCATGAAATGACCTCCCACGCCTCAATATCCTCTCCTAATATGATATACCTGCCTCCCATTAAAGTTACCATTAACATTCCGTGGAAAACATTTATAGTAATTAGTAATGAAAATTATTGGTATTTAACAGTAAAGATAATATTTTATTGATTTATTTATCATTGTAGTATAAACTGACGTCAATAAAAGTTGGTTTGTACATTTTAAATTAAACGACATGATGATTATACGCGATAATTGTCTAAAGTGGAGGCCATTAGTGATTTTCGTGGCTAAGACCCCTAAATTCATGGTGTTAGTCTGTCTGGGCCCCAATTATCACCACCCAGGCCACTCTCCGCGAGATTGAGCTTTGGCATGGAATTCGTCAATCTCAGCCTCCATACGTCGGAAATGAACAATTGGAGAACATCCGTGTCCTGTATTTTTCAAACCCGGTGCACAATGCAGTTCTTTGTCCCCTTGTCCGAGACTCAAATCTTCGGTGACGCCCTCTTCGCTATGTGATATGACATAACACCTTCCATCATCACCTTGATGCTCATTTGGTGCACAACGCGGATGAACAACATCTTCTACTATAACATCTTCATGAGCATTTGCACAGAAAAGGGTCAGAAAGATCAGCAACATCTCCAAGAAGATACCGTTTAGTAGATTTCTCATTTCTACTGCTGAAAAAATGGCAAGTTATGAAATTAAGTTCTCTTTTAAGTACTATTTCAGGTAACAACAACAACAATTTCGGATCGGAACACCTGAAGAGCACCGGACAATACTTATGATATCTGGAACACCAGTATATTCCTCTCCAGGAGTTTTTCAAAGGATTCGTAATGAAAAACTATTTTCAACATTTATTCGTTAATAATTTACTCAAATTCTACGGGTTCTATATGTAATATGTGGTTTCTTACTTTTATTCCAATGGTCAAAACAGTTTCCCAATTTTAAGTAATCCTTTTTGCGGCTTTTCGTTAAGCTTTTATCTCTACTGTTCTGATAAAAATGTGGAGCAAAATACACACAGTACTAGATACTGGCTGTGGATACTGCTGCTGCTTATGTTTTTCGCTTTTAATACATTGGTTTGGTATTACAAAATACAAAATATCGCAATATGCAATAGTATAAGGAAAAATATCAAGTTTCAAAATAGCTTCCATTGTTCTTGAAATTTACAATGCTAAAATTTAACATTACGGGTTAATAATTAGGTTGTGTCAAAATTAGAATTAAGCAATTTTACATAATGCAATGGTAACAGGGAGTATTTATGGCATTCAATAAGACAGTACATGTTTGTTTGTTTGATGATTGTTTATATTCTTTTTTCAAATTAATTTTATTTTCTGCATAAACTTTTCGAAAAAACCGATTTTGTTATTTTATTCAGGAACTTTATTTAATATTATATAGAATTTTGGACCAGAAATGCATTTTTCAATCATCAAACAGTTTCAGGAATTGATGGACATTTTTCCTCGCATTCACCTTTTGATGGAAAAGCAAGGCCTCTAACAGTTTTGAATTGCTCACTGAAAATGGCCATTGAATTGTTACATGTGTTCAGCCGTTGAACAAAATGCCAATACAATGTTTCCTCATTGTTGGATTTTCCTTTAGGTATCACCTTCAGCAAACATGGATCTAAAATCGAAAATAAATATTGATTTTACATTTGTATTTATAAAACTATTCTAATATGCCATAATTAAAATAAAATGGTATTACTATTTTCTTCATAGTGTTTTAAGAGAGTTGGACAGAACCCGCAAGCCTTTTTACAGTCTTTTTCGTCCATGAATAGTTCTTTTTTTAGTGAAGAGGGTTTGAAACAGATTCCGTCATTCCCAGAATATTCGCATTGTGATGTTTTCGTATTAAATTGGTATCCAAAGCCAATAGATACCCCGTTTCTCTTTCCACAGTCATGATTTGTCACAAAGCACAACTCTCAAATAGGGTACAATAAATTTAATTACGCTGCTATTAGAATATTTATTTTTATTACTTGTCATTACTATAGGCGCTAGGTCACTCCTAATTTATTCTGACTCATTAAAATAAAAATACCAGTTAATTACTATCCATATAAAATTTCCAAAAATAATTAGTGGGTTATAATTTAACGTTTCAATTTATTAACTATTAAATTCTTTTAAGCAACAAAGCAACTATTTGAGATTTATGCAGTGCTTTCTTACCTGCATCGCAATTTGGTAAAACCCACTTAGAAGAATTTGCTTTGTGTTGCATTTCTTCTATGTCAAGATTCGCATTTATGGTACCTGTAGATAATGTTAAAATGGCAAAGTGCAAAAAAAGAAAAGACTCGGAATACATTTCTCCACATTTGTTTCTACTTTGAAAGAGCTATCTTCATTAGAAGTAACTTCAATACATTTGACCTCAATTACATTCTGATGGATTTCCTGATAACAATAGACAGCAAGGTGACACAAATAGAATTTTTTCTTCCAATTAGAATTTGGCGCAATGCATTTAATTCCACTTACTAAGGTTTTAATAGCATGTACTACATACCGATAGAGTAATCAAAATGGTTTGTATCTGTATTTTGCATTGGACGAATAATTTCCTATATCTAAATACATTCAAATTAATGATATAATTATTGCACTCCTATTTGGAAGAGTAAATAAAAACCTTGAAGCATTATCAACGGTCATTTCAATAATATAGAGGAAACAGTACAAAACTCCGAAGAATGGTACATATAAATTGAGTTTCTCATAGGAAGCTCTATTTAAAAATTAATGGTGGTCTTCCCTTTTGTTAATTTACATATATAATCACTGCAGCCGTGCAACGGACAAAAAATATTCTCCATAATATCATAAAATATGTTGAATAAATATGTATGATGTATTATAGAAGGATGTTGTGAAGTTTGCTTTAGTTCTTACTTAATCGCTTAGGTATTGAAATAAATATTATAAGCTTCAGTCAAAATAGGGGTTGCCGTATTTCTAGAAGTCTTTTCTCAGCAAATAGTTACAGGAGTCTTTATTTCCGGAACAGGAGAAATGAATGTAAAAGTAACTCTAAACTGTATTTCTAATTCAGCCTACTCAGTACATACTTACGTTATTATATTAAGTAGAAGCTATATTTGATAACAAATTTGATAGATGTTTCTCCAACTACAGGCCAATTTCAGTAAATCTAGCAATTAATCAATTATAGTTGCCAAAAATAATCATAAAGCGATTTATGCGGCTATTATTATTTGTTATATATTTTGGGTTTGAAGTTGCATAGTCAAAGAAGCTCACATACATGTATTGTTTTGACCCCGAAACTAGCACAAAAATTATCCAGCCATAAACTATGTATACATGTCACCGCCCCCTTTGTCACTATTATAGGTGAAGAAATAAAAATTGGTTATACATACTGAAAGACAAATAATCAACGTTTTCACCAAATGTCTGGATGCTGAAAAAATTACATCCCTTTCATCCATTATTTGGCTCATTTCATTGAGCTAAAGTGTCATCACGTCTTAAGTCATAACTATTGAATTAGTGGCATTGTAATTGTATTTTATAAAGCTTTTCGTCTTAACTCTTTAATTAATCTCCATTTCAAATTGAATAGGCAGTGACGCACTTAAAACCTTAGACTTTCTAATTCTCAGAGAAAGTAATTTAATGTAAACAGTATTTCGATTAAGAGAATAACATTTTACTGGAGCAGCTAAATGGAATAATATTCTATTTAAATGTCTAGGATTCCTGATTAACGAAGCCTACGTAAAATACCATTGGTTTGAATAGCAAACTAGCAATAAATCCTTACTTACACCTACCGAGAACACCTACTAGACGCAAAGAGTAATTCCTAGAGCAGAGCATGTCATAGTCACCAATTTAATTTTATGTCATGAATATAAATCACTTTAGACTTACAAGTACCTGGTTTAATATTGGCTGTCCATAACCAAAGGTTTAATTTCAGTACTTCGGGAAATGGATACGAGAACCTCAACCAAAAGAAAGTCAGGTTTCTCGGAACTTATGTAAATGTCTCCCTATCCTTATAAGGTTAGAAGATTTACTGAAATATTCCATTATGTTATGCAAACAAACAGAAATTAATCCAAGCATTTAGTACCTCAATATTGGCAACGGACAAAATCAGTTTGAGTCAAATGGCTAGCCTAATTTATTGGCTCATACAATGTAATTACTATACTGGAATGGAAGCAAGGACAAAATGCGCAATTTAAAACTTAGTTGAACCCCGACAAGCAATCCTAATTGGAAATATTCAATTGTGTTTCTTAAATTGAATATACATTGATCACGAAAAACTTCATCAGTCCTGCCGTCGGCGGGGTACTCACCGCTGCAATGCAAAGAAATATATGGAAAACAGAGGTGAGTCTCAAAAACATAAAGACCAAGAGAACTTCTTCCGAAGACTATCTGCAAATATATTGGAAAGTAGCAGCCCGTTTCTTTAAAGTATGTGGTTATCTGAAAGCTTCACCATTTTCATGGAATGAGAAAAAGCTTTGCTTAACGGAAAGCAATTCCAAAAAACAATACTGCACCTGGATATTTTTCGCCTGGGTGTACTTTGTGGCATTTCTCTACTGCTCAATCCGTTTGTTGATTGAACTGTATCGTCCAGATCCCACATTTCTAGCGTACAAAATTGTAATTTATCTCCAGTTGTATATTCTCGCTACTTTAGTGGCATTTTACGATATCCTGTTTATCATCAGAGGAAGAGAGATAACACGTCTGGTAAATGTTTTCATTCGATTCATGATACAATTTGCAGGTAAGCAATATTATAATCAAATGAGATCTAATCTCTGTTTATACCATTGCGAAATTCAAACTTATAATTAAAAATGAAAAATATTTCAGGGAGTAAATTTATGAACAAGATGATGACAAAAAAACAGAAAGAAGCGACAAATTTATATTCCAGGCTTGAGCCAGTGGTATACATATCAGCATTTCTTTGCTCTATTTCCATCGCACTGCAGTGTGCCTTCGGAGAAGATTGGAATCCAGTTCAGAGGTTACTAAGAGAAAACTTCCCTGAGGATGTTCACACATTCCTTCCCGTTCGCATCTGTGTTTTCATAACAACATTTCTAATGACTGTCCATGCGGGTGCGACACTTCTTTTTGGAGCTGCTGTTTCGTATATTTACTGCACTCAAGCAGCCTTCTGTCTGAAATCGATATGTCCACCTCCGGCACACATTGCAGACAGAGAGGAAATAATTCGTTCCCCAATTCGTATTTATGAAGTAATGGGCTTATTTAATAGAAGCGTAAATGACATTATGTCTTATGGCATAGGAATAGGATTAATTGGCTTCAATGCAATTCATATGCTTACTACTTTCAGCACTATAAAATTATTCGATAGTATTCCGTTTGCCATGTACATTTGTTTCCCATTTTGTTCCATCATTTCCCTAATTCAGGAAAAGTTATTTGTCGCCAGCTTAGGAGAAGTTGCCAACCAATCAAGGCTATTTCGCCACAAATGGAAGAGAGCAATCCAGAATAAAAGCTGTCTACGAAAATTAAGAGCTTGTAAACCGTTTGGACTGAAATTCGGTGACTGCTTCATCATTCAAAAACAGACCACTGTATCATTCATGCAAATTGTGTTCAATAACACAATCAATATGGTTGTGTCTGTTAAAATTAAAATAATGTAACTTTACTTTATTACTCCAATTGCCATACGCTGTTGTGTATTATTTGCGTAAGCTAATTACTATAAATCAAACAAAACTTTGGAATCTGCGAAATAATTTTCAGTCTTTTAAAATGCTTGTAAATACATTTGAATAATACTTTACTGAATTTGGGTGCTTTGTAATTCCATTTTGCAAAGACTTTTACTTATTTCGCAATTTAGCTATATTTCAAATTGCTTACGACCAGAAACACTTTACGAAACCCTTGACCTTTATAATTCTTGGAGAAAGCCATTAAATGTGAGTATTTCGATTAAATAAAAGTATAGCATATAAAAGCAGCAACAGAACAGTTATAATAAATATAATATTCCATTAAGAGCCTTATACACCTCTTTGTTAGCATTATTTACCTAGCATACGTAAAATATCAAATGGATTATGGACTAATGGACATTATATTTATTGTGTAAAGACTGCCTACAAAAATTAATGTAAAGAACCGAGCAAGTTGTATATACTCACCCGTGTAATTATTCTAGTAATGTTTTATTTTATCAGATGAATACATATGGAATTTGAATGGAGAGAAGTTGAGTAAATCGTGACAGTGTATAATCAAAGAGGTATGTTAATTAAATTATTTCGTGTAATGGATACGTGTAATGTAAGAGCTTTATCTGTATACTTCCGAATTCAAAGTCGGTTAGCAATCATATAAAGGCGTTAATGGTAGTAGCATTATTGTCACGCTTATATAAAAGATAAATTGTAAAAGAGTGATTAAAAATAAAAGAATTTCAGTTAAATAAAAATAAATTGGTACGATTTCAACAAAATGAGTGAAACTAATAATGATTTATTGATACTTAATGTGATTGCCATGCCAGGACGAAAATATTAACTAACTGAACTAGGTATTATTACATTATAATGTTCAATGATATTGTGCGCTTTGTATAGTTGTATGTCATAAAAGCCAGGCACGTATCCAGAAAAATCATCATGGTGGGGCTTAACGAAAAATATTTTCCAAAAAGTGCTAATTCGCGCGAAGCGCGAAAAATTTTTGGTATTTCAATGAAAAATTCCCCCTTTTTCAAGAATTTAGGTGGGGCTTAAGCCCCGAAGCCACCCCCCTGGATACGTGCCTGATAAAAGCTTTCGACTTACCGTTATTCTTTTGGTGCGTCTGTTCGCTCGTTCAGATTGTCTTATGCTTAAAGTTGATATCTCCTGGTATCTTATAGTTATAAGAAAGTGCAAACAAAGTGCAACGGTTTATAATAATATCTACTGTAACTGCACGTATTGAAAACACAGAAGAAAAAATTCATTATAACACATTTGTATTCAGCAAGCTAAAACAATATAAAGAAATAATAAATCAAAACATAACTGTTATAATGTCAAAAGATATAGCTATGGGTTTATTTGGCTTAAATACATTTCATATGATTTCTACATTTAGTATGATAAAATAATAATATCCTATTATCTATGTACCTTCATTTCCCATTTATGTCCATTATTTGACTTTTTGTTGAAACGTTATCTTTGGGAGAACTTGCTGACAAATCAAGACTATTTTGCTGAAAATAGAATCCAGTAATCCAGGATGAATACTGGCTACGAAAATTAAAATTTTGTAAACCGTTTGGACTAAAATTTAGTAACTGCTTCATAATTCAAAATAAACGACTCTAAAATTCATGCAAATTGTAGCCAATAGCAAAATTAATATGTTTTTGCCTGTCACAATTAAACCCTGAATGTAACAACTGTACATTTTTTGTAGGAGGCGGCCAACCTTTTAATTTGATCTTATACTAACATTGCAGCAGTAAGGAAAATACCTTTATTAATAAACAAATATCTTGTAGAACGGTCACTCTTAGTATATATTTACTCTCTGATTGAAAACTTTACTAATAATATTGAAAACTTTTCTATAAATCAATAAATGCTTTTGTATTTTAGTATTTTATATTTTTCATATAAATGCATATAATGAAACTGAATAATACTGGTATCATTTTACGTAGTTAATTCTCTCTTGATTCAGATTCACAAGATTTTATCCAATGTTTAACCGAATTCAGTGCATACTAAGCATGCCATTTCAAATAGTGCAGTATCTTCAGAATAAAAACCGGTAATTATACTTTCCTCTGTATTTAACGATGATTTAATTTAGTACTTCAATACGAAAGTAATAATTGCTGGTATGCTATGGTAGCCCTTTCAACCTTGTAGCCCTTAAAGTGGGAGGAATATCTTTTTCCACATTACTTGGTTTAATTAAAAATATTGAGGTGAATGCGTTTCTATGCATCTATGACCTTTAAACCAAAACATCGGCAAATCTAATTCCTGCAGTGGTGCATCCTGCTATGATTATTTCATGTCGAAATAACCTGTAACTGAAAAGTGGGATAATATTTCTAACAGAAGCTATTCTATGGCATTCACCTTAGCTACAAAGTATTTTTCATAAGGTAAAAATAAAATATGTACATAAAAGTAGCATAAGAAAGCAAATACAGTTTTTAAACTAAGAAAGCAATTATGTTATAAGAAATAGACAAATATTACGCATGCAAAGTAAACTATATAAACTTGCTAACAGATTAAAGAAGATTGCCTTTTAAAAATATTTTTATTAATACTAAGTAAGTTGTAGTACATGAAATGCATTCGAGTTCTATAACTAATTGTAGTTATTTCCTACGTTAATTATTATAAAATCTTTTCTGCATTAAATAGTATGCTTATATGCAGCAATTACTGCAGAATATCGTCTCTGCTTTCAAAACCAGATATGCTACTCATTGATTGCTACACGACAATATATTTGCATCACTTTTCGAAAGCTTGAAAACTCAAACTCACTTTATTTCCGAACTGCGGCATTTTCTATTTACGTCATTACTAAGTAATATTGTGAGAGTGGTCAACACAATACTTACCTTCTGTGAGTAAGGTTAAGGTTGGATATACTGACACAGAAACTATCGCAGTTTTCTCTATTGCATTTTTAATCTAATCCTAAAAAACTAGTATATCTACTCGCGAACTTACGTATGCTGAACTGTTATTACCACGTAAGAAAATTGCTCCTAGCGATATACCAAGATTATTGGCTACTCGGAAAGTGTTTCTGCAAAGGAGAACTGGGCCTGTACCTAATGGACAAAAAATTTATATTCTTTGTTCCATATACATATAGCCATATACGAACACTGAGAGTCAGTCTTTGCATCTCTTATGTTTCTAATATTATTCTAAATGCACAACGTGGAAGGGACGAATGGTTTTAACTTTAGTACGAATCTTGTGGACTCTATTTAATCAAATTAGCTTATTTAAAAGAAGCCAATTCGATTGAATTTCGTATTTATTCTGCCCGTCAGTTTGTTATTAAAGTTATCATACATATCTTCACATGGATTACAATAAACTATTACTATATATTTACTTAATTACTATTTTTTGTTACATTTTATGCTTCAGAAGTAAGGTAATGCGTATTAAATAGGGCAATGTGAGAAGAATTTCTTCCTAGAGGTTATTATATGGTTATAATATATGTTATTACATAAATAGTTGCGGTTGTGGTTAATAAAATAATATATTATACATATTTATGTCACATTTCATAAAGAAAAACTATGTACACATGCAATGCAGTATCCCCTTGAACTAAACTTTACTCATACAACATCAACAGGCAACTATCTAATCCCAAAAGTCCCAAAATGATATTTTTAGTTCTAAATTATCATTACCCCTGTTTTTATGCAAATGTTTTTCAGATAATATGCGCAGATATCTAATATAAGGATTAAAAGTGCATTACAAGTGTTTTATTCATATATTCATTAAATCTTCAATTAATTACTCCAGCAAGGAAATATTCAGTAACTGCGCATCCCGTTTCACTTTAACTTTTCACGATTTTCCTAGCCAATACCTCTGATTTCAATTCGCACAACTGAATGGCCTAATTTTAACACTTAAATAAAACCGAACTTGAACTTGAGGTTGATTTGATAACAATTTTATTACACTATGTCTAGCATATCTGTATATTTTCTGGAAGTGGAGCGACACCGTAAACACCATTATGTACACCTTTCGACCACAGTATCTCGGTGGCAGGTCTTTAGGGTCGATTAACGATAAGACATGCGTTTTGGCTTGTTCACTTTCGTCTTCGTTGTAAAAACTCATGACTATTCCAGTGTATTATATATAAGTTCGTAGAGTTTTCATCAAATTATGGAAATCTTCAGAACTTAGAAAGTATTAAAAATGCTTATTAATTACAAATAGAGTAATAATTATTTTGTGAAACATTTTCAAACAACATTTTACTGATTCCACTGTCTTACAATTAATAAAAATCGTATGTTTGTACTAGTTGTACGTTTCCACAGTTGTCGCCGCGTGTATCAAACCGTTCAGAGCTAAATGTAAACGAACTTTTAATTAGGTTTACTTACTTTAGCACATGCATTTTAATACTTTACCAATTTTAAGGAAATAATAAGTGTACACAAATATACTGTACAATTCTATAGAGAATTCGTTACAAATATTTACAGAAGTGCCATTCGATTGGGCAACATTTGCAATCGTAAAATTCCTGGCATCAACGTAAAAAAGATTACTTGGTGACAATTTGGGGAATTCGTAACCAAATTCTTTGTAGGCCGACTAACATTTTTTCTGAATACATGAATAGCGTCACGAACAAATTCTTTACTGAGCATGAAGTCGTCAATACCCCAATTTCATTACTCAATAATTTAATTACAATTAAAACAAAAATTGTAGAGTCAATGGAATCTTTAAAAACGTCAAGATTTTACTCTTCGAAGTTGTTTGCTGCCTCCTCTTTGTCCATTTCTTTGCTAAACTGTCAATAAAAATGATTATCCAAATTCCTTAAAATCCCAAAATCTCTATTATTTTCCTTTGCACTATTGAAGATAAATAAAATAAAATAATAATTGATTTACCTCTGAGTGCTCCAGTATGCGACTTTCGAACGCAAATAATCGTCCGTTAGAATTGCACTGTTCCCATTTCAAAACTAAATGACAAAATTTTATTATAATATACCTCTTATGCTACACACTACACAGGTTTACCTGTTCAGATGTGAGCTCAGTTTCACGTTCTGTATCGGCGGCTGTGTTGTTGGCTGTTTATAAGAAATATTAATTACGAATATAATTATGTAAATTTCCATTTATTATGTAGAATATTATCGTACTTCAAATATTACTGTATTCTCCGGTTGTTGGAGCATTAATAATGTGATGCCCGAGATTTGCGAAAAGTAATGCTGAATTGGTGACTTGGTGACCTGGTGCCTTTCTTTTTCAGATATAATTTTCAGCAAGTGTTGCTTGTCTTGATGTTGATAAACAGGTGTTCACTATAGTTGCTGTATACAGGAGATACGCTGAAGTAGTGCAGAACTTTTAAAATACCGTTTATAAACGGTTTTATGCATTTTTATTATTGTAGATCCTTGAAAAGTAGATCTTTCTCCAGACACGTACTTTTATATGCAAACAGTTTAGAGAAGTCAATGGCACGAGCATAAACATTGGTCGTGTAGTAATTCAAAGTTGCTTGACATGTTCTGACGCTCTGTATTGATAAATTGCATGCCCAACCTTGGCTTACAAACTTTTCCAAGAAATCAGTTTGATTTACTGAGTAAAGTAAGTGAGCTTCAACTTCCAATTGTATACTAACCTAATGAACTTCAATTTCCCATTTGTATACTAACCTAATGAACCTCAACTACCAATACTTACTACTTACCTAGTGAACTTCAATTTCCAACTTTGTATACTAACCTACTAATGCCAGAAAGACCTTGAAGATAACTGTAATTATTATTGGATTACTTGGTTAGCGTTACAAATACTATTCTTTACAAAATCATACACGATCCTTATGAATACACATTGCAAATGTACGGTTGGACAAATTTGTTGTTACATGAAGCAAGTACTAGTGACGCGATCATTTATTTAATATAAAAGCATTAGTACCGAAGCACAGCATCTCAATCTCAATATTGAACAAAGAGTTTAAGGTGAATACTTGAGAACATAAAATAAAATACACTCGAATTAAATTTCAGCAGGTAAATGGTAATTGTATACAAAATTGATACAAATTCGTGGTAATTATTTTTTTTAACTAAAAGTAAGTTGGGATTTATTTTTGTTAATATTTTAATAAGCTGGAGATTACAGTTTTTAACTAGGTATATAATCGTAATTACGGATCATTCACTTTAATTATAAAATGGCATATGTTTAAAAGTTTGTAATTTAATGATGATTTTTTATAATTGTTAACAGTATTGCGGAAACGTGGATGATTTGAGAAAATTGTCGAACCTTAGTGAGAGCACGTAAAACTTATAATTATTATAATCGTTTCTACTAATTAATAGTTCAGCAAAGTTTAAAATGGAAGGAGGAAGAATATTCCGAGTGGTTCTGGCGCTGTGCATTTATTCCTGTACAATCTTTGTTGAAGCTAAATGGGGAAAACCTACCAGAAACGATTTAAGAAGTACGTGCGAAATAAATATACCATTTTTAATCATGATAATTTTAGAAAATAAAAGCATTATTAGGTTTGCTTTTAATTTGATTTGGTTTAAATTGAAATGAACAATAATTTACAGATTATCAATATTATATTTTATATCTTTTCAATCATTAAGGAAATTGACATTGACATATTGATGAAAATTGCAAGATTTATTATTTCTGAAGGTTACTTATCATATTACCATGTATTGAATTTCAGTTACGGGTGGACTTTGCCAAACCCCATGGGAAGGTGGTTGTGAAGGATTTGACACCAGAGGACTCCGCAATCCGAATTTGTATCAAAAGTTGGGTAGAACCATTCCTGAGTTACTACGTAAGAATTGGCAACCCATTTTTGGCAGGAATCCCGATTGTGAAAATGGTGGAAAGTTTAATGGATTTCAATGGGCTGATCCAAAACAACCGCCCTCGGTTTTCCTTTTATTGGATATCCGAGGAATTGTTGCAGGAATGCAATTTATGGTATGCTTTTATTGAGAAAAATTTAAATGCATCTCAAAAATATTAAGTTTACCTTAATAAAAATAATCGCTTTAGCTCATACTAATACATTTAGCTAATAAATATTTATCCAGTCTCAAGTATCAGTACTCCGAACTGACTATTTACTTTTTCCTCAAGGTTTAATGAAATTTGCTGATGTTTTGGTACATTTACCTCAAGTAGAGTACAAAATCCTCACATGCCTGAGGTAAATATATTAAAACATTAGCAAATTGCGTTAAAAATTGAGGTAAAGGTATATTAGTATATTTACAGTTCGGAGTAGTTATACTTGAGACTGAATAGTAAATATTTATTAGGTCAATGTAATTACATGACGTAAAAGGATTATTTTTTTGAAGTAAACCGATTATTTTTGAGGTACAGGAACATTTAAATTCAAGCTGTATTTTATCTTAGATGCACATGTGGTTAAGCACCTTTTAGAAATCTTTAGAAAATAAAACGAAACATGATAAATTAAGATTTAAAAAATGTTAATTTTTTAGATGCCCTACAGTGATGCCATTACTCCTGGAAGCAAGTACCAATACCACAAACAACCGATGATGCAGAATGCCACTTTTCATGGAAAAGATGTATATTATATCACTGTTTATTTCATGGAACCTAGTAAGACATTACTGTTTGCAAAACAATATTGCATTTAGATTCCAGACTCGGTTGTATTGATATTTAACTGCGAACAAAGTCTTAAATTAAATAAATATCTATGTTTTTCAGAGAAAACTTTCCAAATATATGTAAAAATAAACATTTTGCGTTCACTTTCAGATTTAATATGTTCCAAAGGAAGATCATTGACTGATTTAAAAGGAGAAGGCACAGTATCAAGATTTTTCATTCAAAACGGACCCAGCCCTTTACATACCAAGCGCATTCCGATGACAAAGGCAGCGGCAATTCGTCAAGGGTGGGCGGAAAATAATTGCTTCCGGGGAATGGGTAAATTCTCTTTTACTATTAATTGAATTTGCTGAACAACTGTGCAAATGTAAACAAAATTTTAGTTCTGCTTGGCTTTGAGCAAAAATTTTAGTTGAATATTTATTTCTAAATCAATGTAGGACATCACACTTTTTACGACCACGGAAAATGGGATTCGGACGGATGCACAACTTTTCAACCTCTTGCTCCCTTCTTTGACCACAGTGGCGATTTGAATGGATTTGCATTTTTTGTCACGGGAAAAGCCTCGGCCCACTTTTTAGAAAGACCAGCAGTCTGGATGACAGAGGTAATAATAAAATCTTAACAAAAAGTAAAAAATATAGTGAAGTTAATTAGCAATGCATACCATTTAAATGCCTATAGGATGTATATCTTTTGTTTTCATAGAAGTGAATGTTTGATTTTATTTCAGTTTATAACTGGAAAAGATAATACGACGGAGGCAACTCCGAAATGCCTAACGGAAATTCATAAAGCGTACGGAATATCAGGACTCCATGTGTATTTCACCCAGCGTCCTTATGAATTCAAGTGTTATTAGAACAATTAACTAACCATTTATATAGCCTTTCCGAACTGGCTTATTGATTAATATAATTATTAATTTGCATTTTAGCAATGCATGTGTTACCATTTAGAAACATTTCGTATTCATTAGTTTTTCTTTGCACACCATGTTTTATATTTTGTGATATTTAATGCTTATAATAAAATAAAATGCTGAGATGTCTTCGAAATAAATCGTATTATTATTCCGTTTATTTTGAATTTAGCAGTAATAAGAATACTACTAAAACTATAATTTCTTTTAGGGTATTTAGATCCTAATTCGGAATTTGTATTATGTGAATGATCAGTGGATCATATTTCAGTTAATCTTCATTCTGAACCTTCTTTTCAACCGTGGACCTAATAGGGGCACGTAAAATTAAGTTAACTTTAATTGCCTCGACCTTTTCTTAAGTTATAGTTATCGCTAACCGCCATTCAGTCAACAGAGAGACGGACAGAGCATACAACGTTTCATCATTTTCATATAATCGAACCGTTTATTTGAAGCGGATGGGAATCAATGCAAAATACAAGCATAACTTATCAGTTTATTATTTAAGCCAGTAAGGTATATAAGAACCAAGAGCTTTGTTTTTTGACATATTTTATGAATTCAAAAATTAAAAAAATTGCCGCATATTTAAACACAAACAGATAAACTTAAATAACTTTTGTCATGTAATAGCCATCCAGGTGAAATTTGGAGAAAATATTATTTATATCATATTGAGGTGTGCCAATTTTCAAATCTTTATCTGCTTTAGGAAAAGTTCTTTGCACTAAATACAAAGTAAATTCTCTCAACCCCTAACTTCTTTCAATCACCCTGACATATAGATATCTTCATCAAAATCATGGATCATGGGTTTGAAATACGATACCCAGGATGGGTCCGTGAAGTTAGGCGACGCCGACGTGAAGTTAGACGACAGCCGACGCGAAGTTAGGCGACAGCCGACGCGAAGTTAGGCGACGGCATCCGCGAAGTTAGGCGAAGGCGACGCGAAGTTAGGCGACAGCAACCGCGAAGTTAGGCGACGGCCGACGCGAAGTTAGGCGACGGCCGACGCGAAATTAAGCGACGGCCGACGCGAAGTTAGGCGACGGCCGACGCGAAATTAAGCGACGGTCGACGCGAAGTTAGGCGACGGCCGACGCGAAGTTAGGCGACAGCCGACGCGAAGTTGTCCGCACGTTTGGCAAAGGACCGTTTGGCAAAAAAGAAATTTCAATGTTTTAACGAATTTTGTAAATGTCAGTCGTTTCTTTCCGTAATTTCGTGTTGTCCTTAGTAGTTTTTGGTTTATTTTCAGGTAGATTTTTTTCTGTCGCAGAGTGTGCCATTATCAATAGGAAGCAGTGAGTTTTGGCATGGACTGGTTTTAAATTAGCAAAAATTTGAAACCAGAATGAATAGAGTGAATTTTGATTTGTTTACAGGAAGGGCCAACCTGGTAGTGAGCTTAAAATGTGTAGCTAATTCTCCAGCAACTTTGAGTACCTTTCTTTGTATGAACTACGTAAAGTATACGAATATCCAATTTTTGCAAGTTTGCATGTCACTTCGTTTTAATTGTATTTCACTAATTATATAATTACATACAATTAATTTCACTAATTGTATGTATAGGTATAGTTAACTAAGACTGCATACAATACTATACATGACTTTCTTTAGTAAAGTCGTTGCAGAAACATTTACATACATTAATAATGTTAATTCCCTGAATAGCAATTTGGAAAGTCTTACAAATAGAGTATGCATGTGTTACGCCATCAAGTTATATACCGTATTTACCGTATTAATGGCCCCTTCCGTAATAAGGGCCCCGGGGGGGGGGCGGGGCGCCTTATTACGACGAAACATGAGTAAAAAGACTTACCAAACTATAAAACCCCCGTTCGAAATAAGAGCCCCTACCAAAACATATACGTTGAGTATAGCAGCACCGTGATGTGTACTTATTCTAGGTACACATATACCTATTATGCCACAGATTAGGAAAATGGTAAGTATTCAATTACTCTTATAACTAATGGAAGGGATCATGTTTATTTAATTTTCGTGTGCTCAATTTCTCTGTGTACCCGAATACTCATTGGTTAGAGCAGAATGGGCGCAGACTTTTAAAAATTCTACTTTTAACTAAGTTTAACTGCATTGATAAAAATTGAAAGCTAGATTCGTGTTTGCAAATCTTCGATTTGCTTTTCGGGCCAGATTTAAGTGAACGCTACTTGAGACTGATCAGCTTGTATTAATTAATGGAATTAGACGCCGATTGATGGAGAGTACCGATGTTATTACCATTGAAAATGATACGTATTCACATTTCACACATCTAAGTTAAATTACTATAATATTATTATAATATGTTACTATAATATATACTTGAACACTTGATTTTGACTATTAAATAAATTCGTTGAAACAATGAAAGCCCTCGTCGCTATAAGGGCCCCATGGGGCTTTCAATGCGAACTTTACCTGCAAAAAAATCAACTAGAAACAATAATAGAGGAGGGTATTAATACGGTAAATACGGTATTTTAAAATAATGTAAACCATCGCAAGGGAATGGGAAGTCTGTATGGCGTACAACTTTAGGAGGGCGGATAGGCAGAATTACTTCACAGGAGCATATAATGTGCAATTGACGTTCAAATTCGAAGATGGTGCCAATTGCTGAACACAAGCATAAACTGCAATTTATGTTTGGCGACTGTCGCCTAACTTCGCGTCGGCTGTCGCCCAACTTCGCGTCGGCCGTCGCCTAACTTCGCGGAGGACGTCGCCTAACTTCGCGTCGCCTTCGCCTAACTTCGCGGAGGACGTCGCCTAACTTCGCGTCGCCTGTCGCTTAACATCGCGTCGCCCGTCGTCCAACTTCCACGGCAAATATTCTCCTAACTTCGCGTCGGCTGTCGCCTAACTTCGCGTCGGCCGTCGCCTAACTTCGCGTCGGCCGTCGCCTAATTTCGCGTCGGCTGTCGCCTAATTTCGCGTCGGCGTCGCCTAACTTCACGGACCCACCCAGGATTAGGATTATTAACTCCATTTTTACGGCGTGCAAAAATAACAAGCAATATATGTCACTAGTAGTTTTACAATTATAAGCGCCATATATGCTTTTTAAACATCTAATTCTTTAAATCGTTATTTTAACATCATACATATATGAAAGGATTTCACTACATATGAAAATTCACGAAAATTTGTAATAGTTTAATTTCATATAACGCAATATTTGCTTTTCTGCGAAGCAAAATTATTACTGCATACATGTCACTTCACAAAACTGAAAACTTTGGTTGGATTTGAAAAATTTTAAATAACATTTTGCAGGTAGTTTTAGAAATAAAAACGACATAATTGTTTTTTATGCATCCTATTTGTAAATTGTTATTTTGACATCCTACATATATGAAAGCATTTCATTACATATGAAAATTCACGGAAATTTGTAATATTTCAATTTCATACAACGCAATATTCGTTTTTCTGAGAAGCACATTTATTATTGCATAAAGGTTATTTCAGAGACATGAAAACTTTACTTGGATATCAAAAATTTTAAATAAGATTTTAATGACAGTTTTAGAAATGCAAACGACTTAATTGCTTTTTAGACATCTATTTCTTTGAATCGTTATCTTGACATCATACATATATGAAAGGATTTCATTACATATGAAAATTCACGAAAATTTGTAATTTTTTAATATCACACAACACAATATTCGCTTTTCTGAGAAGCAAATTTATTATTGATTACATGTTATTTCAAACACATGACAACTTCACTTTGATTTCAAAAATTTTAAACAAGATTTTAATGGAAGTTTTAGAAATGTAAACGACGTAATTGTTTTTTAAACATCTAATTACTTGAATCGTTATTTTGACATTTCACATGTATGAAAGAATTCCACTACATATGAAAATTCACGAAAATTTGTAAGATTTTAATTTCATACAACGCAATATTCGTTTTTCTGAGAAGCAAATTTATGATTGCGTAAAGGTTATTTCAAGCACCTGAACACTTTATTTGGATTTCAAAAATTTTAAATAACATTTTAATAGGAGTTTTAGAAATGTAAACGACGTAATTGTTTTTTAAACATCTAATTACTTGAATCGTTATTTTGACATTTCACATGTATGAAACTGTTTCATTACATTGAAAATTCACGAAAATTTGTAATATTTTAATTTCATACAACGCAATATTTGTTTTCCTGAGAAGCAAATTTATGATTGCGTAAAGGTTATTTCAAACACCTGAAAACTTTATTTGGATTTCAAAAATTTTAAATAACATTTTAATGGGAGTTTTAGAAATGTAAACGACGTAATTGTTTTTTAAACATCTAATTACTTGAATCGTTATTTTGACATTTCACATATATGAAAGGATTTCGTTACATATGAAAATTTAAGAAAGTTTGTAATATTTCAATTTCATACAACGCAATATTAGTATTACTGAAAAGCAAATTTACTATAGCAAAAAAGTTATTTCAAACCCCAGAAAACCTTTTTTGGATTTCAAAAATGTTAAATAACATTTTAATGGGAGTTTTAGAAATGTAAACGACGTAATTGTTTTTTAAACATCTAATTACTTGAATCGTTATTTTGACATTTCACATATATGAAAGAATTTCATTACATTGAAAATTCACGAAAATTTGTATTATTTTAATTTCATACAACGCAATATTGGTTTTTCTGAGAAGCAAATTATTACTGCATAAAGGTTATTTCAGAGACATGAAAACTTTAATTAGATTTGAAAAATTTTAAATAACATTATAATGGAAGTTTTTGAAATGTAAACGACGTAATTGTTTTTTAAACATCTAATTACTTGAATCGTTATTTTGACATTTCACATATATGAAAGAATTTCATTACATTGAAAATTCACGAAAATTTGTAATATTTTAATTTCATACAACGCAATATTCGTTTTTCTGAGAAGCAAATTATTACTGCATAAGGTTATTTCAGAGACATGAAAACTT
Source organism: Yoshiicerus persimilis (assembly GCA_020352615.2). Taxonomy (NCBI): domain Eukaryota; kingdom Metazoa; phylum Arthropoda; class Collembola; order Entomobryomorpha; family Tomoceridae; genus Yoshiicerus; species Yoshiicerus persimilis. The sequence continues at coordinate 14,235,259 of CM036941.2, forward strand.
TAATTGGATTTGAAAAATTTTAAATAACATTTTAATGGAAGTTTTAGAAATGTAAACGACGTAATTGTTTTTTTAACATCTAATTGCTTAAATCGTTATTTTGACCTTTCAAATATATGACAGGATTTCGTTACATACGAAAATTGAAGAAAGGTTGTAATATGTCAATTTCATACAACGCAATATTTGTATTTGCTGAGAAGCAAATTTACTATAGCAAAAAAGTTATTTCAAACACCTGAAAACTTTGTTTGGATTTCAAAAATTTTAAATAACATTTTAATGGGAGTTTTAGAAATGTAAACGACGTAATTGTTTTTTAAACATCTAATTACTTGAATCGTTATTTTGACATTTCACATATATGAAAGAATTTCATTACATTGAAAATTCACGAAAATTTGTAATATTTTAATTTCATACAACGCAATATTCGTTTTTCTGAGAAGCAAATTATTACTGCATAAAGGTTATTTCAGAGACATGAAAACTTTAATTGGATTTGAAAAATTTTAAATAACATTTTAATGGAAGTTTTAGAAATGTAAACGACGTAATTGTTTTTTAAACATCTAATTACTTGAATCGTTATTTTGACATTTCACATATATGAAAGAATTTCATTACATTGAAAATTCACGAAAATTTGTAATATTTTAATTTCATACAACGCAATATTCGTTTTTCTGAGAAGCAAAATTTTACTGCATACAATCATTTCATATACCTGAAAATTTAACTTAGATTTAAAAAATTTTAAATAACATTTTAATGGGAGTTTTAGAAATGTAAACGACGTAATTGTTTTTTTAACATCTAATTACTTGAATCGTTATTTTGACCTTTCAAATATATGACAGGATTTCGTTACATACGAAAATTGAAGAAAGTTTGTAATATTTCAATTTCATACAACGCAATATTTGTATTGCTGAGAAGCAAATTTACTATAGCAAAAAAGTTATTTCAAACACCTGAAAACTTTGTTTGGATTTCAAAAATTTTAAATAACATTTTAATGGGAGTTTTAGAAATGTAAACGACGTAATTGTTTTTTAAACATCTAATTACTTGAATCGTTATTTTGACATTTCACATATATGAAAGAATTTCATTACATTGAAAATTCACGAAAGTTTGTAAGATTTTAATTTCATACAACGTAATATTCGTTTTTCTGAGAAGCAAAATTATTACTGCATAAAGTTTATTTCAGAGACAAGAAAACTTGAATTGGATTTCAAAAATTTAAAAAAATATTTTAATGAAAGTTTTAGAAATATGAACGACGTAATTGCTTTTTAGCCCGACCAAGGGCTTATAGAACGGGTTTGTCTGTGTGTGTGTGTGTGTGTGTGTGCGGACTCTAATTTTTGTAAATCTTAACCAAAAATATTTTTACTCCGGATTTGAACGAATTGGCCCAAATCACAGGTTAAGTTCGTTGGCCAGGAAAATCGTACGATAGGTTTTCTCAAAATTAGCTATTTGTCATAAGGCCGAGGAGATAGTCAATTCAACTTTTAGTCAAAATTTTTATTTCACCGCTTTTAATGATAAAGGAATTTAACACACCCATTCATAAATTTCCATATGGTCCAACCTTTCCGTGAATTTTGTATTGTTTCTGTTTTACAAGTAATAGAAATCAATAAATTATGCCAAAATTTGCCTTTAAGAAAGGAGAAGATTTCAACTTAAAAATTGCTTCCATTGCTTTGTTAGCGGGATAGCATTCAAAATTTTCATCAGCTTTCCAAAATTTGAAAGTTTGTTTCATAGAATATCAAAATTTGTAACAGAAAATTTGGAACTTTGCTTCTCAAAATTTGAAAATTTGCCTCTCAAAATTTGGAACTTTGCTTCTTAAACATTGGAAATTTGCTTTTCAAAATTTGCAAATTTGCTTCTCAAAATGTCACTATTTTCTTCTCAAAATTTCAATATTTGCTTCTCAAAATGTCAATATTTGCTTCTCAAAATGTCAATATTTGCCACTCAAAATTTCAATATTTGTTTCTCAAAATTTCAATATTTGTTTCTCAAAATTTCAATATTTGCTTCTCAAAATTTCAATATTTGCTTCTCAAAATTTCAATATTTGCTTCTCAAAATTTCAATATTTGCTTCTCAAAATTTCAATATTTGCTTCTCAAAATTTCAATATTTGCTTCTCAAAATTTCAATATTTGCTTCTCAAAATTTCAATATTTGCTTCTCAAAATTTCAATATTTGCTTCTCAAAATTTCAATATTTGCTTCTCAAAATTTCAATATTTGCTTCTCAAAATTTCAATATTTGCTTCTCAAAATTTAGAAATTTGCTTCTCAAAATTTGGAAATTTGCTTCTCAAATTTTTATTTTTAAGAGATTGAGTCATCAATTTCCAGTCAGTCTTGTTTTAGATGTCAACCAGTGCACTTGTGTCTTCGTTCTCTCTTCAAATTTGTGAAAATTTCACCATTGTATTACGGATTATTTTACATCGCTTCCACTATTAAAATAAGACTTATATTTAATGTGTCGTCTTAAATAATGAAATGTGCGTTTTGTTTGAAGGAATTTGTCGTTACATGAATGTGTCGTCTTTGATTTAATTTGGCGTTTTAAATTTACAAATAATCCCTAAAACGACAAATTAAATAGAAGACGAATTGTAATAATAATTGGTATATATTACAATATATATTATAATTATATAGAGACTTATATTTAATATATATTTGTATATTTAAAATGAAAATGGGTGCCACCATTAAACTTTAGCTCGAACTTATCTAAAAAAAACTTCAATTTTCATCCTTGTTGGGCAACCTTTGCCACCCGATTTGCAATACAAATAGATAACTTTGCACAGGGCCGTGTTTAGAGACGAATGTTTTCTCCACTCATGCTTTGTGTAATCGAGTGCTTCCTGTGCACAGTCAAAGCTTCTCACAAAACTCCACACATAAACAACTTTGCCTATTTTTGATTTAACTTGGTCACTATTTTTCGATTCGGATTCAGAAAAATCACTGTCAGATGAGTAAACAAGGCTTTGAGAAGCCATGGTTCTTTCTTACTTAGAATACAACAATAGACTGATCAAACATTTCTCTTTTGGTACTAGGTACAAGTTCATAACCTTATCATCATTTACATATGCTCATGAAAATTAACTATCATATGCATGTTCCATGTTTGCGTAACTACAATATTACTTTCCTAACATAGTAGCTAGTATATAGGCATTATAGGCACAAGCGACCGCAACACGAAATAGTCTTTAATCTGTCGTTTTAAATTTACAAATAATCCCTAAAACGACAAATTAAATAGAAGACGACAACGACAAATTCCTTCAAACAAAACGCACATTTCATTATTTAAGAGGACACATTAAATAGCACCCTTAAAATAACAGAAAGACCAGTCATTATTGAATTACAGTGATTTCAACCAAATTCTATTTTCATTACAGTGCTAATTCTAAGGATTTTTGTGAGTGATCGAAAATTTCGCCATTGTAGTACGGATTATTCTACATCGCTTTCACTATTAAAATAACAGTAAGACCAGTCATTATTGAATTACAGTGATTTCAACCAAATTCTATTTTCATTACAGTGCTAATTCTAAGGATTTTTGTGAGTGATCGGAAATTTTGCCATTGTAGTACGGATTATTCTACACCGCTTCAACTATTAAAATAACTGTAAGACCAGCCATTATTGAATTACAGTGATTTCAACCAAATTCTATTTTCATTACATTGCTAATTCTAAGGATTTTTGTGAGTGATCGGAAATTTCGCCATTGTAGTACGGAGTTCTACACCGCTTCGTCTTTTACAGGTAAGTAACAATTTTTTATTATTATTTTGTTATATTTTATATGATTGTTTTTTTAGAAATAATTAAAATATGCCAAAATTAAAGCGTAAATCACAGTCTCAGGTTAATTGTGATACAAAGAGGCGTATGACAGAATTAAGAGAAGACCCGGTCTTTAGATGTAATGAAAATAGTGTTAACTCTGCCAATATGGCAAATTTAAGAAAGAACGAAGATTATAAAATTAATGAAAATATCGTTAACTCTGCCAATATGGCAAAGTTAAGAAAGAACGAAGATTATAAGCGTAAGGAAATTATCGTTAACGCTGCAAATATGCAAAAGTTGAGGGAAAACGTAGACTACAAACGTAATGAAAATATCGTTAACTCTGCCAATATGCAAAAGCTGAGGAAGGACAAAGACTACAAACGTAATGAAAATATCGTTAACTCTGCCAATATGCAAAAGCTGAGGGAGAATGAGGAATATAAACGTAATGAAAATATCGTTAACTCTGCCAATATGCAAAAGCTGAGGGAAAACGAAGATTATAGAAGTTCTGAGAAAATTCAGGATAGAAATGCAAAGCAAAGTAAAAGAACATTTGAGGATTGGTATAACTGTGAACAAAATTTTCGTGCTGCCATTAAAAAAGGTCCAACTGCAGTTTGTTTAAGCTGTTCTGGATTATGGTTTCACGAATCTGGAAAGGTCTTCGACTTTGCTAAAATCGGGGGAAAAGTTCAGCTTTCATCTCAGTTTGTAAATACAATAGTCTGCAACAAATCGAATTGGGCATGCAACACTTGTTATGATTCAATTGTGAAAGGCAAAATTCCAAAACTGAATGCAAAGAATGGATTCAATTATCCCACTATTCCTCCAGAATTGCAAGAATTAACTCAGTTAGAAGAACGACTATGTGCTGCTAGATTACCGTTTATGCAAATTCGACCATTAGGAATTGACCGCCAGTATGGCTTGAAAGGAAATGTCATAAATGTTTTAAATAATATTGATGATACAGCATGTGTTCTACCAAGAAAATTCAATGACACAGCAACAATACAGCTGAAATTAATGAGAAAAATGTGTTACAAAAATCCTTATATTTTTGAGACTATTAGGCCATCAAAGGTTTACAATGCTTGCAGATTTTTGTGTAAAACTCCTTTGTATCAGGAGGAAGGAATTATTTTGTCTGATATCTGGATTGATAGATTGGTAAATGAAAAGGAAACTTTATTGTTAATGAAGATGATATCAATCAAATAGAAAGTGAAGAAACAGATGAACACATGGATTCCCCACAAGAGGAGTGTAACCCTGGGGGAAACGAAACTCTTTTGGTTGATGTAAACGACATGGGTGAAAATGAGGCTGTCGCTTACGCTCCAGGAGAAAATAAGAAACCATTATCACTTTTAATGGACACTTGTGCTGAAGAATTGTCTTTCCCAAGCATATATTGTGGTCGTAAAAGAAATATTACAGTGCCTTGTTCATACGCGGATATAGCAAAATCTGAAGTCCGAAGAAGCGACAGAAGAGGATGTACACCAACGAAACTGTTATATGCTTTCAAGAAATTGCAGACTCACCAAGTCTCGGATGTTTTATCTATTTGCCTTAGGAAACAAAGAACGGGAACAATAACAGCAGGCGAATTACTTCGTTCAGAAAATTTGGAAAAAATCTTCAGACACGACGAAGGATTTCAAGTATTGAAGCAAGTAAGATCGTCCCCGGCATATTGGGAAAATAAACAAAAGAACTTAATGTCTATGATAAGGCAACTAGGCATTCCAACTTTCTTTATTACACTTTCGGCCGCAGAGACGAAATGGCCAGAACTTTTAGTCATCCTTAAGGAGATTTTGGACAATAAAATAATCACTGAGGAAGAAGCAACTAACCTACCATATAAAGAAAAAGCAGAGCTGATTAGAAGGGATCCAATTACTTGTGCAAGGTATTTTGACTGGCGACTGAGACAATGGAAAAAGTACATATTGTTGTCATCTGGGGGAGCCTTTAAAGGATACGTTGTTGAAGACTTCTTTTATAGAATAGAGTTCCAACACAGAGGATCTCCACATATGCACGGACTTTTTTGGCTAAAAGGTGCCCCAAAGTATGCTGAAGAAAATGAAGAAAATTCCAAAGTATGTGAAGATTTCATTGATACATTTATAAAAAGTTCTGTTGGTGTTGATGGAGTCATACATCAGACACATAATCATACCAATACCTGTCTTCGAGAAACAAAGGATGGGCAAATTTGCAGATTTGGAATGCCATACCCTCCAATGAAGTCTACTAAAATATTATTACCTCTTTCTGAAAAAACAACTAAAAGTGAAATTCAGAAACACAAGCACAATTTAGGTCAAATAAAGTGTAGACTGGAGGAACTTATACGAACACGTGAAACCAATGCATCAGTTGAGAGCTTTATTTCATCCCTTGGAATGAATGATGAAATGTATTTGCTGGCAATCAGGAGCAATTTAAAAAGACCATCAGTGTTCCTGAAAAGAGAAGTAAATTCGGTATTCAACAATGCATTTAATGAAAAAATTGCTGTAAATTGGAAATCAAATATGGATATTCAATTTATTTTGGATCCCTACGCCTGTGCAAAATACTGTGTATCGTACATATCAAAATCTTGTAGAGGGATGTCAAAGCTTTTAAAAGCAGCTTTAGATGAAGCAAAATTGGGAAATTCATCAATTAAGGAAAGACTACGGAAGGTTGCAAATGTTTTCCTCAATTCTACAGAAGTTTCAGCACAGGAAGCTTCCTATACTATTTTGGGAATGCCTCTTTCAATGTGCAGTCGTGCAACAATTTTTATTCAAACTGGAACACAAAATGAAAGGTTATATATGACAAAATCCACAAAAGAATTGGAAGACCTTGAAGAAAGTTCGACAGATGTAGTAATTCCTGGACTATTAGATCATTATGTGCAGAGGCCTCTCGATATGGAAAATGTTTGTTTGGCTGATTTTGGTGCCTATTTTACGTACAAGAAATCACTGAAATCTAAGTCACAAGAAGTTGAATTTAGTGGTGATGAAAATACAGGAGACGCCGAAATTGGGGAAAACAAACCCCACAAATTACTAAACAATTCTGGGTTTGTAGTTAAACGTCGTTTACCAAAAATCATAAGGTACCGAAGATACAATCTGCATCAAGACGAACAAAACTACTACAGAGAACAAATTATGCTTTATTTGCCGTTCAGAGGTGAAGATGATTTGTTTTCATGTAATGCTAAAGAAATTTATTTTCGAGAAATGGATGTAATTTCTGCTAAACGAAAGGAATACGAAAGTATCCGTCATGTTGAAGACATGGATCTGTTTGAATTTGAAGAAGATGACGTTGAAAAAGAAGCCATTGAACCTGATAACGATCAAATTATCTTGGAAATGCCTAACATTGAAGGCGACATTTTCAAAGATGCAGGTGTAGCAATTAATGAGAAACCAAAACAGAAGGTCTTTAATTTACCACAATTGTTAAATGATGATGACTACTACACTTTAATGTGGTCTTTAAACAAAGAACAACGACGGTATGCGATACACTACTTACATTGCGTGAAAAATGGGATTAAGTGCAATGAGTTCATTAGTGGCGGTGCTGGAACAGAAAAAAGTCACTTAATAAAAGCAGTACTTCAATTATTAGTTCGACATTTCAATTCGAAACCTGGAGTGAATCCTGGATCAATAAAAGTTCTTTTGTGTGCTCCAACTGGAAAAGCCGCTTTTAACATTAATGGCACTACACTTCACGAAGCATTTTGTTTGCCACTTAATCAGTACAGAGGATCAATGCCAAAATTATCAGCAGATTTTTGTAATACAATTGCAACAAAACTTTGGGATCTGGACACTATTATCATAGACGAAACATCAATGGTTAGCTTCAATATGCTTTGTCAAGTGCATGAACGACTGTGCCAAATATTTAAGTCCAATGAAAATTTTGGAGGAAAAAATGTGCTGGTCCTAGGAGATTGTCGTCAACTGAAACCAGTAGCCGGTTCTTATGTATTTAGCACAGCAAAAGATTTATCATTGTTATCCGGGAATATTCTCTGGGAAAAGTTTGGATATTTCGAACTAACAGAGATAATGAGACAAAAGGATGACGCTGTATTTGCTGCTTCTCTAAACAGAATGGCTAGAGGACTAATGACATCTGACGATATTAAATTATTTGTTGGAAGACAAGTGTCTATTGTTGGATCACCACCAAATTCATGTATTAACTTATTTTATAGCAATGCAAATGTTGATGAATATAACGAAAAAGTTCTGAGCACTCTGAAAACAGAAGGAATTATTTCAGTTGCTACTGACAAATGCGAAGGGAAAGGTAATTCGAAAGAAGCTATTTTGGAATCAGCAAAATTTTTGTCAACAAGAGACGCCTAAGGTTTACCTTATGAATTGAACCTTAAAACGTCTGCAAAATGCATGATTACCAGTAACATTGCCATAGATGACGGCTTAGTTAATGGCGCTTCTGGAATTTTGATGAAAATTTTATACGGTACTTTAAATAAAATTCGCGTTCCTGCATTGATTTATCTGGAGTTTAACGACGTCAGAATTGGAAGACAAGCAAGGGAAAACCACAAATACTTCGATATTTCAGTATCCAAATTTTGGACCCCATTGGATTTGACCAGAAAAATAGTTAAAGCTTGGCCTGGAAGAGATTTGCAGGTCGTTCGTAGACAATTCCCAGTTGTACCCGCAGAAGCAATTACAATTCACAAGTCACAGGGAGCCTCTTTTGAAACTGTATGTGTTAATGTTTCAAAGCGAATGTCCCGGGCTGCCCTGTACGTAGCTTGCAGTAGAGCAACCAAATTAAGTGGTTTGTTTATTAATGGAGTATTTGAGGCTCCCCTACCTCCTTTTCCTAATGATGTTGTGGAAATGGAAATCAAAAGATTAGAGCAAAATCCTGTTGAATGGTCATTCAAACAATTCAATGCTTTGGATCCTGGAAAGGTTCAAGTTATTTACCATAACGTTCAAAGTCTTAATAAACATGTAAATGATATCAGACCGGATGAACAATATTGTCACACTGATATTTTACTGCTTTCAGAAACATGGACTATAGAAAACGATGACTTCAGTTTTCCCTACTACAAAATATTGCAACGATTGGACTCCGGTGTGAAAACAAAAAAGCCAAGTGGATTGCTATCATTGATGAATACTGCTTCTGTGATTGAATCCAATTGCATTCTATCTTCTTCAGTTTACGAAAATGGCCATCCTTTTGACTATGCAACAATGTGTATCGGATGCGTATTTATCATTTATGGATACAAGTCTCCCCAAGTATCACTGTCATATTTTAAAAGTACATTGTTTTCTTTAATTGAGGACCTAAAAAATGAAAAGCTGATTGTGGTTGGGGATTTTAATATAGACATATCAATTCCTACTGGAGATCAATTTCTGGAAATGATGAGAAACTACAACTTGAATTTGCAATTATCACCCTTGGAAGCTTCCACAAATGGGGGAACCCAAATTGATTTATGCTTTGCAAATTTTAAAATTGAAGCGTGGTATGGCGAGAGTTACTTCAGTTATCATAAGCCAATTTTCTTTTCGTGGAATAAGAATCTTAATACGCCTCCGTCTTTAGAAAACCTACCAATTAGGACAATATTTGTAAAACCACAGGTAACCGATCACAGTGATGAAATTGATATGGACATTGAGTATTTAGATACCTCAAATAATAAAACTTTTAGTGGATGTGCTTTGTTTAAAGTCGGTGACATTGCAGGAGACAATATATCTTTGTCAACATTGGAAGATACAGCATGGTTGGATGACAAGATTGTTAATGCGTATTCCCAATATATGTTTTGTTTATCTGGCAGGAGGCATGAGTATTTATTGAACTCCTACTTCTTCTGGCGGGACAATGATGGAATGTATTTTTCCATTGAAGACTGTTTTCCAAACGAATTAAAGGTGTGCGGTGACAAATTGTTTAATTCCGTTTTTTACTTACCTCATCTTAATGTAAACCATTGGGTGTTGGTAGAAATAGATTTTCGAATAAAAATGATAACGATTTTCGATTCTTTGTTTGGTCATCTAGATGTGACGGGTCTGGTGAACAACCTAACCGAAACCATTAGTAAAGCCACTAACCATCCCATCATTGAGTGGAACTTAACTTATTTTGAAGATGTTCCCCAACAGATAAATAGTTACGACTGCGGCTGTTATTGTCTGAAGTTTTTGGAGAAACGTTTGGAAGACAGGCTTGAATTCCAAAACAAAGATCTGGATATGACCGCTTTCCGAAAACAAATAATGAACACACTACTTAGTACTACCGATGCCGGAAGACAAATGTTATTACAGAATTTTTTGTAACTGATTTATTATTCGTGTGCAGTTGAAATAATGGGTTTTAAAAATATTTTCTTCATTGCAACCCTTTATGTGAGTAATTACTTTTATGGGATTGTTAAAATATTTATTAAGGTGTTTTGAATTTTTTATGTAAGAAGAACTAAAAATGGTCTGGGTAACTATCTTTAAAATATCTCTAGAATGTATGTTTAAATAGATGCCAAAGAAGGTAACTCACGCCTATCTTTGGTTAATCTCTGAATGTATGTTGAAGTAGATGCCAAAGATGGTAACTCACGCTTATCTTTGGTTCATCTCTGAATGCATGTTGAAGTAGATGCCAAAGATTGGTAACTCACGCCTATCTTTGGTTCATCTCTGAATGTATGTTGACGTAGATGCCAAAGATGGTAACTCACGCCTATCTTTGGTTCATCTCTTGAATGCATGTATAAAGGGATGCTAAAGAAGGTAACTCACGCCTATTTTTTGTTCATCTCTTGAATGTATGCTTATATGGATGCTAAAGGAGGTAACCCACGCCTATCTTTGGTTCATTCCTTTCAATTAGAGGTACTAAAGGAGTTGATTCAGACTGTTATCGGTTCAAATTGCATAAATTAATTCTAACATTCTTTACTAAATTTTTTAACAGTCTCATAATCGTAACCATTCATATATTTGGCTACAATGAAGGATATATTTTTTAAAGCCATTTATCTCGGTTGTACACGGATGATGTCAGAAAACTTATTAGATAAACAAACATTTTTTAAAAATTTGAAATTTATATCACTAGGAGCGGTAAAAATTTTAAACAACTCAGCAAAATTTCAGTACTTTCTATATAGAAATTCAATATTTGCTTCTCAAAATTTCAATATTTGCTTCTCAAAATTTCAATATTTGCTTCTCAAAATTTCAATATTTGCTTCTCAAAATTTCAATATTTGCTTCTCAAAATTTCAATATTTGCTTCTCAAAATTTCAATATTTGCTTCTCAAAATTTCAATATTTGCTTCTCAAAATTTCAATATTTGCTTCTCAAAATTTCAATATTTGCTTCTCAAAATTTCAATATTTGCTTCTCAAAATTTCAATATTTGCTTCTCAAAATTTCAATATTTGCTTCTCAAAATTTCAATATTTGCTTCTCAAAATTTCAATATTTGCTTCTCAAAATTTCAATATTTGCTTCTCAAAATTTCAATATTTGCTTCTCAAAATTTCAATATTTGCTTCTCAAAATTTCAATATTTGCTTCTCAAAATTTCAATATTTGCTTCTCAAAATTTCAATATTTGCTTCTCAAAATTTCAATATTTGCTTCTCAAAATTTCAATATTTGCTTCTCAAAATTTCAATATTTGCTTCTCAAAATTTCAATATTTGCTTCTCAAAATTTCAATATTTGCTTCTCAAAATTTCAATATTTGCTTCTCAAAATTTCAATATTTGCTTCTCAAAATTTCAATATTTGCTTCTCAAAATTTCAATATTTGCTTCTCAAAATTTCAATATTTGCTTCTCAAAATTTCAATATTTGCTTCTCAAAATTTCAATATTTGCTTCTCAAAATTTCAATATTTGCTTCTCAAAATTTCAATATTTGCTTCTCAAAATTTCAATATTTGCTTCTCAAAATTTCAATATTTGCTTCTCAAAATTTCAATATTTGCTTCTCAAAATTTCAATATTTGCTTCTCAAAATTTCAATATTTGCTTCTCAAAATTTCAATATTTGCTTCTCAAAATTTCAATATTTGCTTCTCAAAATTTCAATATTTGCTTCTCAAAATTTCAATATTTGCTTCTCAAAATTTCAATATTTGCTTCTCAAAATTTCAATATTTGCTTCTCAAAATTTCAATATTTGCTTCTCAAAATTTCAATATTTGCTTCTCAAAATTTCAATATTTGCTTCTCAAAATTTCAATATTTGCTTCTCAAAATTTCAATATTTGCTTCTCAAAATTTCAATATTTGCTTCTCAAAATTTCAATATTTGCTTCTCAAAATTTCAATATTTGCTTCTCAAAATTTCAATATTTGCTTCTCAAAATTTCAATATTTGCTTCTCAAAATTTCAATATTTGCTTCTCAAAATTTCAATATTTGCTTCTCAAAAATTTCAATATTTGCTTCTCAAAATTTCAATATTTGCTTCTCAAAATTTCAATATTTGCTTCTCAAAATTTCAATATTTGCTTCTCAAAATTTCAATATTTGCTTCTCAAAATTTCAATATTTGCTTCTCAAAATTTCAATATTTGCTTCTCAAAATTTCAATATTTGCTTCTCAAAATTTCAATATTTGCTTCTCAAAATTTCAATATTTGCTTCTCAAAATTTCAATATTTGCTTCTCAAAATTTCAATATTTGCTTCTCAAAATTTCAATATTTGCTTCTCAAAATTTCAATATTTGCTTCTCAAAATTTCAATATTTGCTTCTCAAAATTTCAATATTTGCTTCTCAAAATTTCAATATTTGCTTCTCAAAATTTCAATATTTGCTTCTCAAAATTTCAATATTTGCTTCTCAAAATTTCAATATTTGCTTCTCAAAATTTCAATATTTGCTTCTCAAAATTTCAATATTTGCTTCTCAAAATTTCAATATTTGCTTCTCAAAATTTCAATATTTGCTTCTCAAAATTTCAATATTTGCTTCTCAAAATTTCAATATTTGCTTCTCAAAATTTCAATATTTGCTTCTCAAAATTTCAATATTTGCTTCTCAAAATTTCAATATTTGCTTCTCAAAATTTCAATATTTGCTTCTCAAAATTTCAATATTTGCTTCTCAAAATTTCAATATTTGCTTCTCAAAATTTCAATATTTGCTTCTCAAAATTTCAATATTTGCTTCTCAAAATTTCAATATTTGCTTCTCAAAATTTCAATATTTGCTTCTCAAAATTTCAATATTTGCTTCTCAAAATTTCAATATTTGCTTCTCAAAATTTCAATATTTGCTTCTCAAAATTTCAATATTTGCTTCTCAAAATTTCAATATTTGCTTCTCAAAATTTCAATATTTGCTTCTCAAAATTTCAATATTTGCTTCTCAAAATTTCAATATTTGCTTCTCAAAATTTCAATATTTGCTTCTCAAAATTTCAATATTTGCTTCTCAAAATTTCAATATTTGCTTCTCAAAATTTCAATATTTGCTTCTCAAAATTTCAATATTTGCTTCTCAAAATTTCAATATTTGCTTCTCAAAATTTCAATATTTGCTTCTCAAAATTTCAATATTTGCTTCTCAAAATTTCAATATTTGCTTCTCAAAATTTCAATATTTGCTTCTCAAAATTTCAATATTTGCTTCTCAAAATTTCAATATTTGCTTCTCAAAATTTCAATATTTGCTTCTCAAAATTTCAATATTTGCTTCTCAAAATTTCAATATTTGCTTCTCAAAATTTCAATATTTGCTTCTCAAAATTTCAATATTTGCTTCTCAAAATTTCAATATTTGCTTCTCAAAATTTCAATATTTGCTTCTCAAAATTTCAATATTTGCTTCTCAAAATTTCAATATTTGCTTCTCAAAATTTCAATATTTGCTTCTCAAAATTTCAATATTTGCTTCTCAAAATTTCAATATTTGCTTCTCAAAATTTCAATATTTGCTTCTCAAAATTTCAATATTTGCTTCTCAAAATTTCAATATTTGCTTCTCAAAATTTCAATATTTGCTTCTCAAAATTTCAATATTTGCTTCTCAAAATTTCAATATTTGCTTCTCAAAATTTCAATATTTGCTTCTCAAAATTTCAATATTTGCTTCTCAAAATTTCAATATTTGCTTCTCAAAATTTCAATATTTGCTTCTCAAAATTTCAATATTTGCTTCTCAAAATTTCAATATTTGCTTCTCAAAATTTCAATATTTGCTTCTCAAAATTTCAATATTTGCTTCTCAAAATTTCAATATTTGCTTCTCAAAATTTCAATATTTGCTTCTCAAAATTTCAATATTTGCTTCTCAAAATTTCAATATTTGCTTCTCAAAATTTCAATATTTGCTTCTCAAAATTTCAATATTTGCTTCTCAAAATTTCAATATTTGCTTCTCAAAATTTCAATATTTGCTTCTCAAAATTTCAATATTTGCTTCTCAAAATTTCAATATTTGCTTCTCAAAATTTCAATATTTGCTTCTCAAAATTTCAATATTTGCTTCTCAAAATTTCAATATTTGCTTCTCAAAATTTCAATATTTGCTTCTCAAAATTTCAATATTTGCTTCTCAAAATTTCAATATTTGCTTCTCAAAATTTCAATATTTGCTTCTCAAAATTTCAATATTTGCTTCTCAAAATTTCAATATTTGCTTCTCAAAATTTCAATATTTGCTTCTCAAAATTTCAATATTTGCTTCTCAAAATTTCAATATTTGCTTCTCAAAATTTCAATATTTGCTTCTCAAAATTTCAATATTTGCTTCTCAAAATTTCAATATTTGCTTCTCAAAATTTCAATATTTGCTTCTCAAAATTTCAATATTTGCTTCTCAAAATTTCAATATTTGCTTCTCAAAATTTCAATATTTGCTTCTCAAAATTTCAATATTTGCTTCTCAAAATTTCAATATTTGCTTCTCAAAATTTCAATATTTGCTTCTCAAAATTTCAATATTTGCTTCTCAAAATTTCAATATTTGCTTCTCAAAATTTCAATATTTGCTTCTCAAAATTTCAATATTTGCTTCTCAAAATTTCAATATTTGCTTCTCAAAATTTCAATATTTGCTTCTCAAAATTTCAATATTTGCTTCTCAAAATTTCAATATTTGCTTCTCAAAATTTCAATATTTGCTTCTCAAAATTTCAATATTTGCTTCTCAAAATTTCAATATTTGCTTCTCAAAATTTCAATATTTGCTTCTCAAAATTTCAATATTTGCTTCTCAAAATTTCAATATTTGCTTCTCAAAATTTCAATATTTGCTTCTCAAAATTTCAATATTTGCTTCTCAAAATTTCAATATTTGCTTCTCAAAATTTCAATATTTGCTTCTCAAAATTTCAATATTTGCTTCTCAAAATTTCAATATTTGCTTCTCAAAATTTCAATATTTGCTTCTCAAAATTTCAATATTTGCTTCTCAAAATTTCAATATTTGCTTCTCAAAATTTCAATATTTGCTTCTCAAAATTTCAATATTTGCTTCTCAAAATTTCAATATTTGCTTCTCAAAATTTCAATATTTGCTTCTCAAAATTTCAATATTTGCTTCTCAAAATTTCAATATTTGCTTCTCAAAATTTCAATATTTGCTTCTCAAAATTTCAATATTTGCTTCTCAAAATTTCAATATTTGCTTCTCAAAATTTCAATATTTGCTTCTCAAAATTTCAATATTTGCTTCTCAAAATTTCAATATTTGCTTCTCAAAATTTCAATATTTGCTTCTCAAAATTTCAATATTTGCTTCTCAAAATTTCAATATTTGCTTCTCAAAATTTCAATATTTGCTTCTCAAAATTTCAATATTTGCTTCTCAAAATTTCAATATTTGCTTCTCAAAATTTCAATATTTGCTTCTCAAAATTTCAATATTTGCTTCTCAAAATTTCAATATTTGCTTCTCAAAATTTCAATATTTGCTTCTCAAAATTTCAATATTTGCTTCTCAAAATTTCAATATTTGCTTCTCAAAATTTCAATATTTGCTTCTCAAAATTTCAATATTTGCTTCTCAAAATTTCAATATTTGCTTCTCAAAATTTCAATATTTGCTTCTCAAAATTTCAATATTTGCTTCTCAAAATTTCAATATTTGCTTCTCAAAATTTCAATATTTGCTTCTCAAAATTTCAATATTTGCTTCTCAAAATTTCAATATTTGCTTCTCAAAATTTCAATATTTGCTTCTCAAAATTTCAATATTTGCTTCTCAAAATTTCAATATTTGCTTCTCAAAATTTCAATATTTGCTTCTCAAAATTTCAATATTTGCTTCTCAAAATTTCAATATTTGCTTCTCAAAATTTCAATATTTGCTTCTCAAAATTTCAATATTTGCTTCTCAAAATTTCAATATTTGCTTCTCAAAATTTCAATATTTGCTTCTCAAAATTTCAATATTTGCTTCTCAAAATTTCAATATTTGCTTCTCAAAATTTCAATATTTGCTTCTCAAAATTTCAATATTTGCTTCTCAAAATTTCAATATTTGCTTCTCAAAATTTCAATATTTGCTTCTCAAAATTTCAATATTTGCTTCTCAAAATTTCAATATTTGCTTCTCAAAATTTCAATATTTGCTTCTCAAAATTTCAATATTTGCTTCTCAAAATTTCAATATTTGCTTCTCAAAATTTCAATATTTGCTTCTCAAAATTTCAATATTTGCTTCTCAAAATTTCAATATTTGCTTCTCAAAATTTCAATATTTGCTTCTCAAAATTTCAATATTTGCTTCTCAAAATTTCAATATTTGCTTCTCAAAATTTCAATATTTGCTTCTCAAAATTTCAATATTTGCTTCTCAAAATTTCAATATTTGCTTCTCAAAATTACAAAAATTGCTTCTCAAAATTTCAATATTTGCTTCTCAAAATTTCAATATTTGCTTCTCAAAATTTCAATATTTGCTTCTCAAAATTTCAATATTTGCTTCTCAAAATTTCAATATTTGCTTCTCAAAATTTCAATATTTGCTTCTCAAAATTTCAATATTTGCTTCTCAAAATTTCAATATTTGCTTCTCAAAATTTCAATATTTGCTTCTCAAAATTTCAATATTTGCTTCTCAAAATTTCAATATTTGCTTCTCAAAATTTCAATATTTGCTTCTCAAAATTTCAATATTTGCTTCTCAAATTTACATATGTGCTTCTCCAAATTTCAATATTTGCTTCTCAAAATTTCAATATTTGCTTCTCAAAATTTCAATATTTGCTTCTCAAAATTTCAATATTTGCTTCTCAAAATTTCAATATTTGCTTCTCAAAATTTCAATATTTGCTTCTCAAAATTTCAATATTTGCTTCTCAAAATTTCAATATTTGCTTCTCAAAATTTCAATATTTGCTTCTCAAAATTTCAATATTTGCTTCTCAAAATTTCAATATTTGCTTCTCAAAATTTCAATATTTGCTTCTCAAAATTTCAATATTTGCTTCTCAAAATTTCAATATTTGCTTCTCAAAATTTCAATATTTGCTTCTCAAAATTTCAATATTTGCTTCTCAAAATTTCAATATTTGCTTCTCAAAATTTCAATATTTGCTTCTCAAAATTTCAATATTTGCTTCTCAAAATTTCAATATTTGCTTCTCAAAATTTCAATATTTGCTTCTCAAAATTTCAATATTTGCTTCTCAAAATTTCAATATTTGCTTCTCAAAATTTCAATATTTGCTTCTCAAAATTTCAATATTTGCTTCTCAAAATTTCAATATTTGCTTCTCAAAATTTCAATATTTGCTTCTCAAAATTTCAATATTTGCTTCTCAAAATTTCAATATTTGCTTCTCAAAATTTCAATATTTGCTTCTCAAAATTTCAATATTTGCTTCTCAAAATTTCAATATTTGCTTCTCAAAATTTCAATATTTGCTTCTCAAAATTTCAATATTTGCTTCTCAAAATTTCAATATTTGCTTCTCAAAATTTCAATATTTGCTTCTCAAAATTTCAATATTTGCTTCTCAAAATTTCAATATTTGCTTCTCAAAATTTCAATATTTGCTTCTCAAAATTTCAATATTTGCTTCTCAAAATTTCAATATTTGCTTCTCAAAATTTCAATATTTGCTTCTCAAAATTTCAATATTTGCTTCTCAAAATTTCAATATTTGCTTCTCAAAATTTCAATATTTGCTTCTCAAAATTTCAATATTTGCTTCTCAAAATTTCAATATTTGCTTCTCAAAATTTCAATATTTGCTTCTCAAAATTTCAATATTTGCTTCTCAAAATTTCAATATTTGCTTCTCAAAATTTCAATATTTGCTTCTCAAAATTTCAATATTTGCTTCTCAAAATTTCAATATTTGCTTCTCAAAATTTCAATATTTGCTTCTCAAAATTTCAATATTTGCTTCTCAAAATTTCAATATTTGCTTCTCAAAATTTCAATATTTGCTTCTCAAAATTTCAATATTTGCTTCTCAAAATTTCAATATTTGCTTCTCAAAATTTCAATATTTGCTTCTCAAAATTTCAATATTTGCTTCTCAAAATTTCAATATTTGCTTCTCAAAATTTCAATATTTGCTTCTCAAAATTTCAATATTTGCTTCTCAAAATTTCAATATTTGCTTCTCAAAATTTCAATATTTGCTTCTCAAAATTTCAATATTTGCTTCTCAAAATTTCAATATTTGCTTCTCAAAATTTCAATATTTGCTTCTCAAAATTTCAATATTTGCTTCTCAAAATTTCAATATTTGCTTCTCAAAATTTCAATATTTGCTTCTCAAAATTTCAATATTTGCTTCTCAAAATTTCAATATTTGCTTCTCAAAATTTCAATATTTGCTTCTCAAAATTTCAATATTTGCTTCTCAAAATTTCAATATTTGCTTCTCAAAATTTCAATATTTGCTTCTCAAAATTTCAATATTTGCTTCTCAAAATTTCAATATTTGCTTCTCAAAATTTCAATATTTGCTTCTCAAAATTTCAATATTTGCTTCTCAAAATTTCAATATTTGCTTCTCAAAATTTCAATATTTGCTTCTCAAAATTTCAATATTTGCTTCTCAAAATTTCAATATTTGCTTCTCAAAATTTCAATATTTGCTTCTCAAAATTTCAATATTTGCTTCTCAAAATTTCAATATTTGCTTCTCAAAATTTCAATATTTGCTTCTCAAAATTTCAATATTTGCTTCTCAAAATTTCAATATTTGCTTCTCAAAATTTCAATATTTGCTTCTCAAAATTTCAATATTTGCTTCTCAAAATTTCAATATTTGCTTCTCAAAATTTCAATATTTGCTTCTCAAAATTTCAATATTTGCTTCTCAAAATTTCAATATTTGCTTCTCAAAATTTCAATATTTGCTTCTCAAAATTTCAATATTTGCTTCTCAAAATTTCAATATTTGCTTCTCAAAATTTCAATATTTGCTTCTCAAAATTTCAATATTTGCTTCTCAAAATTTCAATATTTGCTTCTCAAAATTTCAATATTTGCTTCTCAAAATTTCAATATTTGCTTCTCAAAATTTCAATATTTGCTTCTCAAAATTTCAATATTTGCTTCTCAAAATTTCAATATTTGCTTCTCAAAATTTCAATATTTGCTTCTCAAAATTTCAATATTTGCTTCTCAAAATTTCAATATTTGCTTCTCAAAATTTCAATATTTGCTTCTCAAAATTTCAATATTTGCTTCTCAAAATTTCAATATTTGCTTCTCAAAATTTCAATATTTGCTTCTCAAAATTTCAATATTTGCTTCTCAAAATTTCAATATTTGCTTCTCAAAATTTCAATATTTGCTTCTCAAAATTTCAATATTTGCTTCTCAAAATTTCAATATTTGCTTCTCAAAATTTCAATATTTGCTTCTCAAAATTTCAATATTTGCTTCTCAAAATTTCAATATTTGCTTCTCAAAATTTCAATATTTGCTTCTCAAAATTTCAATATTTGCTTCTCAAAATTTCAATATTTGCTTCTCAAAATTTCAATATTTGCTTCTCAAAATTTCAATATTTGCTTCTCAAAATTTCAATATTTGCTTCTCAAAATTTCAATATTTGCTTCTCAAAATTTCAATATTTGCTTCTCAAAATTTCAATATTTGCTTCTCAAAATTTCAATATTTGCTTCTCAAAATTTCAATATTTGCTTCTCAAAATTTCAATATTTGCTTCTCAAAATTTCAATATTTGCTTCTCAAAATTTCAATATTTGCTTCTCAAAATTTCAATATTTGCTTCTCAAAATTTCAATATTTGCTTCTCAAAATTTCAATATTTGCTTCTCAAAATTTCAATATTTGCTTCTCAAAATTTCAATATTTGCTTCTCAAAATTTCAATATGTTCTAAACTGTCAATATTGCTTCGTCACAATTCGGAATGTTTACACTAAAATCAGGAGGTGCGGTCAATTTCACATTGCTACACCGCATGTCGTTTGTTCTCAAAGTGATTGCTGCCAACGTTTAGTTCACGCCAACTTAGGATTTCTTTAAACACATCGTCCGAAAGTTACACGTGCGTTCTTTCAACGGATGGCTCAACATATGATTCCAATATCAAATTAGCTGTCCTGTTACCGAAAAGTTCAAAGTTAATCGACGGCTTTATCGATACTGCTTTGGCCGGATTTCAATTTTTGGCTTGCTCAAGACTTATAGCTATTTAGTAACCATGACAAAATTTAATTACATTTCAATGTTCTTGAAAAAATTTACATCAATTCATGCGTTATCATGGCATAACATGTTAATATTTTATCGAGTTTCCATGCAGAATTAGGTTTTCGCATGCTCTGAGAACGACGTAATTGTTTTTTAAACATCTAATTACTTGAATCGTTATTTTGACATTTCACATATATGTAAGAGTTTCATTACATTGAAAATTCACGAAAATTTGTAATATTTTAATTTCATACAACGCAGTATTAGTATTACTGAGAAGCAAATTTACTATAGCAAAAAAGTTAATTCAAACACCTGAAAACTTTATTTGGATTTCAAAAATTTTAAATAACATTTTAATGGGAGTTTTAGAAATGTAAACGACGTAATTGTTTTTTAAACATCTAATTACTTGAATCGTTATTTTGACATTTCACATATATGAAAGAATTTCATTACATTGAAAATTCACAAAAATTTGTAATGCTTTAATTTCATGCAAAGCAATATTCGTGTTTCTGAGAAGCAAATTTATGACTGCATAAAGGTTATTTCAGAGACATGAAAACTTTATTTGGATTTCAAAAATTTAAAAATATATTTTAATGGAAGTTTTAGAAATATGAACGACGTAATTGTTTTTTATACATCTAATTCTTTGAATCGTCATTTTGACATCATACATATATGAAAGGTTTCACTACATATGAAAATTCACTGAAATTTGTAATATTTTAATTTCACACAATGCAATATTCGTTTTCCACAATGCATAAATAATTGCTTATAAAGAAACTGAGTATTACTGAGATGACTACAGTGTGAAGTTTACTAAGAATGCTTTTCGTAAAAGTGAATGTTTCATTGTATTTCACTGGATTTTTTTTCCATTTTCTAAGATTATGTTAATGAAGTAGTAAATATATATGCTAATTGAATCAGGAAAACTCTAATTTAGTTAATAATATAATTTAATGGATATTTAGAAGGACAACTGAGAACCTAAATGGACATCATGTGTGATTTATTGCTTTCTTAGTGATAGTGTAACTATAGGGAGAACAACATTCTTGTAATGCTGATATTGCCAGACACTTTAACAAAATTGAATTTAAATTTAAATTTCAGTGGATAACTAGAAAAGATAATTCTACGGAGGCAACTCCGAAATTTCTAACGGCAGTGCATAAAGCGTTCGGAATATCAGGACTCCATTTGTATCTCTCCGAACGTTCTAATGATTTCAAGTGCTAGTGCTACTAAACAATTAACGAACTATTTTGTTTATTTGTATTTATTTAGTGTAAAAGATATTACTCTCAAAAAAGAGCTCTTTAGAATATAATTATCATAGTAAACCATTGGCTACTTCCTCAATATTAATATCAATTCATATTTTAACAATTTTATGTATCAGCCTTCAATAATACTTCATATTCATCAGGTTTGCTCTACTAGTAGAGTATGCGTATGTGTTCATTCTCTGATATTTAATGTCGATGGAAAAATAAAATACTACTTCCTTCCAAACAAATGGTATTATAATTATTATGAACTGATAAGAATAATAAAACTGTACTAAATATTGCTATTATTTTATCTTGTTACTCGTTAACAAGTAATCATGGCAAAAACCATTGCTGATAAACATATAATTGTGATTTGTGATATGCTCTCCAGGTTGAATGTAAATCCACCACGAAATCCACCCCTTTTTCTATAATTCTTTGTTTGCCTAAATGTAGCAAACCAGCGTAAATAAGTAAGCTTCTAGCTGGCCAGTTTTGGTCAATAAAGCTTATCAAATCAAAACCAAACTCATCAGTCAGAAGTCAAACTAGCTTTATATGTGGATTCCCCCTCTTTCACCGAATGTTTGGGCACCTTCTTTTAGGGTATTTTGATTCTACAATACTGATTGTAATAGGCAATTTATATTATGTAAATGATCAGTAGATCATATTTCAGTTAACCTTCGGTCTGAACCTTCCTTCTAACTGTGGACATTATAGGGGAACGTACTTGCATTAAGTTAGATTTAATTGATTCGACCTTTTTCTGAGTCATTTTTCGATATTTCACGCTAACCGCCATTCAGTCAGAAAGGCAGATGAATGGAGCATTTCTTTAAGACAGCGTGAAGCAGATGAGAATCACCGCAAAATATTAACGCAATTTATCAGTTTAATATTTAAGCCAGCATGGTATATAAGAGCTTTGTTCTCTTGACAAATAATGGAAATCCCATAAATATGAATGTTCTCCGCATACCGTAAAAATCAAATTATTACCACAGGGCTCCTTTTACATATATGTGTAATACCGAAAGTATGTTTCCCCAAGGGAAATTAATACATACATATATTTATCAAAGTCTTGGTTTGGAAATACAATTCCTAGTAGTATTAATTCGATTTTTAAGGCGTACTAAACTGTTTGGTAAAGAAGTCTTTGTTTTCCCGAAAATGTATACTTCAATTTAGAGAAAAATCCCATTCCATTTAATTATTATTACATTTGAAATTTTTCATTTTTCAAATGAAAATTTTGAAAAGTGAAAATTGCTTGCTTTTCCTGTTATTATACAACGCTGACGCTGACCAAAATTATTGCTATCTTTAATTCCTAATGGTGAGTCTGGAATTAGAGGAAACGTAACGTCCTGCTTTGTGGTTTTCTATTCCTTTCATTGCAACGATTAATAAGTGTGTCGTTGTTATTTGCAAATACGTGATACTGCTATGTAAAGTAGTTTATCCTACATAAGATATTCAGTATTGCAAAATGAATTACCAGCAGAAGGAAATAATTGTCATGAGTTAAAATACTAAACAAATGCACTTTTGATCAATTTTGCAAGTATGTCTCTTTTTTCAATATATTCGGGTGTTATTTTCGGGGTTTTTACCTTAAGTATTCACATATCTGCTTTGAAACATGAAGAATCTCTGAAGCCTTGTTCCGAATCTCATGGTCATCTGAGGTATATTTACAATTTTATAATTAAGGTTTTCTGGTTACTTGCAATAATAATCAGATTATAACTCAAATAATTATTAAAACAGACCTCCTTATAAATTATTGTCACAAATTCTGTAATCTTATTCAGTAATCTTTGCTAGTCTAAGAATTGGTAAAGTACATTTGATTTTTTTGAATATTTGCAGAGAATTAATTGACTGTAATGTAAATGCCCCACATTATGTGAAGATACACTGTCAATCGTGGAATACCGTTGGAATAAGTATAAAAGGTAATGCAAACAGCGGTTAGATTATCCTATAATTAAAGAATGCAAATTAAATAACTTCTTTTTACGTGTTTAATTAACAGAAGGAGAAGATTTGTGATTAGTTAAGAATATTTAATTCATTTAGATAACAAATACGTTAATATGCCACCATTGAAGCCATTAGTTATTGAGTGTCAACGTGGAAGTCCATTTTTCCTTGATCTTAAGCAACTAAATTGGGTATGTGTGTGACATTACGTGGTATGTTTCATTTGCGTAAACTTCGTATAGTTTGACATCACAGAAATAGTATTTACGTTTAGTTTGCGTTTGTCCTTGTAATTAAATCGATGCTTCCTTTTACATTATATCGCTATTTTTGTTTTCGGCTGTATTCCTATATATTGTATCCTATTCAATAAATATCCTATATATATATTGTGTATATCAGTGTTTTATATTAGTAATAACATAAAATATTGCATAAATGCCTTTTTTCATTTTAGGAAAGTCAAACCTACAAGATAATGTACGATAACCAAATTTTTATTGAAGAAAAATCTCCGGGAATTTATAATAGGCACAATTTCCTTATTCGAATTTCTTTGGAAAACGTTTCAAGAATTCTTGACCAAGAGAGTTATCAATTTTACACTCAGAATGATCAGGGGTCTCCACAAAACCTCACAAAGTTTACCTTTTTTGTCAGTGGTTCAACAGGTTGTTGAATTTCACAAGTCTACATTTTACTATACGCATAATAAAACCAGATAAGAACTATTACAATAATTGTTGTACCGGATAAAGTGATAAGTTCATATTTGGCCAACCCATAATTAATTAAACATTACAGAAACCCAAAGATTTTTGAAATATTTATATATGCCATTTCAGGTACAGAAGAGAATCCTAAACCTCGATCGAACTACGAGGATTCTGCTTCCGCTTCACCCAAAAAGTTAATTATCGAATTCAAAGAGAATTCTGCTGCTGTATGTAAAGCGCCTGAAAGCGAGGAAATTGAAGTTTTTTACAGCGTGAACTTTACAAAACCTTCAGAGTCGCAAGATTTCATCCAGTGTCTCAATAAATACAGTGTATACAGTACATCCACATTTCATTTCAATTTTTATTTCAAACAAAAATTATGAGCATTTGGAATTATTTATTTCGCTATAAACTAATAATATCGCTAAAATACTTAACAGATAAATGACTGTACTAAACGAAAACTGTGTGGAGGTAACGATACGCTACTAAATTGTGGGGGACGAATTATCAGTTGCAATAGTGCCACTGCAGATGACAAAACTTCGTGCACTCTGGAAACTGTACATGCATCTGGTGTTCTGTTATGCGCAACCAAAAAAGAAACTAAAATAGACGCTGTTGAATTTTTTACTGCCTTGGATGGTGCTAAATGTAAGTATATACATTAAAATGTTGATTATTGAAACTAAAGGTAGAACTACAGAACTATTAATTATTTTTCAAAACCTAATCGAGAATTTTGTGCTGCTGGCCATTTAAAAATGGCTTGTATATAAGTGTACCTCAAGAATAATCGGTTTACATTAACAAAAATAATCACTTTATCTCATAATACATTTAGCCAATAAATATTTATCCAGTCTCATGCATCTTTACTCCGAACTAATTGCCTCAATTCTAATGCAATTTCCTAATGTTTTAGTACATTTACTTATCGTAGAATACACAATTTTCATTATACGTAAGGTAAATGTACCAAAACAGTAGCAAATTGCCTAAAGCTTGAGGCACAGGTATATTATCAGTTTGGAGTAATGATACTTGAGGCTGGATAAATATTTATTAGCTAAATGCATTTATATGAGGTAGGGTTATTACTTTTATTGAGGTAAACCGATTATTTTGCGGTTCATTTAAATTTTCCCATTTAAAAAGCATGTCTTTGTTCTGTTAATTATTATATTTCTTAAAAACCCCAAAACTAAATTGCTCTATGAAATGTGTTGTAGACAGAGGCGATGACAATGAACTTGCCATAGATAAACTTGTGAAAGTGAAACTTGAAAAGGGAGACAAGGGTAAACTCTTTTACACCGATCAATGGATAACTATTACCTATGAAGTTGTAACTTACCGATATCCTGGATCAGTTTACTGGGAATATAAGCTTAAGAATGGTCATTTGGGAACTTTTAATTATGGAGGTACAAAAAGTCTCATTTAAATTCAAAAGCAATTCGACTATT
Organism: Yoshiicerus persimilis; assembly: GCA_020352615.2. Classification (NCBI taxonomy): domain Eukaryota; kingdom Metazoa; phylum Arthropoda; class Collembola; order Entomobryomorpha; family Tomoceridae; genus Yoshiicerus; species Yoshiicerus persimilis. Next base: position 14,261,304 of record CM036941.2, read on the forward strand.
CGAAAGTTATTTTATTCAATTCGTTTAGATGAAAGACAAAACATCGCAGACGGAAAAGTTGAGTTAAAAATGAAAAAAGATATCCGACAAATTGCATATTTTGTACCCTGGTCGCCATATCCCATGGGATCTGTCATTAATGTACTGGTCACAGGTAAATATATGCTTCCAAGAACAATTCAGTATTTTAGACATGTTTAAAAATTACATGTTTTGCAAATACAAGCTTAGTTCAAGAATATTAAATTTTAGTATAATTTCGGAGCAAAATGATTTAAAAGTTTTACAATGGCCATTTAATTCTGTGGATCTTAATAATACAGATAAAAAAGCTCCTATGAGTGCCAAAAATGAAAGTAAATTGGAGACCACTTTAGGAACCCTAGGCGAGGAATTGGACTTGGTTTGTGAAATCTGGGGAAATCCTCTTCCAAATATAGAGTGGATTAAAGATGATATTCGGGTGAGATCATTTTTCTAAATTATTTCATTATATTAGTTCCAAAATTATTTCGCGTTATGGTAGTAATTATTATTGCACTTGCGAATCTTATTTCAAAGTAGAACATTATGTTGGCCGATTAGTTTGTCATCATTTAATGCTCATATTCTTATAGTACATTCTTTGACAATGACCTACTGCAAAATATTATTCAATAAAAAGAGGTCATATTATTAAGGCTGTAAAAGGGATATTTTATTTAATTACGTGCGTCAATGCACATAATAAAAATTCAAAAGCTTATTTTTTTTAAATTAAAAGAAGCAACCTGTTTGTTAAACAATGCCGTTTGGGAGAATATGCGTACTCAAAGTTTTTTCAATATTGTTAACCACTTTAAAGGTGTATTCTAGTTCTAATAGCAAATATAATTAATTCTCACGTAACAGTGTACGATAATTTCATTCATATATTTTATATGGATGCTTTTTACTGTTTTTATTGACGTAAGCAAATTTTTTGAAACTGGACTACGTCTATAAATTAGATTTTTTGAATCCATAAGTGACAGTTTTGTATAATAAACATTTAATTTCAGTTTATGTAAGTAAAAGTGATTAAAAATAAACACAGGTTGAAGGCGACTCTTCAAAAAGAACAATTCTGATGTCATCTTCAGACGAGAAACGTGTCAGTATTCTCCATTTGAAAAGTTTCACACATGCCGATATGGGAAAATACATTTGCAATGCCACTAACTCAGAGAGTTTCAAGTCTATTGAATGGACAGTTGGAGTTAATTCAAGTAAGAAATAATATTTATAATTACATTCACAGTTTAAAATTTATAATTACATTTGCTTCTTTTAATAAAGAAGTTGCAGACTCTTTTAAAGTTTAATAAAAACATTTAATTATCAAAACGTGATTCAATTAATGAAATCATGAATATAAATTTTCACAGGTATTGGCTATGAAGCTGCAGTTGCAATTGTACTTATTTTAGTAGCAATAGTATTGATTGGAGCTATATGCTATCAGATTTGGTCTCCTCCTCCAGCGGATGAAGTTTAATTAAATAAAATAATTTACAAATGTAACTCTAAGTCAATATCTAAGTATAATATCACATTGGTGTACTATAGAAATTAATAGATGAATAAATATTGACTTTAACATTCGAAATACTAACATTACCACAAAAACGGGAGTTATTTAATATCAATGGGAAACATTAAATTTTTGAAATCTACAAATAAGTTTTTCCCAACAAGAATTATTCATAGTGTGCCTTTATTTTTAAATATTAGACACCCATAATTAGTTCCTATTATTAAAACGATCTAATTAAGAGACCCCCATACCAAACAAGAAAAGTCAATGTGCGTCAGCACAGTTAATTGTAGCTTTTTTTATCGTAAGAAGCGGGGTTAAGGTTAAATGTACCAGTTATCTGATTGTGATAATAAAGTATTCAAGTTTTTTAAAGAATTTTTCCTGTAATATCTGGTTTAGATTATTAGTTATTACACTTTGAACTAATATAGGTATAAAAGTACCGAATAGTAATAGATGACAAGTGTACAAAGAGTTTTAATGGAGAATACATACATGAGAACATAAAATAACATGTGTGAAACATACGTCATACAAAGTTGCAAAAAGTTGACTAAAGTCACTGAGAACAACTTTGCATAAACACTTACAACTATAAATTGATAGTAACATATAGTTATGGCGTTTATACATTTAAGACAATGTATGACTTAATTTGGTCCCTCTGTATAGCATTTTTAGATTGGACAAGTTTATAATCAATGAATTATATCTTTCTACCCTATTGTAAAACGTGGAGAGTTTGCATAAATTATAAAACCTGAAAGAGTAAACGTTATCCATCTCATCACAATTACTGTAACAATTTAGTGGTCCTGTGAACTCCAAAATGAGAGGAGTGGAAATATTCTGTACAGCTTTCGTCCTGTGCTTTTGTTCTGGAATAAATCTTGCTGAAGCTGATCGACGAAGGAATCCTACCAGAAATGATTTGAGAAGTTTGTCTAAGATTATTTAACCATATTTACATTCTTTTATATTTTATATTTTTAATTTATTTTATATTTTAAAAATTATACCTTTTTCCATGTTTATTAAGGTAAGTTGTTGAATAATCAATTTCATCACTTGTTATTTTAGTAACTGGAGGAGTTTGCCAATTCCCATGGGAAGGTGGCTGCTTGGGCCTTGACACCAGAGGACTGCGTAACCCATATTTATTTCAAAAGTTGGGTAGAACCGTTCCGGAATTGATATTGAAGGGTTGGCAACCTATTTTTGGAAGAAGTCTCAATTGTGAGAACGACGGGAAGTTTAACGGATTCCAATGGAGTGATCCAAGGCAGCCGCCCTCGGTTTTTCTTTTATTGGATGTCCAAGGAATTGTTGCAGGAATGCAGTTTGTGGTATATCTGTATTAGATATTTGGTCCACACCTAAATTAAAAGCATATCCATTTAGTTATCTACCTATGCAAGATCAGTAAACCTGTAATCGTGGAAAATAAATATTTTTAGGTACCGTACAGAGATGTTCTAATTCCTGGAAATAACTACCAATATCATAAACAACCGATGATTCAAAATACAACTTTACATGGCTTAGATCTATTTTATGTCACTGTTTACTTTATGGAACCAGGTATTCAACTCCAATTTGAAAAACTAAAAAACTAATCATCTTTAGGGTCGAATTAGTCAAATAATAAAATTGAATTTAAAGTTTAAAAACAACAAAAATTTCATAAAACTTAAATTATAAATATCCATACATTTTAACGGAACAGTTATTCCTTCTTTTTTAGATTTAATATGTTCGAAAGGAAGATCATGGACTGATTTAAAAAACGAAGGCACGATATCAAAATTTTTTGTTCAAAACGGACCTACGCCCTTACATTCCAAACCCCTTCCTTTAACAAGAAGGGCTGCACTAAGTGACGGATGGGACGCAAATAATTGCTTCAGAGGAATGGGTAAATTGACTTTTGCAATTAATGGAATTAACCAAACTCACAAATGAATTTATAACTAAAGTTTTAATATTATAACTATTAAAAACTAAATTAATGGAGAAAAACTGGATTAAATAATCGAAATGTAACATTAATACAGGACACCACAGTTTCTACCGTCAAAGTAAATGGGATTCGGACAGATGCACAAGTTTTCAGCCTCTGGTTACTTTCTTTGACCACAACGGTGATTTGAATGGACTCGCGTTTTTTATTATTGGAAAAGCGTCATCACACTTTTTTGAAAGACCTACTCTGTGGCTGACAGAGGTAACTATCAAAATCTTAACTTTAAAATCCTGAGAAAATAAATGTTTCATTATGTTTTAATAGTGGATAGCTGGAAAAGACAATTCCACGGAGGCTACTCCGAAATGCCTAGCAGAAGTTCAAAATGCGTTCGGAATATCTGGAATTCATGTGTATCTCACTGAAAGGCCTTATGAATTTAAGTGCGACTCAGAACATGAACAATTAATTCGCAAACATCCAGCATTAGGAAATAATAAGTAAAATATTGAGTTTACATTACAACTCAGTATTGATTCATGAGCAATTTTCCCTAATCTCCATTAAGACAGATGGCTATGGCTTACTTGATACAAAAATTTGAAACTCATTTCACAGTATTTACATTTTACTTATGTTACATAAGTTAAGTAATATTGTTTTGTTTATTGATGTTTACGCATCCAAAGTTATAAATCGGGCAAAGTTTTTCAAAACAATAAATTCAACTACAATAGATACAGGGCTCTATTTTTTCAAACATAGTTTTCCAACAAAATATCGTAACTGCGTCCCCTTAGGGGGTCCTATTTCGACATACAATACATGCAACCCATTATAATGCATTAAGGTAAATAACCAATTGTCTTAACCATTTTTCTCACCAATAGCAAAAATTGGGGACACTATATCGATAAAGATGGTTATTTTCTAATATTAATATTAACAACACGCATGCATAACTGATTTCCTAACTTTAGAACAGTTTGAATATTAACCGAACTTAAAATCCAACATAAGTCTTAGTTTGAGTAACTAAATTACTATTATACCTTGGATATTGATATATACCAGCACTTATTATAATTATTCACACATTTAAAGTGCATTTCAAAACATGAGCAGAAAGTTCGAAGTTCGAAAGTAGGCAAATACGCCAAATATGTATAATAGTATTAACACATGATATTATTACTAGTGATAATTAATAAAGACATGCTTATATTTATGAGAATATCTCTTGGACAATAATTGTAAAAAACGGATATGCTAATTCTAAAATTCAAGTATGTTATCAGCTTTGAATTCTCCTGAATATTTTCGTAATATTAAGAATGGTTAATACTTTATATTACTATGAATTGGACAGTAACTTAAACATAAGATAAAAACCATTGCTAATATTTAGGGATTTACAGAACACATATTTAGGGATCTTCGAACGTATATATAACATTTACAGCCACAAGGTTTGCATCTTGTGTTTTGCAGAATATCAAAACACAAGCACATTAACTATCATAGGCTATACGTAGTAAGTATTATAAAACTACAAAAAACGAGCACTACTTAATAAAATGTTTTATACATGTGAAAAACACGTGGGAACGAAATATACAAGGTTATACGTCGACGTTTTTCCATTAAAATTCGCTGGTCTACCAAAGACAATAAAACAAATAAAATTAGTGTCCGATTTTATCTTTCGCATTAACAATATTAACATCATAATTGTGGCATAAAATTGATTATGTTTACATGCAGATTTTTCCAAAATTGAATTACGTGCTGTCTACTTTTCTACTCGGTCTCCTTTTAAGTTTCAAGTAGAAGAGTCATGCTAAAGTACTAAATAGCTAAATAAAACGTCCCATAAAAATAATCATCTTTCCACAAACAAAAATTATCATATTTCCAAAAGAACAATCAATTTACCGTAAACATAGTATTTTACCATAAGAATCATCATACAGTACAAAGTACAAGAGTAATCATTTTCCAATAAATGAAATAGTTTTTTCCTTGGTTGTTTATTTTCAAAATTAAATTTTAACTCTTCGTTTATGTAATTTGTATTAATTATGAAGAAACTTTAATAAAGTTACTTAAAATAATACAATGCTATACAAAAATTATGAGAACATAATACAGGGAAACAACAATTTTACTATGAGAAAAGGATTATTCTTGTATTGAGTGACGATTCTTATAGTAAAATAATAGGTTTTTGAAAATTGATTGTTTACATGAAAAAGGGATTTTTGTTTAGGGAAACTGATTGTTTTTATGGCGGAATAAAATTGTCGCCAAATATAACTAAACAAAGGCAAATACTAAAGGCTAAACTGTCATCCAAAATACCTCTTAAAAAATGCATTTCACTTCTGCGATTACTTACATCAAACACCAGCGTTAGAGTTGTTGATGCTGACAAAATGTGAAATTATTCGAATACAATCAGTACATAGATTTCGAGAAATATAGGGATCTGATTCTGACAGACATATCGAAGTATATTTTTAACTGCTGTTTAGAAAGCCTCAAGCAGCATTTAAAGAAGTGATTATTTCGAAATCTTTATCAGGCGTTAAATGTTTGACCTTACGAGTTGCCACACTTCTACCGAAAGCCCCAAAATTGTTAAATCCGGTGTCTCTTGTGATTTTTGTCATCTTTCTGCTGTTTCAGTAACTTTAGTTGCATCTTGAGATTAGCTATGTCTGAATTTAATTTTCCTATCGTTTGCTGAACTTCTTGCTTCTTCTTAATGCGATATTTGTAACAGTTCAAGGCCTTCTGCACTCTTCTTCTATCCCGACCAGGTTGAACGCTCTTCGGATCAAGATGATAAAGTCTTTTTGCCCTGCTGGAAAGACTATATTTACACAAAAGGTGTATAAGTTTGACATATTCATCATAAATTAGTTAAATTACGTACAAATATATCATAAAACTTGAAAATTACTTACAAATAAATCGTAAAACTTGAAAATTACTTACAAATAAATCATAACACATAAAAATTACGTTAAATTAGTATTATGGTTTGAAATACTGTATTATATTCCATTTTGTGCAAAATTATTACCTTTCTGTAGTTTCTGCATTGCTACTAGTTTCGCTTTCTTCAGCCAATTCATTAAGGGGAATTAATTTGCTTTTCCGTCTTTGCGATCCGGTTTCAGGCTTAGGAGGAGGAACCGGAGGCAAGGTCTCTTCAAAAACCTCAGGCATAAAACCTATCACCAGGCCAAGTAAAATAAAATAATAAAACATGCACAGGAAATTACATTTGATTCGTATATATAAATGATAATTATATATAGATAATATACATAATATATAGATATTAAAATTAAAATGATTTTACTTATATCTGGTTCCTGGTCAAGGTCATCTTCTTGAACTTCTTCGTAATGAACGTCAGGTTCTGGGATGCCCAGAGAGGCCTTTTTAGGAACTATTGCTGTAAAGTAGGAGTCACAAGGGAAATAACAGGGTGAACTTTTAAGCTTTTTGGCCTTATTTTCAGTCCCGTCCTCAATCTGATTTTGATCTATTTCAATTGGTTCAGGCTTGATGTCAGGATATTGATCGTCATCGTCGTCAATTTCGTATTCTTCATATTCCTCATAGGCTAAAGGAAGATGAAGGGGATCTTGATTTACCAGTGCTTTATTGTCACTTCTACAATCCATTTTAAGCTCAACCCGTGAATCTTTCCTGGGAAGAATTGACGAAGAAGGTGAACCAATCCAAGAATCGCATTCGGTGAGTCCAGAAACATCCACTGCAACTAATTTTTTGTCACTACAGCTGTCTGGGGAAGAACCTTTTACTACAGTGTCTGATTTGCTCCGTCGATGTAAAACTCCCATTGAAAACATTAAAATCAATTCGGAAATGCTTTTCTGAAGGAATTCCAGCTGTTCGGTCAAATCATTTAATTCAACAGCTGATTCAAAACAGTTTTGACAGAATAATAACTGACTGTTTTCAACTGATAAATCCCACTTGGCAGCCAGGCTCTCTTTCATTATTTCCGAGTGCAGATATTTCCGGCATAACTTGTACATCTTTCGGGAGATGCTTAATGTTGTGTTATTGATGTTGAATTGATTGAAGCAAATGACACATTGATTGTCCTCTTCCATTTTACACCCAGGATTCTTTTTAATAATTTCCAAAGGCAGAATTATTAAGTCACAACTCTTACTTTAGTAACAGCTGATAACAGTCCCAAGTTGTTTTGAGTTCCCTTAGACTTGGATGTTTGCCTAAAAATCAGCAAGTACATATATAAGTGATATATTCAAAAATATAATGGTTACCGTAATGTACAAATAAAAGAGGTGGACAGGGAGAAGGGGAAGGAAGGGGACGATGAGTAGGAGCTGTAAATTGAAATATTCAAAATGTACTGGTGTTTGGAAGAAGCGTAGTTCTAAAGTAACATATTATTCACCTTGTTGTTTACATTCTCAACATAGAAAATAATAAATATGAAAATGACATACCTAAAGAAAACCTTAATAATAGAGGAAATAAACGAGATTTAATACATTCTTAAATGAAGATATTTGTTCTCAAATTTTGAATACTAAACTAGATATATCAAATCCCTTAATCTTTTTAATTAATTAATAAGAAAATAATGCTTTTCTGCAGCGTACTTGGCCAATAAATGCAACTTTTGAATAATATTTTCCCAAAAGTTCATTTTAATCCATTCATTTTAATCCATTCTAACATTGCGTTCATTATTTATGGAAATTAACAAAAATGAAAATAATTTTTAGTTTACCCGATAAAACAGATGTTAACTAGTTAATGGCTCAATATTCTAAAGTTGAAATAGTTAACTACTGAATTTAAAATGAAAAACAAAGAAATGAAAACACACCTTTTTTCCTGTTGTTGTGAGTATGACAGTATTTAAAAATACGCGGCCAGGAGATCATTTCGCAGAATGTATTGGATGTTCCAGAAGCCACTTCTTTCAAGTAAAAGTACTCAAATCGCAAGTTCACCGTGCGGCAAGTCTTCTATGCATAAATGCAAGGTTGAGTTGTTTATACTTTTCCCTTCTGTTTACTAAGACCGCCTATTTCATCGCTGCAAGTATACTGTTGTGGAGTAGTCTTTGTCGTCGAAGATCTTTTCATTGAGAATTGAGAATGATGCATTTTTGTATGTAAAATCCCAGTGGAAAATAACTTTTATTTCTTTTTCTCATCAAAATGCCGTCTTTCGTCAAAAATCCTACCCGAGCATTCTAAAATACTACAGTCAATTTATAAAAGATCATTACCACTGTCGCGAAAAGCTACTGCAGTCAAAAGGAATGCCTGTCTGTCTGTTTGTCTGTTAGTTAGTCAGTTAACGAGAGTTAAAATATCTCCTGTAAGCATTGAAATATTTTGATGAAACTTTCAGTGTCTTCTAGCGACTACGTGGAAAGCTTTTGTATGCGAACGGAATGTCTGTCTGTTTCTTAGTTAGCTAGTTAGTGAGAGTTACAATATCTCCTGAATGCATTGAAATACTTTGATGAAGTTAACAGTGTTTGGGGACATTTCAAAAATGGGCCATTTCTTTATACGACCTCTACATAAAAAATCAATAACCTCAAAAATATCATTTGTGACTTGTCTTGTTACTTCTTTTTTTTGTTTATCGCTACTGTATTATATGTGCTTTTCATATGGTTTATTTGTAACTGGGTTTGTTTAGGTTAACTTAACAATAAAATAAACTATTTTAAAAACCCATAAAGATTACGTTTGCGTGAAGGCTTGTTCAGATGGAGTTTTTATTAAACAACTTTTAATTCTTGTGAAATATAGAATACAATGCAAAGTACAGTAATATGGTTAATCAAAAGTACATTACGATATTTAATTTTACATTTTTCTTGTTTCTTATTTTGCCATTTTCTCTTAGAAGGGTACTATCGCATTTTTAATAGCTTTTTGGTAACACTGAACCAACATTTTCGTAACATATTAGTAGCATTGTACAAATACAGCAGAATGGTACGACAAACAGTTCGTATGCTTCGAATAAGCAGAATCAAATATTCCAATACAAAAGCAGCAAAAGGAATAGGGACCAAATACAAAAGTAGATGGAAAAGTACTCCAACTTTCATATCAAAACTAAGTCTTTGAAATTCCTGTTGAGCTTGCATTTCATTGAATCGTAATATGCGAGGATCAAAATATTTGATCTGTCGCCAAATGTCTAGTAGCCCCATTTCATTCAATTCCTGGACAACTTCCTGAAGTTCATGCCTAAAACATCCCCAAAACAAATATGCAAGAGGTCCATTAATATCTGCATGCTCGATTGTTTTAGCACAATTCAATAGGGGCAGATTTCGTTGTATATTTAATAGTGTTGAATCAGAATGAGACTGGTGCACCTCCACAAAGATTTTGCGATTAGTATCTGATAAGCACTCAATGATTATTTCGTCAGGCGATAAAGATGTATCAACCTTATCAGTATCATAAACATGAATTCCATCGCCTTCCAAATGAGAAAGACCATAATAGACGAAATAAGGCCTCGCAGTATAATAACCACCACTTTGGGTCACTCCACCAGTTGATCTTCCAATGATAGAAAGTATTTTATAGCCATTTAGAATTAGTTCACCGAAATTCGCCATTATTTTTTTGTCGCGAGGTGCAACGACGTCAGTTGTGAGAAACTCTTCGTACTGAGTTACAATAATTGTTAAAATGCCAATTGAAATTACACATAGAAAGATTTTACTTCGCTTGTGATCTTGACGGAGAAGAATCGCAATGGCAGAAAGAAAGAAGCTACTAATATATTCAAAAGTCATTTTATTTTTCGAAAAACGAAATATATGAGCATTAACTAAAAAACAACTTGTTAGCAATAGTATCCACGTACTTTCATCCATTATATTAATCCAGATCCACGATGACCTTTCGTAGTACTTTACTGTATTACTACAATATAAGAATGTTGCTGCCTCAGAAAATGTTAAATAAAAGACTTTGGTCCGGCTGTAGTAAAATGTGTTTACATAATGTCCTTCAGGGTAAACGATGCCACAAAACTGCCTGTTATTTCCATTCCTTGTGTAGAGAGAAGTGAAATTTAAATGGTTAGCCATTATTTCGAAGACAGGAGCCTGTACATTTCCAGAAACACAATATTGGAGTATTCCTCTACTCATAAGGATGTATGGCGAAGAAGAACATTGTCGTCTGCTCTGAATTTCATTGCCTGTTGCGTAAGAGTCATAAATAGGGATACCTATTTTATGAAGATTATTAGAAAAACTTTTTCTTGCAAATCCTTTCTGTAGGACTTCTGATAATGTGGTGTCAATCCTTGTGAACTCTTTGGTGACTGTAGACAATGTTAGTACTTCAATGTCGTATTTAGAATTGATGACCACAAAATCAACTGCTGTCGTCCATCCTAGTTTTTCCTCAAAATTCGCAACGATTTTATCAAAGTTATTCTTTGAGCTGATTATTAGGAACTTGTCGTTTGGTCGGTCACTTACTCGAGCAAATAGAGAAGAGAGCCTTGGTATATGTTTAATGATTCTCTTTGGTGGTTCAATTACCACAATTACACTGCAATGTGAATTTGACAATGACGATGGGTATTTGCCACTTCCTACATCATTAGCAATCCATTTAGCATTATTAAAAGTGGGTAGAAAAATTGTCGTTCGTTGTGAAAACTCAATTTTTTTAAAGATATAGTCACTCAAATCATTTTAATACGAAATGATGTCAAGATCACAATTTAAAAGTGGTGACAATTGAACTTGACCGTCCACACAAAAATTAAAATAGGCAAGTAGAGTAAACACAATATAACTTTTGTTTGAAATCATACTGGCGAATGTGACCTAATAGATTTAATAAAGAATTTCTAAAAATGATTCAAAATTGTCAGTAAGTTTTCCTTTCTGCAAGATATAAGTCACACACTTTGTGCCTTTTTTCTTACTTCTCCCTTTGTCCCAAAGACAGTTAAACCTTCTCCGTGTATCGTTTAAATTGCTTTGGTTATGTTGAAACAGACAGGAAAACTATTCGGCCAATTGATTTCTTCTCCACTGAAGAATATGAACAATTCTTGACACGTAGTCTCTATTTAAATGTCAATATAATATTCACAGATTCAAACACGTCAGTTAAGCATAGTGGTTAGGCTGTAAGACTCCCCCGTCAAAGGTTGGTTGATATCCATTCATCGTAGTTACCAAACCAAACAGAACACAACCCTAGTCTAAATTCATATTGTCTAACCGTTTCGGACATTGTTTGCACGAAACTGTATTTATTAAGCCTGGGAACTAGTTTAAAGAAATGTTCTGTGGGCTGTATGTAAGTGTAACAACTTTTGTATGCTAAATGGGCATAAAATTTGGTAGCACTGCTCCATTCATTCTTGCACTTCATTTTTAATATGCTTCTCTGACTGGCTGAGGTAACAGAAAAATGGCGCCTATCAAACAATTTGCTACTTTTCCTTACAGAACGCCATCATAACAGTTGCATTAAAGCAGTTAGTTGCAATAGTAACTCGATTAAGAAAGACGCTTTTGCCGCATTCTGTTAATCTTCCGATATTTGGTTACAAACGATCAAAATTGCTGTCTTTGTAAAGTAAACGCTACGTCCTTAGTTATACTATACTTGATTTGAAAACTATATACATAAGTGGACACCAAGTATTTAGAACTTTGTTCTATATAGGCTATTAAAATATTCATGGCTTTACCGAAACTGAAAGAACATTCTTGTGTGTGCTAATTCTTTTAGCATTAACTGAATCTGACTTTACTCGTATCAGACACGAAAGAAAACTAGACTACCTATATAATATGCCTTTGCTAGACACTAATTAATGAATAATTAATACAAGGAGCCAATAACCATAAGAATGACGTGTATTTCTTTCATAGGATATCAAGTTGGCGTCCATTTGGATGTTAAACATGCCATGTAAAAATCCGTAAGCTCCAGAACTGTTTGGAAACCATTTATCTCAGTTGCTAACAAAAGTAATAAGCTATCTATTCTACTTACATATTAGAACCTTTGTACATGGACACATTTAGGTACGTTATCTACATAGAGTTTATGAAGGGGGAAGATACTTTAGCAATATTTTGCCCGTCGGAATGTCCTTCTAGCATTGAGAACAAAATGTATGACGCATGCATAACATATAGGCATCATAGGGTATACTTATTTAACTTTATTTCCCGAATACTGTTTATTACAGTGAAGCTTTGGAGTGCAGTGCTAATTACAGTTGCCTCCAGTAAAACTGGTGTTGTTATTTGAAAGTGTTCCGATACTTTATTATGTCCGATTATAAAGGTTTCCTTAATAGCAAAACTATAAAATTATTTATACTTGGTTTGAAACACCATGTGATAATGTGATTAATGATACTCTATATCACTTCCAATTCTAAATACATCTCTGAACTCTGAACTTCTGCTTTTCCCCTAATCCTACAATATAAAATACAACAAACAAAGATGCTTGAGTGCTAGATGATGGATAACTTTATTGACTCCCTTTAGAATGCTTTTATAAATTATAAATTGCATTTATTTTGTTGTCGATAAACTTGAATTACGAATTTAGTACAGTGCAGTTTTGATTAATTAGTTATCACTAAATTTCATTAATAAATCGCAATCTTTGCAGATGCTTTATTTATTTAAAATTAATTAAGAGTCGTCCATTCTGCTAATAAGGACTTAAGGACAACTTAGCTGTGCAAGAAATACACATTAATAATTGTTTATTTCGAATAATAATAATAATCATAATATTATAGGTCAATAAAAATGTTCTGATGATTTGCTTCGGTTTTTCTGGTAAAAAAGAATATAAGATTGTGTAAGCATCGAATTACTACATAAGAGAGTGCAACTGAAAGGCTTGTTCAGATTGAGTTTTTATTAAACAACTTTTAGTTCTTATGAGTAGAATACAATGCAAAGTACAGTAATGTTGGTAATGAAAAGTATGTCACGATATTTAATATTACATTTTCTTGCTTATTATTTGGCATTTCCTATAAAAGTACTATCAAATTTTTAATAGCTTATTTATTACTAATACGGTACCAACATTTTCGTACCATATTGGTAGCATTGTAAAAATAAAGCAGCACGACAGGATAGACAGTTCGTATATTTCGAATAAGCAGAATCAAATATTCCAACACAAAAACAACAAAGGGTATAGGGACCAGATACAAAAGTAGATAGTAAAATATTCCAGTTTTCATATCAAAAGTAAGTCCTTGAAACTCCTGTTGAGCTGGGCTAGATTTGAATTGCAATAAAAGAGGGTCAATATATTTGAACTGTCGCCAAATGTCCAGTAGCCCTATTTCATTCAATTCCTGGACAACTTGCTGAAGTTCATGCCTGAAACATCCGCTAAACCTATACGCAAAGGGTGCAATATTTATGTACTCGAAAGTTTTATCACACTTCAATTGGGGCAAACTTCGTTGTATATAAAGTAGAATTGAATCTGAAAGAGATTTGTGTACCTCCACAAATATTTTTTGATTCGTATCTGATAAGCACTCAATGTATATTTCGCCACGCGATAAAGATGTATCAACCTTATCAGTATCATAAAAATAAACACCAGAACTTGTTTTGTCTGAAATACCATAATAGTCGAAATAACGATGCACCCTATCATCACCTTCACTTTGCGTCATTCCAGTTGCATGTCTAATAATAGAAAGTATTTTATAGCCATTCAGAATTAGTTGACGGAAACTACCCATTTTGTATTCCAAAGGAGCAGTAACTTCACCAGTGATGTTACTTTCAAACTGAGTTATAAATATATTTAGCATCAAGCATAAAAATCCGTACAAAACGAGTTTCTTTTGGTTGTGGTTTTGTCTGAGAAGAATCGCAAAAGCGGACACAAAGATATTAGTAATCGATAGAAAGCGGATTTTGATTTTTGAAAAGTGAAATATAAGTGCATTGACTGAAATACAACATGTAATCAGCAATAGCCACGAATTCATGTCCATTATTTCAGTCCAGATCGATAATGCCTCTTCCTGAAAGGTTTCTATATTATTCCTACAATATATGAATTTTGCTGCCTCAGGAAATGTTAAATAAAAGACTTCGGTCGGGCTGTAGTAAAACATATCTACATGGGTTTGGGCGATTGTGCGAACTAATCCTTTCCATTCGAGAAATTATAATCCTTTTTCTCAGGAGGAAAAGGACACCTGCCTTGCTTGGGACGGAGGCTCTACACAGGGGAATGGAAAACTTTTGTAACCCATGTGTGCACTCTAAAAAGTGTACAACAGCAATGATTGTACTTTAAAAAGTGTAGATGCGTAGGTAGTAATGGCTCCATCAAAATGTGTACACACAATAACAAGTATTCTAGTGGTAGACCTAGTGTTGCAAATATATTCAAGCGTTTGTTGTTTATTGCTACTAATTTGACCGAATCTGTTTTAAAAAATGATACATATTACAGCTTATTAAAATAATGCTACATTATAGGGCACACGCAAATAAATAAAAAGCAGTAAGCATATAATTTTTAGTGTATTTTATACTATATAATATATTCTACCATTCTATCACTATTTGTGCTATCAATTATACTTCTATATTTTTTAATGATTTAGAAATATTTAATTGTTTATCATACTAAAGCTAAATACATTTCTAACTAACACTACAACTACTATACAACAGCGTAAAAACCTCATTACTAAAATTCAAAGCTCAAAAAATAGTAAAATTCTAAACATCTACAAGTATAAGTCAGAAACTTGCAATAAGCTAGTAAAAACAAAGCAATAAAAACAGCAAACGGAAGGCAAAGACAACCAGTACTAGCCAATCAACTAATTGTTACATCACTTAGCCCACTTTTTTGGAGCATAAAGTCCAATTTTGTGAATGTAGTAACTTAGTGTGATGACTTTTTGTGTGTAATCACAACATAATAATTTGCATTGCATTTAAGATAACAATTTGCATCTGCATAGTAAATGCATTTACTTGTATATTCCTTAGACGTCAATGCGTGCGTTATAGGTTAACCAGCGTTTCAGCCTCACCTAGCATACACTCACTGAAAATATCAACATGCAGCATTCATGTAAGTGAGCGCAATGTACGACATAAAACATACGTACTCATTACACTCAGTACATGTACATTTACAAAGGGTATTTATGTTTGTTTGCCCCGCACATTCATTTTCTTCACTTTCTCGACTCAGGTAGCCAGGTAAAAAAAGAACAACCCTTCCGCGGCTTAGTAATCCCTAAAACGAAGGAACGCTTAGACAATGGATCGCAAATCCTACCAGACCCATCTACATAATGTCCTTCAGGGAAAACGATGCCACAAAACTGCCTTCTGTCTCCATTCCTTGTGTAGAGAGAAGTGAAATTTAAATTGTTAGCCATTATTTCAAAGACAGGAGACTGTACATTTCCAGAAACACAATATTGGAGTATTCCTCTACTCATAAGGACGTATGGCGAAGAAGAACATTGTCGTCTGCTCTGAATTTTATTGCCTTTTACGTAAGAGTCATAAACAGGGATATATGTTTTATGAAGGTTATTAGATAAACCTTTTCTTGCAAATCCTTTCTGTAGGACTTCTGATAATGTGGTGTCAATCCTTGTGAACTCTTTGGTAAATGTCGACACTGTTAGTACGTCAATGTCGTCCTTAGAATTCATTACCACAAAATGAACTGCTGTCGGCCATTCTAGTTGTTTCCCAAAATTCGGAACGATTTTATCAAAGTTATTCTTTGTGCTAATGATTAGAAACCTGTCGTTTGGTCGACCTCTTCCTCGAGGAAATAGAGAAGAGAGGCTTTGTATATCTTTAATGATTCTCTTTGGGGGTTCAACTACTACAATTATATTGCAGTTTGAATTTGACAATGACGATGAGTATTTGCCACTTCCTACATCGTTAGCAAACCATTGAGTAACACTTGAAGTTGGGCCAAAAGTTGTCGTTCGTGGTGAAAATTCAATTTTTTCAAAAATATTGTCACTCAAATCACTTCGATATAAAATGATGTCAAGATCACAATTTGAAAGCGGTGACAATTGAACTTCACCGTACACACAAAAATTAAAAATCGCAAGTAGAGTAAACACAACATAATTCTTATTTGAAATCATACTGCCGAATGTGCACTAATAGAGTTTGATAAAGAATTTCTAAAAATGCTGCAAAATTGTCAATAATTTTTCCTTTCTGCAAGATAAGTCGCACATTTCATGTCTTCTTTTGCACTTCTCTCTTGGACCCAAATACAGCTAAACCTTCTCCGCGTAATGTTTAAATTGCTTTGTTATGTTGAAACAGACATGAAAACTATTCAGCCAATTGATTTCTTCTCCACTACAGAATATCAACAATTCTTGACACGTAGTCTCTATTTGAAAGGTCAACTTTCATAGATATCAAACACGTCAGTTAAAAACAGTGGTTAAGCTGTAAAATTCCATCGTCAAAGGTTCGTTGATCCATTCATCGTATATAGTTACCAAACCAAACAGAACACAACTCTCTAGTCTAAATTCATATTGTGTCCTCATTTCCGACATTATTCGCACGAAACTGAATTTGCTCTCTGTCTGAGACTGTACTGAGACTGAGACTAAGCCTGGAAAATAGTTTAAAGAAATGTTCTGCAAGTTGTATGTATGTGCAAAGTTTTTGTATGCTAAAAGGGCAATAACTGGGTGTACAATTATGGACGATTCGTGCATTTCGTTTTTAATGCTTCCTTTGCTGGCGGAGGTAACAGAAATATTGACACCAATCATACAATTTGCTACCTTTGCTTACTATGATCTCCATCATAACTGTAATTGTTGCATTACAGTGATTAGTTGCAGTAGTAATTTTAGTAAAAAGAAGACGCTTTTGTAGTCCTATGTGAATCTTCCGATACTTGGCTACAAACGTTCGCAAATTGTTATCTTTGTAAAGTAAACGCTACGCCTTTAGTTAAACTGGATTTGAAAAATATTTACATACACCGATGCGGACACCAAGTACTTCGACCTTTGTTCTACATAGACTGTTAAAATATTCATGACTTTACCGAAACTGGAAGAATACTCCTGCTGGTGCTATTTCTTTTAGCATTAACTGAATCTGACTCCACTCGTATCAGTCACGAAAAAAACCCGACTATGCCTTTGCTAGACACTAATTAAGTAATTAATAAATAATTAATATAAGGAGCCAATAACCATTTAAGCATGACGTGTACTTCTTTTATAGGATATCAAGTTGGCGTCTATTTGAGATTTAAACATGTCTTGTAAACCCCTAGACGGCCCAAAAGCTGACTGGAAACCATTTACCTCAGTTGCTAATACACGAAACAAATGTTAGCTCCCTGTACTACGTACATTAGGTCCTTTCTAGTTGGGACACATTGAGATACATTATTTACACAGAGCTTGTGAAGCGGGAAGACACTTTAAGAAATATTTTACTGGTCGGAATATCTTTCCAGTATTGAGGAACATCGTTTTTGACACAGACAAAACATAACCAAGCATTTGGCCTACTTACATGACTTTATTTCAAGAAATACTGTTTACTACAGTGAAGAATACTCCTGCCGTCCTGCCCGTCCTGTCTTATGTGAATGCTCCGATATTTTGTTATGTCCGTTTAGCGATGGTATCAATAATACCCAAACTATAAAAATTATTTATACTCGGTTTGACACACTATGCGAATAATGTCCTACATAACTTCCAAATCTAAATATTTCTGTGAGCGTCTGCTTTTTCCTTAATCCTACAAGAGAAAATACAACACCTATAGTTGCTAGAGTGCTAGATGATTAGCATAAAGACTTTGTTACAGGTGTGTTATACATATATTGTACTACTCATTAAACAAAGACCTAAATATCTTTATGATAAATAATTTTTTTGATTCCTTCTGCATAATTTTATAATAACCACATTCATTTATAATAAATGTTATCAAAGTAAATTAATCGTGTTGTCAACAGTCTTCAATTATGAATTATTTACAGCGCATTTTTTATTAGGTATCACTAATATTTAATTAAAAAATTGTAATCAATGAAAATGGAGAACTACTTTATAAATCATATTTTACTTTACATTTGGTTCATTTTTTGCATTTCAATATTGACGACATTGCTGTCCAAGAAGCACATATTAATGTTTATTTACCAGAAAATAATAATGATTATACGAATATGATGTGTTAATACAAATGTTTAAATAATTTACTTTTGCATTTCTAATTTACGACTATGACTGATGCTATGATGCATTTAATGTCATTAGAAAGCTTTAGCTGAAAAATCACACTACTACAAAAGGTATATATTATGTTGTGTAAAATTTTGAAATAAGAATATACTCATTGCACAGTAAATAAGCACACTGAAATCGTTGTATGGAAATACATAACGATTGATATTCTTAGTCTAGGGGTATAAAAGAATAATTATTATAAGATTGTGCAAGCATGAATTACTACGTAAGAGAGTGCAACTAAAAGGCTTGTTCAGATAGAGCTTTTATTAAGCAACTTTTAGTTCTTATGAAATTTAGAATACAATGCAAAGTACAGTAATATGGGTAATCAAAAGTATGTCACGATATTTAATTTTACATTTTCTTGTTTATTATTTGGCATTGCCTATAAGAGTACTATCAAAATATTAATAGCTTATTTATTACTAATACGGTACCAACATTTTCGTACCATATTGGTAGCATTGTAAAAATAAAGCAGCACGGCAGGATAGACAGTTCGTATATTTCGAATAAGCAGAATCAAATATTCTAACACAAAAACAACAAAGGGCATAGGGACCAGATACAAAAGTAGATAGTAAAATATTCCAGCTTTCATATCAAAAGTAAGTCCTTGAAACTCCTGTTGAGCTGGGCTAGATATGAATTGCAATGAAAGAGGGTCAATATATTTGAACTGTCGCCAAATGTCCAGTAGCCCTATTTCATTCAATTCCTGGACAACTTGCTGAAGTTCATGCCTGAAACATCCGCTAAACAAATATGCAAGAGGTACATTAATATCTACATGCTCGATTGCTTTAGCACAATTCAATAGGGGCAGATTTCGTTGTATATAAAGTAGTTTTGAATCTGAATGAGATTTGTGTACCTCCACAAATATTTTTTGATTAGTATCTGATAAGCACTCAATGTATATTTCGTCACGCGATAAAGATGTATCAACCTTATCAGTATCATAAAAATATACACCAGCATATTTGGTCAAGAATACCATATTTGGCGAAATATGAATCCACACTAGCATAACCACTTTGTTTGTTTCCAGCTCCTTGTCCAATGATAGAAAGTATTTTATAGCCATTTAGAATTAGTTCACGGAAATTCCCCATTTTTTTGTCAATAGGAGCAGTAACTTCACCGGTGATGTTACTTTCAAACTGAGTTATAAATATATTTAGCATCAAACATAAAAATCCGTACAAAAGTAGTTTCTTTTGGTTGTGGTTTTGTCTGAGAAGAATCGCAAAAGCGGACACAAAGATATTAGTAATCGATAGAAAGCCGATTTTGATTTTTGAAAAGTGAAATATAAGTGCATTGGCTAAAATACAACATGTAATCAACAATAGCCACGAATTCATGTCCATTATTTCAGTCCAGATCGATAATGCCTCTTCCTGAAAGGTTTCTATATTATTCCTACAATATATGAATATTGCTGCCTTAGGAAATGTTAAATAAAAGACTTTGGTCCGGCCGTAGTAAAACATAGCTGCATAATATCCTTCAGGGAAAACGCTGCCACAAAACTGCATGCTGTATAGGTATGTAATATTCCTTATTTGGACAGAAGTGAAATTTAAATGGCTAGCCATTATTTCGAAGACAGGAGACTGCACAGTTCCAGAAAGACAATCTTGGAGTATTCCTCTACTCAGAAGTACGTATGGAGACGAAGCACAGTATCGTGTGCTCTGAATTTTATTGCCTTTTACGTAAGAGCCATAAACAGGGATACCTATTTTATGAAGATTATTAGATAAACCTTTCTTTGTGAATTCTTTCTGTAGCACTTCTGATAATGTGGTGTCAATCCTTGTGAACTCTTTGGTGAACATCGACAATATTAGTACTTCAAAATCGTCCTTAGAATTAATGACCACAAAAGGAATTGCTGTCATCCAGCCTAGTTGTCCCACAAAAAGAACTGTTTTCACCCAGCCTAGTTGTCCTGCAAAATTGTTTTTCATTTCATCAAAGTTATTCTTCGAGCTAATTATTAGAAGTTTGTCATTTGGTCGTCCACTTTCTCGACCAGATAAAGGAATGAATTTTGATAGTACTCCAAATATATTCTCTTGTGGTTCTACTGCTGCAATTGCATTACAATGTGTGTTTGCCAATGACGATGGGTAAGGATATGCGCCCTTGAAATTAGCAAACCATTTATTATGATTAATAGTCGAAAAAGAAATTATCGTTCTTGGTGAGAATTCAATTATTTGGAAAATGTAATCAGTCAAACTACTAGGATATAAAATAATGTCAACATCACAATTTGAAAGCGGTGACAATTGAATTTGACCGTCCACACAACCAATTAAATAAGCAAGTAGAGTAAACGCAATATAACTTTTGTTTGAAATCATACTGCGAAATGGGACCTAAGAGTTTGATAAAAAAATTTCTAAAAATTTTTCAAAATTGCCAATAATTTCTACACGATAAGTAACACATTTGGTCTTCTTTCACACTTCTCTCGTAATATTTTTATATTGCGTTGTAATGTTGAAACAGATATCAAGACTATTCAGCCGGTTGATTTCTTCTACACTACAGAATATTTGTATCGACAATTCTTGACACGTAATCGCTATTCTTTAAATGTCAATATTCACAGAATTCAATGCAGGCTACAAGATAGTCGTATAAAACACGTCAGCTAAATATATTTAGTTACGCTGTAAGACTCCATCGTCAAAGGTTTGTTGATATCCATTCATCGTAGTTACGAAACCAAACACAACACAGCTCTCTATTCTAAATTCTTATTGCCTCGATATTTCGGATATTATTTGCACGAAACAGACTTTGGTAAGCATGTGAACTAGTTTAAAGAAATGTTCTGCAGGTTGTATGTCTTTGCAGCAATTTTTATATGCTAAAAGGGTGATAACAGGGTACAATTAAGGACCATTTGTGTATTGATTTTTAATATATGTTTCTCTTTCTGGCGGTGGTAAGAGAAAGTGACACCAATCTAACAGTTTGTTACTTTTACGTACTGGGTGATTAGTTGCAATAGTAACTCTAGTAAGAAAGACGCTTTTGTGTTCTGAATCTTGAATAAATCTTACGATATTTTGTTACAACCGCTCGTAATTTTATTTTTGTAAAGTAAACTCTACGTATTTAGTTAAACTGGATTTGAAAAATATGTATACATATATACCGATATAGACGCCAAGTACTTAGAACTTTGTTCTACATAGACCATTAAAATATTCATGGTTTTACCGAAACTGGAAGGACATTCTTGTGTGTGCTAATTCTTTTAGCACTAACTGAATCTGACTCCACTCGTATCAGTCACGAAAAGAAAACTAGATTATAGAATATTATGCCTTTGCTAGACACAGGAATAATTAATACAAGGAGCCAATACTCATTTAAGCATGACGCGCATTTATTTCATAAGAAATCATGTTGGCGTCTATTTGAATGTAAAACATGACACGTAAGCACCCACAGAACTGGTGGAAAACCATTTATCTCATTTGCTAATACACGAAACAAAAGTTAGCTATCTATTCTACGTACATTTGGGCTTCTATACTTGGACATACTTAGATACGTTATTTACATACAGCTTATGAAGTAGGAATAAGATACTTTATGACGTATTTTACCGGTCGGAATGTCTTTCCAGTATTGAAGAACATAATGGATGACGCATACAAAACATAAGCATACCATATGGTATACTTATGTAACCTTATTTCACGAAATACTGTTTATTATAGTGAAGCATTACATTGGAGTGCTATATAATTACAGTTGTCTCCAGTGAAATTGCTGCTGTCTTAGGTAAAGATTCCGATATTTTGTTATGTCCTTATGTCTGTTTAGTAATGGTTTCCATAATAGCAAAACCATAAACTTCTTTAGACTGAGATTGAAGCATTATGTGATTAATGATTAATACTCTATATAACTTCCAATTCTAAATACTTCGGTGAACTTCTGCTTTTCCCATAATCCATTGTACTACCTATACCGAAAACCTAAATAATCTAATGATTGATAACTTTATTGACATCTTTCTGAATACTATTATAATAAGCCGTGTTATTAAGGTTTGTCGTAGTGCATTTATTCTGTTGTCAATAAACTTGAATTATGAATTTGAATTGCATTTTTGATTAATTAATTATCACTAAATATTTAATTAATAAATAAATAATTAATAAATTGCAATCATTGAAAATAGTTCATTTATTTCATATTAATTAATTAATGAATTCTCCATTCTTTGGTAGTATTTGATGTCTGCTAATACTGAAAACTTTGGTGTGCAAGAAAGAGTATAATACACGCGGTTATACACGCAGAATTTGTTTATTTGAAAATAGTAATAATTATCATAATATTATAGGTCAATGAAAATATATTGATAATTTAGTTAATTTACTTTCGTATTTCCAATGTTTGACTTATGTTATGATGCAGTAAATGGCATTATAATGTCTGAGATGAAAAGTCACACTATAACGTTAAGAAATTTGCTTGTTTTGTACAATATTGAAAAAAAAATATCTGTATTATTGCAAAGTAATTAAGAATACTGAAATCGTAGAATGGAAATACATAACGAGTGTTATTCTTAGGCTTGGAGTATCAGAGAATATAATTATTAGAAGATTATGATCGCATGAATAAGAAAGAGATTGCAACTGAAAGGCTTGTTCAGATGGAGTTTTTTATTAAACAACTGCTAATTCTGATGAAATATAGAATACAATGCAAAGTTCAGTGATGTGGTTAATTAAAAGTACATCACGATATTTAACTTTGCAATTTTCTTGCTATTATTTTGTCATTTTATTTTAGTGGTGTGCTATCGAAATTTTAATAACTTTTTAGTAATAGGGTACCAACATTTTCGTAGCCTATTGGTAGCATTGTACAAACAAAGCAGCATGGTACGATAGACAGTTCGTATGTTTCGAATAAGCAGAATCAAATATTCAAATACAAAAACAACAAAAGGAATAGGGACCAGATACAAAAGTAGATAGTAAAATATTCCAGTTTTCATATCAAAAGTAAGGCCTTGAAACTCCTGTTGAGCTGGGCTAGATTTGAATTGCAATGAAAGAGGGTCAATATATTTGAACTGTCGCCAAATGTCCAGTAGCTACTTCATTCAATTGCTGGACAACTTCCTGAAGTTCTCGTTTGAAACATCCCCTAAACAAATATGCAAGCTCTGCAATATTTACATGTTCGAGCGTTTTAGCACAATTCAATTGTGGGAGATTTTGTTGTATATAAAATAGTTTTGAATCTGAATGAAATTTCTGTACCTCCACAAAGATTTTATTATTTGTATTTGATTAGCACTGAATGTTTATTTCGTCAGGAGATACTGCTGCATTAGGTATATCAGCATCATAAAAATAAACACCAGAACTTGTTTTGTCTAAAACACCATAATGGACGAAATAACGATACACCCTATAATGACCTTCACTTTTTGTCATCCCAGTTGCATGTCCATGGATAGAAAGTCCTTTATAGCCATTTAGAATTAGTTCACGGAAATTCCCTATTTTTTTGCCAATAGGAGCAGTAATTTCACCAGTGATGTTACTTTCATACTGAGTTATGAAAATGTTTAGCATCAAGCATAAAATTCCGTACAAAAAGAGTTTCTTTTGGTTGTGGTTTTGTCGAAGGAGAATCGCAAAAGCGGACACAAAGATATTAGTAATCGATAGAAATCCGATTTTGATTTTTGAAAAGTGAAATATAAGTGCATTGGCTAAAATACAACACGTAATCAACAGTAACCCCGAACTCATGTCCATTATTTCAGTCCAGATCGTTAAGGACTCTTTCTGAAAGGTTTCTGTATTATTGCTACAATATATGAATATTGCTGCCTCAGGAAATGTTAAATAAAAGACTTTGGGCAGCCTGTAGTAAAACATATCTGCACAATGTCCTTCAGAGAAAACGATGCCACAAATCTGCCCGCTATATCCATTCCTTGTGTAGAGAGAAGTGAAATTTAAATGATTAGCCATTATTTCGAAGACAGGAGATTGCACAGTTCCAGAAAGACAATCTTGGAGTATTCTTCTACTCATAAGTGCGTATGGAGACGAAGCACAGTATCGTGTGCTCTGAATTTTATTGCCTGTTGCGTAAGTTGAGCCATAAACAGGGATACCGATTTTATGAAGATTATTAGATAAACCTTTCTTTGTGAATTCTTTCTGCAGCACTTCTGGTAATGCGGTGTCAATCCTTGTGAACTCTTTGGTGAACCTCGACAATATTAGTACTTCAATGTTGTCCTTAGAATTGATAACCACAAAATAAGCTGTTAACATATAGCCTAGTTGTCCCACAAAATTGTTTTTGATTTCATCAAAGTTATTCTTTGAGCTAACTATTAGAAATTTG
Organism: Yoshiicerus persimilis; assembly: GCA_020352615.2. Classification (NCBI taxonomy): domain Eukaryota; kingdom Metazoa; phylum Arthropoda; class Collembola; order Entomobryomorpha; family Tomoceridae; genus Yoshiicerus; species Yoshiicerus persimilis. Next base: position 14,286,617 of record CM036941.2, read on the forward strand.
TCGTTTGGTCGTTCACTTTCTCGACCAGATAGAGCAGTGAATTTCCCTAGTAGTCCAAATATATTCTCTTGTGGCTCTACTGCTACAATTGCATTACAATGTGTGTTTGCCAATGACGATGGGTAAAAATATCCTCCCTTGAAATTAGCAATCCATTTATTATAATTAATAGTCGAAAAGAAATTATCGTTCTTGGTGAGAATTCAATTTTTTGAAAAATGTAATCACTCAAATTACTAGGATGTAAAATAATATCCAAATCACAATTTGAAAGCAGTGGCAATTGAATTTGACTGTCCACACAACCAATTAAATAAGCAAGTAGAGTAAACGCAATATAACTTTTGTTTGAAATCATACTGGTGAATGGGACCTAATAGAGTTTGATAAAAAATTGCTACAAATTTTTCAAAATTGTCAATAATCTCTGTACGATAAGTAACACATTTGGTTTTCTTTCACACTTCTCTCGTAATATTTTTATATTGCTTTGTAATGTTTAAACAGACATGAAGACTATTCAGCCGGTTGATTCTTCTACACTACAGAATATCGACAATTCTGGACACGTAATCGCTATTCTTTAAATGTCAATATTCACAGAATTCAATACAGGTTACAAGATAGTCGTATAAAACACGTCAGCTAAACATGTTTGTTACGCTGTAAGACTCCATCGTCAAAGATTTGTTGATATCCATTCATCGTAGTTACCAAATCAAACACAACACAGCTCTCTATTCTAAATTCGCATTGTCTCACCATTTCGGACATTATTTTTGAACTACCTATACCGCAAACCTGAATAACCCAGTAATAAATAATTTTATTGATATCCTTCTGAATGCGAATACTTTTATAATAGCAGCATTATTTAAGACAAGGTTTATCAAAGTACATTTATTCTGTTGTCGGTAAACTTGAATTATGAATTTACAGTGCAGTTTTGATTAATTATATAGTCATACCTAAATAATTAATTAATAAATTGTAAACATTTGAATATGGAGTATTACTTTAAAAACCATATTTAATGTTATGACATTTGGTTAATTCTTTGAATAACTTCATGTTTAACAATATTGGCAACATTGCTGTGCATGGAAATTATTCTAAATATTTGTTTGAAAACGTTGCAGTATTATAATATTCACATTGCAATTACATTTTATACACAACAATTTTGGAAGAACCAATATAACAAACCAGAGTGACCGGCCGAACTATATGAACTATGTGTACTATGAACTAGTACACGAGCACTACTCGCAAATACAGTGAATATTTATGATGAATTAATTAAGAGATTAATTAATTAACAACATTAATTTGCCTCATTTAGGCTACATTTCCAAAACAATGGAAATCTTGCTGTCATTTTGTCATTTATTTTTAATGATCAGTATAGCTTTAGCATTATGGCAAAAGTTTAACAGCTTATTAGAAGCGTAGTGCCAAGACCTTAATAGCTTAAAACTAACATGGTGCAAGTACAGCAGGAGAAACTCAAGTACATTTCGTATATTTTGGATGACTCTCGTAAAACATTCCAAAGCAAAAACAACGAAAGGAATAGGAATGAGATATCCATGTTAAATGTCTTAGCATTTATTTCTTCTAATGAAATATCTTTCGCCGTCTGTGGCATTTCAATATTTCATATAAGTTAGTATTGTTCAATTGTGCTTGTATTAAGTATGTATCCTGTAATGTTTTATGCAAATGTGGGAAATATTGTAGCATTTAAATTGTCGTTGTGATTTGAGTGTTGGTGCCACTTTTAACGTATTATTACTTCTCCAAGTCTCTGGAAAAGGACAGTTCTCAACAAGCTCTACAACGAGTGACACTAAGCACGCTGCTCACAAAGGCGAAGTCAATTAGCAGTAGTTTTACTAATTAAATTTCACTAATTAGACATTGTTAAATACCAGAATTGATTTAGTTGTTAGAATAAATAACCTAAAATACATATTCTGAGTAAACTATACTTATTGTCGAGTACGCACTTAGGTCATTACATAAAACATACAACAATATCATTTATAGCTGATCACTTCCATTCTTTCGAACAGTCAACTCCCCTATCGGTGATAGTAAGCCAGTTGACATTCAAAATTTGGTGACCCCGACGTGATAATTGCCAGGAACAGATTGCTAAGTGGGCAGGAGCCGAAGTAACTGACCTGACCGGAAGTGAACAGAAATTTTGATCGAGCCCAGGATGAATGCCTTAAAGAAAGCCAGAACACCACTGAGAGCATCGATCACCAGAACCC